>JACDJE010000113.1:772954-906304 GCA_016647715.1 Pavo muticus | reverse complement strand
TTGGATTTGGTGGGGTGGTTTTTTGTGGTATTCTTTTTTTTTTTTTTCTTGTATGCTTTTTATTTTTTATTTTTTTCCAGATAGAGTGCCTGGTATTAATGAGAGAGGGAGAGGGATGAAAAAAAACCACCAAAAATAAAAACCATATGGAGCATTTTATTGATGTGATCATAATCCTGTAATGGAGATTGCATTAAATGAGGATTGCATCAAAATGCCTAGCTGCTGTGGGGAGACGAGAAAGCAGAAACTATGCTGGATTGTAAATGAAGTTCTTAGATTGAAGGATTTTCTTGAACCATGGAGGGATATCTGTAAGCTTAAAGTTGCTGTATATGTGGAGTACTGGAATGGGATAAAGCAGAGATCAAGCTGAAATATATTTTAAATTACTCGAGCTCCGGATGCAGTTAGAATTGGTTAGAGAAGCATTGCAGTGATGTCCAATGAATACTTAGTTTCAGCTATGGAGACCATAGAAAGGCAAGGAAAGAGAACACAGAAAGGCAAGGATAAAATATTTCTTACCATTCAGGGAAGGGAAGGATGGTTCATTTATGAGTTTTGCCATAATGGCACAAAGCCTACAGCATGCTGGTCACACACAGAAGCCCTGTAGGCTGTAGAAAGCAGAGGATTTGTCTTATTTTCCTTTTGCAACCTTGGTGTAGTTGCCTTTAAGAAGTAGCTCTGAATTCAGTGACAAGAGGCAAACAGGGACTTATTTGCCCCCCTCGGACATGATAAACAACTGTAAGCTTGAGAGAGGTGGACTCAACTCATCTGATCCTGTCTTTTTGAGCTTGAGTTGATAATGCATTTTGAGTAATTGTTGCTGCTTATCTCAACTGGCAAAGGAGGGGGAAGATGTTCAAGTTTATTGAACCAAAGCAGAGCTGAGGACAGCAGTGGATATCAGCTTACCCCTGTCTTCTTTTTTTGCTGAATTTTATTCTGGCAAAGAGAACTTTGTGGCATGAGCCACAAAGAGCACCTTCTTTGAGTCTTATTGAAGGGAAACCCAAAGAGAACAGAAAGATTAAGCCAAAGATAAATGTTCACTTTATGCTTGTCAGCGGTGGAAGCAGTGTTGATCTGTCAGACTGCACAGGTCAAAAGAGGTAAGACAGGAGAAAAGTTACTCATTTATTTACAAACTTCCTCACGCACAATGAAGTTGTGATACAAATAAACAGCATAGACTGGGAATGACCCATTTCTTAGAACCACCTACTTTATAATTTAAATAAACAATAGAGAAATTTCCTTTAAAGATACTCATTAGTATCTTTGTATAACTGCAAGAGAGTTGGTTAATTATAAAATTATGTAGATTAAAACAAAACAAAATATCTCAGGTTGTCACAAGTAATTTGTTTTCCCATTTGAGCTGTGTACCAAATCAGAGGTAATAGCTCCACTGTTGAGTGTCTCTCTTGCTGTATATTTAGCATAAAGTTTAGACAGAAATTATTCATTTAAAATCATCAAAGGAAATGAAGAAAAGCAGCTTAAGTGTATTGAATTCCTCTTAAGTGTTTTATTTTGGCAAAAGGAGACTTCTTGTGATTTGTAAGAGATGAGTTTAGAATATTCATGGCTAAGCTCCAGGGAGCTTAGTGTAGGCTCAGTAGGCAGACGGTTCTTCTAAAGAGATCTCTGGGAAAGATGTGTTTAAATTTCAAGCCATGTTCAGTTGAGACAGTTGATATCCACCTTCCAAAACAACTGTTATGCTGCTAAGGGGGATGATGCTTAGTCTGGAAAATAAGGCAAGTATTCCTGCCTCACTTTTTAATGGAAAAAGTAAGCGGTGTTCATTAATTATACTTCTGTAGGTACAAATGTTCCAAATTTGACTCTGATTTTTATCAAGTAACAGCTGAGACAAAATTTATCTTCTGAAAACATGGTTATCCATGCAGATCTGGGTCTGTAATTTTTCTGCAGAAGAACTCTTTATTGCTTCATGGCTGCATTGTTCATCCTTGCAGCATTTCTTTGAGTGTAAGCCTTGCTGTAGTTAAAGGATAATTTATATTCAGTGTAGTACTGTCTGCTCAGTGGAATTGGCTTTATACATCACAGCCTCTGCGAAAAAGGAGATCAAAGATCTGAACCTGCGGTCCTGTATTGCATTTGTAGTCTCACACTGTAGACTTTCACACTTCCATAGTTAAGATATGTCAATCATTCCATTAAAACACCCATTTGTTTAGTAATTTAACATTTAGTTTTGCAGATGGGATCTAAGCTTAATGCATTCATATGGTAAAAAAGAAGTTATCCTAAGCAATGAAGTGTAATAACAATTGACATTTGCTAATATAGCACTGTAAAGTTGAATTTATAGAAAGCTTGGTAGAAAATAATGCCAGCCTGAGCAATTTAGAGAAGAAAAACAACAACAACAACAACAAAATAATTTCTTTCCAATCTGGAAAGCCTTATGGAGCCAGGTGGGTGTTTATAGCGGGCTTTAAAGGGGCCTGGGATTATTAAGGAGGCAGTAGGACTCTTCTTAAAGTAGAACAGCACTGTCTTAACACATGAATTAGATCTCGATTTACTGGTTCAGTCTGAGGTTGTTTTAGATGCCCTTGGCATTATTCTAGATATTTCTTCTAAGGGCAGAGTTACAGAAACCGAGCACAACCCCCAGTCTTGTGTCTGAACCCTTTAAGTTATCCTTTCAAAAAGCTAAAAAGGACCATACTTTTTAATTAACACTGAGTGTCTGACACAGATGTTAAAAGGATTTTGGGGATGCAGTGGCTAAAGCACACTCACCAGGTAGTTCACTTGAGAACAGCAGTGTAGAAATCAGGTCCTTCTGTCACAGGTGCCAGGGGTGGTACTAATGGTCAGTGTACACTTTGAGGCCTTTCTTGTAAAGCATCCCCAAATGTTTTACTATTGCCTGTCTCAGTTGGTCGGCCATCTTCGAAGAGTGAGGTCGTTGCTCCAAGGCTTGTAACCTCTCCATGCGTATTTCAGGTTAGAAGTTACAAACTAGAAGTACATGTGCAGTCAGTGTTTCAGTTGCATGTGCTATATGGTGCCTATGACTGGGCACAGGTTCCAGATACAACTTGCTATGTTCCCAAGTACATTGCGATAGAATAAATGTGTGTCCAAGTCAATGAAAGTTTTGCCCCTTAAATAAAAATTGATAAGGAGGATTAACAGTCTGCTGTCTCAATTGCCTCCTTCTGCAGTGAGATCACTGGGGGAATTTATAGCAGTTGTTAGTCTTCAGCGTGGCAAAGGAGCGATGAGCGTTTCTTGTCTCTTCTGAAAATTCATGCTCTCTGCATATATAAAGGCAAGTAATATGAAGTGGGAAATTTACTGTGGAAATGGGAATTTGATTATCTCTTAAGATCTGTAGGGAGACTCCCATTCTCATTATCCAATGGTAAAAGAAGGAAAATAGATTTAAAAGGCAGTCTTTTTCAATTACGGGCTCTGAATTAGCAGAGTGACTTGCCAGGAAGCATAAAAGCTTCTGTAGCTTTTGCACTTTTAAAAGCTCCACCATAAGAGGAGTTTAAACTGTCCTTAAAATTATCTTAAAGGTGTCATATTGTGACTAATAGTTGAATACGTGGAAAATATATTCTGAGTATTGCTGCTCATTACCCCTGGCACAAGTGAAAGAATTTTTAATTCCCATAAAACTTTTCAGAACAAAACCCATGTCCAGATAAGGACAACAAATAATATTTATCCCAATTACGCAGTAAGATTTTGTATTTGAATGGAAAGAAAAAGCCCACCCCAGTTGCAGGGGAGGTTTCATTAAGGGCCAGGGAAAGTGAATGCATAAAATATTGCTATAAAAGAGCATGGAATTTAAACCTGCAGATAAAATCAAGTCGTGGTTCTGACAGTAAACAAGAAACTGTAAAGAGTTGTGTCATTGCTTTTAATAAATGTCCTGTTGAATATTACTGTGTTTCAGATACTCTTAGAAAATAAATGTTCTTCCATAGGTAATGTAAGACTTCTTCATCCAAAACGGTGAGAGCCAAAGATTCTTGTCTGCAAAAGCATTTCTATTGGAACAGGGCCTTGAATAATTCTTGCATTATGAAACACATGTACTTTAACATCTGACACTTGTTTAGGAGCTAAACATGCTAACATGGTATCAAAGGTGTTGTATAGGAGTTTTGCTTGCAAGAATGGCAGAACTTAGCGTATTAAACTGCAAGTGCTGTACTAATTTTTCAAGGGAAGTTCTTTTGAAATTAATGTTGTTTTCCTTTACATAAGTTGTGATATACAACTAGGACTGTATCATGGCAAGCAAATCTACATAACCAGCTCAGCAGAGCCGAATATGTTCTCAGAGAGACAAATGAACCTTGAAATTAATGGCGACTTCCAAATTTAATCGTGAAATTATAAACAGAGGTGGTCCACTGTATTTAAAACCCATCACTGTGGGGTTAGATAGAGCAGTACTTTGTGCTAGGAAACTTTGCCTGCTTCATTTACCTGCCAGAGGAACATCTGGCATTGTATAAGGCTTTGATTTGATAGGGCTGTTTAAGGGAATGCTTTTCTGCTTCCAAGTTGGTATAGAAATATTATGTCACTGGTGATGTAGTCTGCAGTGTTTACATGTTACATCCTTAAGGACATAGTTTTATTATTTTTGTAGGAATTTAATTAGTAATTTTGTGAGCTTTCTGCTGTCTACTGAAGTAGCAGGATATACATACTAAATTAAAAAAAAAGCAAGTAAAAGTTTGCAATGCTTTAGGCACAGTGTATTCCATTTAACCAACTGCTTACGCCATTAGTATTACAGTTCCATGTGAGCTTGTTAAATTAATGAACGTGTACACATGGAAATCTACAGTCTACCAGACTTGTGATCACAACCCTGGAAAGCCACACACAGTCTTCTTTACAGCTTTAGTTCCTGGCAGATATACATAGATGCCTACCAGAAGAAATGTGAATGCTATTTGGAGAATGACAGAATTACAGATTCCATTACAATGTGGAGTTGGAAAAAACTATTAAAAAAAGTCACCTGCCTGCCTCTAGCCTGTATCTGGAATTTCACTAGAAGGTCATTTTTTATGGTCCTCCTGGGAAAGGAAGTTTCCCGACTTTGAGCAGAAAATGAGTTTAATTTCTGCTACTGGAAGTCATAGTTTAAGCTCTTGTTTAGTCAATTGTATGGGATTTGTGATTGCTTCTATAATTTTATAAGCACATTTCATCCTGTTTCTTAACAAACAAGTATGGAACTGTGTTCTAGCAGGCACACAGGTCATTTCCATCACTGGTTTTACTTAGATATACTGGTAAGGTTATTTTTTCCTGAAAGGGAGGGTAGCTTCAATGGGAACCATTACGTTCAGGAGCAGGTTGGATTCACATACTGGAAGGAGATTTTAATCAGACAATTATTATGTTTATGATTAAATGCTGATGTTAAATATAGGAAGGATGTGCCACAACATTCCCTAGTCTTGATAGGGTAAAGTACAGAAGAACTCCAGTGGTTTGAAACATCACCATTAAATAGTGATGTAAGAGCATCTTCATGACTAATGTACAACTGTTCATGTTTGTTATACCTGAGGAATGCAAATTACAGAGGAGACCTTAGATATTCCTGATGATAGCACTCAGAAGGATACTCCTAAATACCCTTAAATAAGTGCACTTAAATTGTGTATCATTCAAGATAATGATGCGACCCTGGAAGTCCATTTGAAAGGATTTCCACAGTTTGGATGTATAAGTAATAGGACTTGGACATTCAAAGTGAGTTGAACTTTGAAAGAGCCTAAAGCTTGTCTGTTCTCAAGAAATTACATATATATACAGCACAAGTTTTGTTAAAGACTATTCATAGTAACACTTCGTACCTTATTCATGTTTTCTTATTTTTCTTTAATATTGGGAGCATTAAAACCAGTCACCATCTGATATTCGAAACATATTGCAACTCAAGTGCAATTATTCTACCAATAATGGGTGATCATGTTCTTTTTACTGAATCTTTTCTATTCAAGTAGATTTTAAATACTTAAACAGAGAAGAAGGAGGAGCAGAAGAATTAGAAAAGCTGTGATAGAAATGAATCTATTCTAGTAAGACTGTATGGTATCACAATTTGTGCCCAGTTTGGGGCCTATTATCTCTTATTTTACTTTCTGTATTTTGTGTCTCACTAAACAGGTAAGTTTAGGCATCAACCAGCCTGTTAAGTTATGTGAAAGTTGAATGAAGATGATTCTGATTAAACAGAGACAGTTTTAATTAACACTTTTTTTTTACCTCCAGTCTTCTGTTTCCATTCACTGGGTGCTTTATTTCAAAGTTTGGGGCATGGAAATGTATTTGTGTGGATCTTGACCATGTTTAGAAACACTGTTGAATTCAGAATAGTTTCTCTGTGTGTATTGCTTCTCTTAATGTCAGTGTGAGTGATGGAAAGATGTGTGGTAGCAGAAGGCTCACCCTAACTAACTGTTGCTAAGCTGAAAAGCCAGCACTGGAAAAAGTCCTGGTTATATTTTGAGACAATCACAGTAAGCATGCATTCCAGTCAGAAAAAGAGATCGATTATACTTTCTGTCTGTCTAAGCTTTAAAATCCACTTAGACAAACTGACACAAAGAAACACAAGAAAAAGATTTCATGTATTAAAAGAAAAAAAGAAAGAAAGAAAGAAAGAAAGAACTGAATGAAATTTCTGTGAATTTCTGATAGCTGAACTTGTTTTTTATTCATTAGAGTATGGCGGACTAAACCTGAGATCTTTTTTACTATCCTTTAAGTTGGAGAAAAAAGGTAAATGTGCTGGTAAATTAGTTGCAATAGGACAGTGCTTCAGCGATTGTATCTCATTGCAGAGCTCAAATTCAGTAAGAAGTTTATAAAAATACAAATTGAATTTGTTTCCAGTTTTGAGTGGTATTTTTCTGAATTACAGTGTACAGTATTTCAAAATTACTCCTGAAATCTTAATTGACAAAATATTACTGCTATTTCGGACTGTTTATCTTCATACAAGACATTATATAATTTGTTCAGTGACTGGTTGCTGCATATGCTTTTCATCTTGGTAACTTAAAGCAGGTTTAAGTTTTGGTTATTGTTATTTAACATCAGTGGAAAAGCATAAACAAATGGAATATTTTCCTTCTAAGTTTCATAAAAGCTTAATCTGGCCTCAAATAAGTCCCTTTNTGTTATGGGTCCCCTTTACTCTTAACATCTGTATTTTCACTGAGCTATACTTAACAAAAATGAGTATTTAAAAAACCATGGCTGAATCAAAAATAGCAAAACATCAGTCTGCAAAAAACATTTACGGTCTCAGTTACTTCTATGTAATTCATTCTGACAGGTACAGTACTTTCATGTTTTATTGTGTTATAAACACTAAAAAAAAATCACTGAAAAAAGTTTAGAGTAAGTGATTGAGATGAAGCTGGTGAGTGGTGTAGTACAGCTACTGCAAAATAACTAATTCTAAAAACTCAGTCACTTCTATGAAGGATCTGTGCCTTGACTTTGTCAGTGCTAACCAAACTGCAAGGTAGTGATTGATGGATGCATCAAACAATCAACAGAAGCTCCTTTCTGAACAGCTTAGGATACTTTGGTGATTAAAGTGACAATTGGATCAGAAAATCTCTTCAATTGCTATCCTTGTGGTTGTATGTATATATAAGGAATATGCATCAGCATGACCTTACAAATATGTCTGACTGGAAAAACAGACAAATAATGAAGAGGGAAGTTAAAATTTCAAAACACTCTTGGAAACAGCTTCAGTAAGCTATTATGGGAATAAAATGCCCGCTGATAAATCTAACACCAGCTAGACATGCTCAGATATTCGTTAGTCACATCACCAGGGGATTTACCATTTTTAAGAGATTAAGGATGCCATCGTCTTTTGGAACACCCTTGTGTCATTTTCTCTTCTTTCAATAAATTTAGCTTCAACTGATGTAACTCTTACAACCCCGGCTGTAACTTTTTGCAGGGAGAAATATTTCAAGTCCTTTCTGGGTTGGATAATTTCTTTCTCACATTTTGGAGATGTTGCTCAGGTCTATGAAGGATCCTCTAAAAGGCAACTCCAGTTGTAGTGAATAGTTCTGTCAAGATGGAGAGTTGACAGCTGTATGATTTTAGGCTAAGTTTTGAATGCCAGTTAGCACTAAGTCAGATTCCTTTTCCCTTCTACTGAACATAAACCAGTGTTTTAAACTGAGTTTCTTAGCAATGAAATTCAGCCCTGGATGTGAATTACTTGAAGCTCAAAGGTAAGATGATGTTGGCAGTAAACTAAAATACTTCAAGCGGTTTCTCCTTTGGTTTTGCATAATACAAAAGTGCTCATTTAATGTTCAGAGGAATCTTTGGAAAATTTCAAGACTTGACCTAAGGATCTTAGCAACCTACTGTAACTTAGAAACTTTGGGCAAGTTTGGCTAGACTGCTTCTCCAAACAAATCTTCCAAAGTGAACTTTCCTATGATTCTATGCAAAAGCCAGGGACTTCTCCATATAGGTGATACATTTTCACTGTGTTTTGGGTGGGATTTTTTGTTCCAGTTCAGGAGCTTGCTATATCGCTCTGGTTGTTCAAAGGGTAGTAAAGAAGTGATGAGCAGGACAGGAAGAACTTACTGGTGAACAGGAGAGAGCTGCTATTTTTGTTCTTGGACTTGGATCTCAGCTTTGTTTGCTATTCCTGTCTCAGTGTGTGCTATCTGATGTAATTTTTGGAGGCCTCCTTGAACTGAGGTTATAAAGACAGGTCTACACTTCTACAAGTCATCTGTTCACTGCTTTTGTACAGTGCTGTTCTAAATACAGTTTAAAGTACTGCTTTTGATCTAGGAAACACTTTTTAGTTTTATTTCAATTTCTGAGGAAGACTTGCTGCATGATTTAGTTCTTCTGTAAAAAATAAAGGTAAAGCAGAAGCCTCATCTTTATAAACATTAAAGCCAAGGGGAAGAAAACCTGAGACTAATTCTTTTCCCATGGTCCTGAACGACCTAAGTTAGTTGACATTCAGAGCTGTAAGACAAATCTGTTAATCCATGTTTTCCTGAGGGTTTTCTGGAGTGGACACATTAGATGGAGTGTAATTTTGTTTGTATTTGTGAAGAGCATTCTGCTGATGCTTCATATTGATGGTTAAGTGCTCTTTACTACAAGAGTGTCTGGAGGTTGATTGACATTACATGTCCACTGCAGAAATGCAAGAAATGAAGTTTCTGAAAAGAGACTTAACATATTGTATGAGCTGAATGGATATGAGAAAATAAGGTACGGCTTAGAAGAGACAATATGCTTATGGACAGAAAAGTAAGCATATTGGAAGAAAAAAACACTGTAAATTAATCTAAAGTTCTTAAAAATTCGTATAAAACCAACAATTTTTAAACTAGTCAAAGGACTGCCATCTTCTAGACACCCCAAAAATGAACAGTTTTGTTCAGTTTCCTCATTCTGCTCAGTTATCATTAACTCACTGCGTCATTGCTTCTAAATACTATTCAGTGATGGTAATGAAATGAGTGATCTAGGTTCACCAAGTAATGAAAAGCAACTGGAACAAGTTATGTAGGGAGAATGTATTGTCCTTGTTCTTGTGTTGTCCTTGCTTTTTAGGATCAGACTGAATAAAAAGTTCAGCAACCTGCTCATATTTCATGGTTGACCTTGCTTTGAGCAGGAGGTTGGGTAGCTCATTTGTGTAGGTCCCTTCCAACTTGGATTATCCTATGATTCCATGTCTTGTTAGCTCATAATATAGGTGGGGATAAACTAGAATGTGTAACAAGCCTTCCAGTTTCTTCCCTAAGAGCATGCAAATACTGTAGGCTGGTATTTACACGTCTTTTAAAACAGATCTGCAGAATGACATCCTAAATGGCTGTTTACTGTTAAGGTATTTGGAGACTCTTGAACTTTTGTAACCGTTTTCCTAAAATCTCCAGAATGGAATGTGTATCAATGAGAGAAGGAATTTTGTTAGCTTGCCTTGGTTAATTTTCCTGCCCTTTTTTGTCTTCTTTTACTCCACGCTGCAGTTCTTGTGCAACAAAACTTGACCTCTTGTCTGTGACTGAATAAAGCCTGGTACCTTTTGAAGAATCTTTACTGTTATTAAGCCTTTAATTTATTCTTTGTCTCATCATGGAATTATTTGGCAAAGCAGTCAATCAAACCAAAATTGTGCACTGAAAAGTAGTGATGAAGATATTCTGAGTCTGAACTACATTTCTTTCTTTTTTTGTTAAATCTAGATAAGACTCCTTTTCATTTAGGTACTTCCACTTATTTTCTGTGCTATCTGTATCATATGATGTCATTGGTACGTTTTTTAAAGTCTCTAAAAGGAATATAATACTGCATATACTAAACGTAACTGAAATTTAGATTAGAAATGACTTCCGTCTTAGTTTATTTGGGCCAATTATATCTGAAAGCTCAGCAGAATACTGAATGCACGTATTTAGTATTTTCTACTCATGATTCTTCTTGTACCATTTGATTATCCATTTTGTTCCTTCTATCTGAACAAGAACCCTTTCTTTCTCTTAAAAAATACTTAGATTTTACTGAAATATTTCAATAAATCTCTGAGCTGTCTGCAGTTTATTGGTAGCTGCTTGGTCGTTAAACACAGTTGTTACACTGTTTCCTGTTACACCGAGGAAAACCTCTTAACCTAATTATATATTTATCTTAATAAAAGGGTGTAAAGGAATTTATTGCATTTGAACCATAGACCATCTCAGGCTGATATTTTGAGATTCCTTGGATTTTAAATAGGCATTAACAGCAGATGGTATACAGGAAAGTGTCTGCAAGGCCAATAGGTTAAATCAAAGTTTCCTTGAGTTCCAAGAAGTTCTTGCGTAGGTATGGTTTTCCATCAATGGGAATTTAATCATGAAGTGCTAATGAAGAGTATGTTGTAAAACTTCCTAAAAATGCAGAATATTCCATGGGAAAAATGTATTCCATAAAAATAGACCTGTGACATTCACTATATGCTTTTTAGCACGTATTTTAGACGTGGGGCTTAGGCTTGCTTCAAGATGATCAACCCTGATAGTGCTGAATATAAAAATGTCAATTTAATTATTCAGCTTCAGCAGAAAATCATTTCTGCTGTTTTTTCCCTGCGTGGAGGAAGGGATGAACTGGTTTTCTATTACTCTTTATCATTTAGGTTTTCTATTTTTGCCATCAACTGGGAACATTTCCCAATTACTTTCTTTCCATCTTGTATTCAGGGATGGGCTATTTTGTAAGACAAATCTTAATGAAAGAGATGCCCTGATGTGCCGGTATGAAATAGTGGTAATTCAGCAAGAACTGTTCCTTGACTGATGATCAGAAACATGGTCAGCTTTGGATATAAATTGAGCTACTTACACTATTCAAATGCTAATCCAGCCTGCGTCTATAAAGATATTACACGTATTCCATTCTAGAAACTTAATAGTAAATGTTCTGAATAAGGCACATGCATATGAACAGATTCTGTTTATTGTTACATTAGTACAGCTAAAAGAAAATAGTGTTATGCAAATGTAAGTTGATATCCACAGACACAGAACCCTGCCAGTTGTTCTGATCCTTCCTTTGTTTGAATCAGCAAATTTTCTTTCAAAAGATACTTCACTGCAATCACAGCTAAGCAAGACAGTGTGATTTAAATGTATAGTTGACATCATGGATAATGTATTTATGAGCTGAATAACTGGGGGGAAATCACAGATTTTCAGTTTCTTTTGGAATAGGTTCATTATTAGAAGGCATCAGGAACAATACCAGAGTATTGTTTCTTGTCAGAGAAGAAAATCCTGTTCAAGTTTTTAATGAATCTCTTGAGAGAATGATCAGATTTACAGGTTAAAAAAGCTGTAAATATTCTACTGGGAGTAGTCATTAAAGACAAGATGAATGGGGGCTATCTGTACTTATGAAAGAGAAATCTGGAAGATGATTTACAAGCCAAAAATCTCTTTATCTTTAAATGGTCTCCAGTGCTGCAGTATGTAAGGAAATACAAAGTAAGGTTACAAGTAAGTCTTGTTTGTTAGGCGAGATGTGGTTACCTAAAAAAATCTCCAAACAAAATAGTGAGACAGCATTGATCTGATTGAATTTTTATGAAAGAAGCCTGAAAAGATTATTTCCTTGGTTTCTAAGTTAGAAAAAGCGGTAGAGTTGAAAGAAAAACAAAATTTATTGCACAGTTAATCGACTTGGAGAGCCTTATGTTGAAAATCTGATTTTCTAAGTTAAATAAATATGAATTAATAAAAGATCTTAGATGAAATAAATGAATTCCATGAAAACAGCTTAATCCTCTGGTGAGTTACTTTTTTAGTAAATCAAAAAGTGACAGCACAGGAGTGCTAAAAGGCTTTCCTTTCCACAAGGCACTTCATACCTTTGATTATTCACTCAGGCTTGACCAAGCCAGAAGCCTACTAGTAAAACTCATAATTTGTGATGAAATCATTTGTTTAATTGTTGCTTTTTCCTCCGAAGTATTACAGATGCAGAATTTGGAAAGTATCGTGAACAGAAAAGACACAAATAAACATTTCTGAATTAATTCCTCAAAATTTTTTGCTTCAGACTTTCAAAATTGGTCATCCAAGATGCATGTGAACATTTTATTGCCATGAAAAAACCAATTTGTTTGTTGTTCGGGTGAATTTTGGCTTTAGTTTTGTTTTGTTAGTGTAACTCTTGAATGGAGTACAAATGTACTGAAAACTTGGATAACAACAAAACATGAACTGTGTTCTACCCGCATCTGTTGAACATAACAACGGTAGTTTTGCATTCATTCAGCTTTTGAAGAGGTCACACCCTTTGCAAATAATATGCATGAAAAACTGCTGTATTCACAGTGCCTCATCATTATGAATAGTGTGTATTGCAGCTGACACAGGCATTCACAATGCTCTGTGCATGACTGTGAATCTGGGTTTTTTTGTCATGCTGGAAATATTCCGGAGTCCAAAATAAGAACACAGCAACAGCAGGACGATTGATGCTTCTCATAACTTTTCTTAGTATTTTGTAAAGATTACCTGCAACTTTTTTCTTCTTTTTTTTTCTTTTTTCAAGATAGGTGTACGTGCCTTTATCTTGTATGAAAACCATGCGTGCGTTTATTTTATATATGCATGAACATGCTGTCGTTATGAAAGTCATTACTTATATCTAAGCTACACATTGGGCTTATGGGTTTTGAGAAGGCTTCTTCATGAAGCATTCCCAGCAAAATTCATCTCTGACTGGAAATACCCATGTGTAGAATCCTCTTGAGCAGGCTGCCAGTCATGGCATTTTTAAATGTGTGACAATGAATGTAAATCAGGACAAGAATAAGGACATCAAGTCTGTTCTGGCTTAAGACTGAAATATCACAAAATGTAAAGGAACATTCTCATTCATGCAGAACTATTTTTGTGATGTAGACGGTTACTAAAAGATGATTAATGATCATGTGTTTTCTAGGGGCACTGTCTTCGGGTATATCTTAAAAAGCAGTGTCACTGTTGCAACTTGTTAGATTTAATGTTCGTGTTTCTTTTTATTATATGACTAAAAAGCATTTTGCCAATTTTCATGTACTCACTGTCCCCTACCTTTCTCTGCCTGTTTGTCTCACACTGACTCCTTCTTCCTGAGAGTATAGACTCTAAAAGCAACATTTCTTGTAACGAAGGCAGTAGGTACAGAGAAGTTATTTGAAGCCCTGTGACTGTTTTCTTTACAAAGGCTCGCAAGTATTTTAGGAAAAATGCCAGCTAGTGCACAGATAGTTTGGCTCTCAGAACCTAGTGTTAAGGTTAACAAGTTGTAAATAGCTGCACGTTGCCATTATCTCAAAACCCTGCTGTTTTTAGGACGCAGTGAGGAGTCTAATAAGAATGTATTGCTTTTTTTAATTCTTTTCCTTCTTTTTCTCCTGCTTCTTTTGTACAGCACTTACAGAAGTGTAAGTTTTAAAATTTACATGGGCAGTGAAGGGGTCTTATAGCCTTGATGAAATTGTTCCGTCTTACCGACCAGTATGACAATGATTGAGCTGAGATGGGGGAAAACCGCAACCCAAAACCGCTGCTGTCCCTTACAGAACTATGTATACTAAGGAATCTAATTGTAGAGCAATTTATTTTTCTACAAAATTAAATTCAGCGTTAAGAGAGCTGAATATATTTATATGTGCAAACACTCATATGCATAAGACTTTTTACAGCAGCATAAATGTGCACGTCTTGATTGTCTGTTGAGCTATGCTGACATAAAAAGCAGGTCTTATCTATTACATATCATTCAAAGTTGCAGAATCTGTTTTTCAAACAGACAAATTCTATGTAGCGCATTAAATGAAACAAGATAGTTTCAGTGCTTAAGAGCTGTTTGTTTTCTTCTGAGAGGATCTAATGTGTCAGCTTTTGGATGTTTTGCCCACTGAAGTGGCCAACTTTGGGAAAAGATTGGTAAATGTCTCCTTATTAGTATATTCTTGTCATTAAGCAATCGATATGAACTTGACACTGATCCAGGAATAGTTAGTATACTATATATATATATAGTTAGTTCTCCCTGATCGTTTCTTTTCAAAAGAAATGAACATTAAAAAACCATTAAACTTAGGTGTACTGGGAAAAGAATTCAAGCTTGATGTTTTTCAAACTATTAGTGTTTTATATCTGAAGATGTAGGAAGCCATCATTTAATTTGATTTGAAAAAGAATGAAAATAGTCGAAGTAGACATAGAATAATAATAGTAGTAGTAATAGTACTATAAGAGTGACCAATCTAACAGATTACCTAACCAGCAGCAACAAAGTTCCCATGTGAATTCTCTTTGCAGAAGATTCTGATGTTTCAGAATAAGAAAAAGAAAACAAACGGAGCAAAACTTACTGCTTAATGTTCTGTGTCAGGAGCTGATGTTCAGTCAGTAATTAGGTTTTGCCCATTTTAGGTGGGATAAGGATTAGATCAGGAAAAAAAGTGAGACAGTACATTGCATTACTGAGGAGCACCATAATATGCCACTGTCTGGGATAATTTAGAGCTGAAAAGAACGAACTTTAGAAAGAAAGAGTTAGAGCAAAGTCCTACCTGAAAATTTCATAAAGACATGGCAATAGATATACATGGTCTGAACACCAAAGAACTGAAATGAATGTGCTGCGATACCAAGGCAAAGTGCCAAGATGAAGCATAAGTTTTGAAGGAAACTATGACATTGAATCTTCATAATAAAGAGAAGCTTTGAGGCAAGATATTCAAACACTGAGAAAAAATATACAAAACCCTTATACACTTTGCTAAGCTATCAGAGAGCAAGAAACAAGGCAAAACATCAAATTCTCAAGGAAAAGCACCCCAGCGTTGAAGGAAAATGCTAAGATGCTGGGGAAAAAATTGATGGCTCTTATGCAGAGTACTTAACTGGCAAAAGTAAGCTGTAGAATAACTTCAAACTGAATGGCAGAACTGTAAAAGTGACTGCCAGGTTAGTTCTCTTCTGTGGAACTACATTTTGGGTGAAGCTGTTGTTACAGTTTGGTCTGGTATTAGATACTGACCTATGCTTTGGCGAAAGCAGCGGTTATTACAAAGTATGGAGTTTTTACTAAAGAGAAGAGGTATGTGAAGGGCACAGAAGATCTATTTGTTGTGTATGAGATTCTAAGGAAGAAATAATTTTGGTAAAAATTCTCCTTGAGAGGCTTGTAGTCCACAGAGTACTACCCAATGTCACCAACGTGCCCTAGGATCAAAGGCTTGTTTAATAGCTAAATGACCTGTTGGCAAGTTTTTACACGATATGAACACTGCTGCTAAAAGATCTTCAGGAAAGGTTACCCTAACTTACACCCATTCAGTTTCATTTATGTAAAGGAGGTGCATGGTAATTCAATAAAAAGGACTTGTTTTTAATATAGCAGTAATGTATAGTTTAATTAATATTTAGCTCATTGGATACTCATGTATTTCTTGTTTGTATTTATTTAAGAAGTAGCAAAGAGACTATCAAATAAATGGTGTCCTGTAGCTGATGTGAAAATCTGCTGAAGCAAAACTAGGTGCAAGAACAGAATTCACTGCCCTTATTTTCAGGCAAAATGTTACAAAACTGCAGAAGGAGGAATATGGGTATAAATTCCGCTAAACTCAACTCAACCTGAAGTAGACTTGTCTCACTCTAATAATGCTTGAAGAACCAGAGTGATGACAATTTATGTTGGAAAATGTATCAATGTAAAGTAATGTATAGTTGCTATGGTTCAGTGCACCTTGAAGGAGAGCATGAACTATATACATGCCGTTGTCCATAGAGCAGCTAAACTGCTATTTGTCTATGCATTTGTTTTCATTAGAAACTGCTGTGTTGCCAACTGAATAGATTATGAACTATCACTTTATGCAGGGACTGACCTGGACTGCCAGATATGCTTCTTAGATAGCTGCAGAGCTGTTCATAAAGAATTTAGCTTTATGTCAGAAGAGACAGTTTATTCCCTTTTTCTTTAGTTTAAGGGTTTTTACACTTCTGGTTATTGTGTCAATTATCACTAAGACATAAATACTACCTAACCTGATAAAGACCAGTGTTGTTTCGCTTATCTTCATCTGTTTCTTCAGACAGCAAATGACCTACACTTCCACAATATACAGCATCTTGTGTTCTGTGTGGATTCTGACAGATTGATTGCAGCAGAGTATAGATATATGTGTTTTGCTCACAGATTCAACATGAAATATGGAAAAAGGATTTTGATTACCATCTTCCAGAACATCCTTTTCATGGAAGGAGAGATGTCGAGTGCAAGGTTTTAAAATCTTCAAGAGGCTAAATCACACAGATGCTTTAGGAAAGATCCTTCACATTGTAAAACAATGATCTTGTGGCAGTTGAAATTTCCTCTTTACCCAAGTGTTTGCAACGTTGGTCTGTAGCACTGAACACATTATAATTTTATAGGCATTGGAAATTTGTGGGAGAATTACTGGAAATACAGAACAGAATTTGTACATGATGAAAGTGTCTCTTGGGCAAATATAGCATGCCGGAAACTTGGGAAGACTATAAATGATGTAAACAACAGATTTAGAAAGAATGATATTTAGCTTCCCAAAATGAGAGCTGGGGAAAGAAATTTTGTCTTGATCAAATTCTCAGCTCTTGCAGTTTATATTCAGTTGTGCTGCAATCAAGTCCCTATTTCTGCTCTGTTCCATTCTGCCCAAAGATGGAAACAATTTTAGTGGGGTTTTTTTCTGAACTGGCACGTGGGCTGACCCTGACAATTAAAATGATTTTTTTTTATAATTTATACAAGATTTGGCATATTGTAACCACACAGAAACAATTAAAAAAAAAACTACTTCAGTGATGAATTTGTGTTGTAACAGCCAGCTGCAGAATGGAGTATAAACGGAGTATGTTATACTATTTAAATATTCCAATTATTATGTACAACAGATCTTGCACTAATTCATTATGAAAACAGCAATTTTGTTTAATCATTTATTAGCTATTTATAAGGTGCCTGCATATTAAACACATACAGATTATTGTTCAACATGACAGCCAGTATAATGATTGCATAAGTGTCACCTATGTGTAATCACTAACACATTTTTCTTCGGTGATCACTGTTTTCAGCTACTAGAGTTACTAGAATGACTATAGGTCATGGTTTTCAAGCATGTGTAACAGAGTCAATGAGTCTGACCTCCTAAGAAAAGGAAGAATTTTCTAATCAATACTCAAGTTTTAAGATAAGTTTGTTATTTACTTCTGGAATATATACCACTTTCCTAATAGAGGCAGTGAAGCAGGTTGCCCAGCAGAATCTCTGTCCTTCGAGGTATTCAAGGCCCCACTGCCCACAGCCTGAGAAACTTCTGGTTGGAGCCCAGCACTGACACGTACCTGTGCGGGAGATTAGACCAGAGCTCTTTCAAAGGACTCTTCCAACATGAACTTCTCTATGACTTGCCATGGAGTCACCATGGGACACCAAGCAGAATGCTGTTTGCTTGCAAGGCTGCTGAACTTGATTTTATTGTGTGATATTAAATTATAATTTAGAAGGAAACAAATCCAAAGGAAGAAAATACTCTACTGTAATTCTACATTGGTTTATCTTAATCATTGGTATTTTTAACAATTTTTTTCAAAGCTTTTGTTTTTCAATGAGTGACATTTGGGTTTCAGCTTCCCTTTTGTGATAATGAGTTTCTTTTCTAGGCCTCACTGTAGATGTAGGTTACTGTAGGATCCAATTCTTATCAGCAGTATACTATTTGTTACATATCTTGCATATGTATCTGAATAAACTTACTTATCTCAAGATTAAAGCTTTGTGAACTTTAATCAATAATCTTTTACTGAAGTTAAAAATATAAAAGGATTTGTGTTACCAAATTGTAGAGCACAATTCTAATCTGTGCCATAAATATTTACCATTTGGGAAATAGTAGTGTCTATCTTACACAAATTGCAATAATCTTAGCGTAAGCTCCAAGTAGCTTTAGAACATAATATAAAATGCAAATACTGATGATAAATGTAAAAATGTGCAAAATCAAACATATAGCCATCTTGATAAAATTCAGCTGATCGTGTCAAAATAATTATCTTCCAAGCCTGGTCCCATGCCTATCCGCTTCCTTCACAGACCAATATGCTCATTAAATTACGTGTAGATTGAGTATGACTCTTACAATTCTTTCAGAGTTCTAAGAGGATTATTTATGACATGTATTTTCACTCCTATAATGAGTATGTGAAGATAGAATAGAGCTTGTGGGTCTTAACAGTCTTGGATTTTGCTACTGCAAATACCATATCATGTAGTCCTTTTTGTATGTGTACATACAGACTATTTACATCTTATTAAAAAAAATGGGAAAGGGTTAAAATTTTGATGAACATAATCCCTTTATCACATGCTTTAGAACTTCCATTGTTAATTTTTTCCTTCCCAAGTAGATAAATATAAACATTTCTCTTGCTAGCAAAGAACTGACAAATTTCAAAATTCCATCAAAATCCCATCGGGACACATCATTTTGTTATATCAAATTTAAACTCTTAGATGCAAGAATTTAAAGCTGACACATTTGACATTAACTACACTATGCATTTCTTGTGAGGTGAACAGTCTCTAGAAGATAATGTAAATGTGAAATATTAACACAGAGTTGCTATTGGTTTGTGATGCTACATGCAAGTGCACCTGCATTAATTTCAATCTTTTAAATCCCTGGATGGTTCCCATTCTAGCTGATTTGTTTTAAGTGCCTATATTCATAGGTTCCTGTTTTGATTTATTTTTGGGTCATTTTCAAGGGTGAGAATGAATTTTCCCTCTTCAAATTGTTTGCAGGAAGGACAACAACAATTGGTAAAATGCAGTGGGAGATAAAGGCAGAAAACTGTGAAAAGCCAGAATCTTAAGTCACACATGACTACTTGTGTGCATTGAATAACATGGCACAATATGGCATTCAGTTAAAACGAGTATAGCTTAAGCAATAGCAATGAACGTAAAGTTTTGGGGGATTAATGACACATTGAAAGAAGCTGATAGTTTGCAGTAATCAAGAGAGCTCATCTAGCTATTAATTGCTAGGAAGACCTGCACTGAAGTCTTCATTGCTATTAGAAACTGAAATTGATAGAGAAAATGATTCTTCTTCTGTTTATCTTTTTTTTTTTTTTCAGAGTTTGTTCCTATCACCTCAATATGTTTCCAACATGGCAGTGTAATTTGTAGGGTTCTGTATGGGAGAATGGACTCTGTAGAGGCATTTCTTTTATGGTAGCTTTGCATACAGTCAGGCATGACAATAAGAAGGGTCGAGCGTCTCAGATATCATAATCTATTATAATTCCAAAGGCTTAATGCCTCTCTTACATCAGTGAAAGACTTGGCCCTTGCTACAAAATCTGTTAAATTATTAGAGCTTTCTAGAAAACATATCACTTTGGAAAAGCAGATACATAAGGAAATATCTAGTGGGAACATGGACTATCCTTTTCTTCAAGGAACTTTGAAAGATAACTGCATTACAGTTAGTGGTTATTTATTTATTTATTTATTTATTTATTTTTACAACATAAACACTGTCATTTCTCAAATGATGTGTTTCTGTTCATAAAAATGTTTCCATATCATCTTGCCTGGCACCCCAAAGTGAGCTCTTCTCTTTACACATATGTTGGTACTCTGAAAATATAGTTTGATGTGAACAGACATAGTCTATGTGTCCTTCTTTTGACACCAGTGCACCTATGCTGACTTAAATGAACTTACAGAAATATGAAATTATATTGTCTGTAGTGTTCATTTGTATAAGATTAACTCCCAAAAGCCCATTACCTGAAGTTTAGAATGAACTGTTCCTTGAATGTATGACTGCAGTGAATTGTAAAGCTTTGTCACTAATATTATGTAATGCAAAGCACTGAATACTGAATACTCAGCACTGAGTAGTGAGAACTTAGAAGTGGATTATGTGACAGGCCATTTATAAGTAGCAGAAGTGGCAACCAGTGTGTAATTCAGTTTCAGTAAGCGAGGAATCCAATAAGTTAATTTATGATCTTGTATTCTTTACAAAGCAAATCAAAGAGAAGAAAAATCACATTTGTTAGTTTAACAGACCTTGGAAACCTCTTACTTTATAGTGCTGCCCATATGTCATGTGAATATCCTTTTATTTGCCACTAACAAATAATCTTTAAATTCTTTTTCAATTTATACTTAACCATACTGATTTGGATGCACACAGAATAGGAAATGATACATTTTAACCTGAAATCTATATATCTATATTCTTAGAATTTGATCTCTTTATTTATTTTTATTTATTTTTTTTCATGGAATTTCCATCACGATTACTGGCAGAATTGCATCCTGTGAAAGTGATTGAATTCCCAAGGTTTCATGAGAAATAAGAAAACTGCATCTTGCTATCTTGCTTTTCCATCGTCAGTTAATGCTAATGAGATAGGCATGTGCAACTACACCCTTGAGTGTTCAGATTGACTGAAAGACTTGCGTGAAGCTGGACTGAAAGCTGGAGTTGGATGAGATTCCATGAGTTATTCATGTCTCAGAGGAAATACTTTTTGTTTGACTTCTGCTTCAACTGCTGAATAATTTTTAATGTTTTACTTTCTTTTTTTTTTTTTGGTGGGAAAACTGCCTTTAATAAGAATGTGAATGCATCTGAATGTGTGTAAATTAGATTAATTGCATAAGTATTAGTTCTGTGAGTAACTAAAATTAGCACCATGCTTCCTAAATAAAATGTAACCATTTAGATAATGAGTTTGTTTCTTTAAAGGCTACTCTTAAATTTAAGGAGTTACACCTGTTAGAACTATCAGTCAATCTGAATATGGTTTCAGGTGCATCAGTGTAAGTGATATACAAAACTCTTCACTCATCTAAATTCAAATATGCTGTAGCTTCAACCCACCCAGTTTCAAAATGTACCACAACCTCATTTCATTTTCTGTTTCTAAGGTGGAAGCACAGAATATTTTATTTCAAGTTTCTAACAAACACTGCTCCCTAACCTGTGGTAAACATTTGGTGCCTCATTTTGCCAGATACATTATACCAGATGACTGGAATTAATAGAGGCATCTTATTCTGCTGGGGATGAAAAACCCAAAGAAAGATCTTTTTATTTAGTCTGAGCAGCTATACAGTAATACACTGTGCGCTATACACTGCGCAGCTGTTTAGATCTATATGGTGAACTCAAGCAAGTGCAGAAGGAACAAAACTGGAAGAATACTGAGCAACAGTTATTGAGACTGCAGTTCTGAACTTTGAATGGCTGTATTTTATCTGGTAGAATTAGGGGAAACCGTTGTGCCCTGCATGTTTTCCTCTTCATACTGCTTGAATTTTCAGTCCTGTAGAATAACTCTCAAGGCTAATTTTCCAGGGATGACAAAGAAAAGTAAATGAAGAAGAAAGTTACATTGGAAGAAGTATTTACTTTTTTGTAGTTGTTGATTAGGTGAATTGAATTCTATGACATAGGATTTATTTTTAAAACATTTTTATATTAATTTTTATATTTAAAACATTTTATTTAAATAACAGTGGGGTAAAATAAATCCTTTGGAAATGAAAGTAATTGGAGCTTTAAAATTAAGATTCTGGAGAACTGAAAAGTTCTAATCAGGATTGATTGCTAAAGGTAAATACACAACCCTCACAAGAAGAATCTAGGAATATAAAGTGGGTGTAATAAATATATTTATTCCTGAATAACTGGAATGAAATAAAAATAGATAGATACTTTATGGACTTTTTTCTGGTCCTGGCATGAGAAGAGTTGCTATGAACTTCATAATTCTGTCCTATTCCATTCTTAGTAAATTGGAAAGGAAAAAATAAAGGTGTTTAAAAAAAAATAAATCAGGTGATATTTAGATTTTTATCTTTACGTAATGATTTTCAAGTTGTGGTAGAAGATTCAAAAATAAGAGGAAAATAAAGATCTTAAAGTTTTGACTCTTTTCTTAAATTACACACGCCTTTCCAAATTGAAAATGCTAACTCATGAATCTGTAGATTTAGATTTCCCTTCATATAAATGCATTTGCTACTTTAATATCAAAGATATTGCTCTGAGTTATAAGTGCTAAGCATGCAAGGCAAACATCAGCCAGGGAGAGTGTACCTGTGTGAATACTGAAATGCTCATTGCAAAGAGACCATGAAGGAACATGCCATCCATATCAGTTGTCAACTGACTAATAAACCACCTTTTGGATATTATTTTTTATAAATTGAAGATAACTTTCATTAAATGTCATGTTTCTGACTTCGTGTTGTTCGTATTTTAAAGGAACAGACAGTAAGGTATTTTGCTACCTTAGGATTTTTTGTACTATATTCAGCTTCAGTGTTTAACGGAAGTGTTTAATGAACCTTTTTTACACAGTTTTTATTGACTACTTCCATTCGAGCAACAGATTCTGCAAGAAGAGAACTTTCTGATATCTAGAAAGCTCTTAGGTTCTTTTCAGAGTTCAGATTCCTAGCACAGCTTCTTTTTAGATTACTGTGCAGATCCATCTGGATAGTGTAGATGACAGAGACATCCAGGGATACTTTTGTCTTGCTTCTGTGACACATTAGAATACCTTAATCCAAAATTTCCCTGGCAACTGAGCATCGAGGGATGTCGTCAGGAATTCTATGTACTTGTTAGAGAGTTTGTTCATTAGAACATCTTTATTTTCATCTTTTTGGTTAATGCTTAATGTCTTCTGCTTGTATTTTCTTGACTTCCTTTAGACTATAAATGAAGGATTGGGCCATTAAATTTACAGCAAAAACCACTCCAGATTAAAAAGGAAAGAAAAAAATAGGAGAAAATATAATTGGTATAAAAGTTGTATAAATGAAGTTTCTTAGTATTTTTCTTTAAATAGTGAATTATTCAGTATTTTGGTGTTAATAATTAAACAGAACCCAAAGAAAGATATCAGCAGGACATATGTGGGATGGGTGGTAGTTCAAGTTTGATCTAAAAGGCTTGCCTTTGTATTGAGGTTGTGCTGAAGCTTTGATCTATTTATAATGAGTATTCTAAGGGTTTACTAATTATTTTAAACCTGAAGAGAATCTCATAGTCCATTTTTTCACTTGGAAAGGAACCAAAAATAAACCTTGCTGGAAGATAAAGGCAGAAAGTCATAAAGTTCAGGCATGTTTTTTAAAGTTAAAGCACAACCGCCTACTGGCTATAATTTCAGATAAGTTCAGAGTATTTTCTCTCTCTCGTTCTGTAGTACAAGGAAAATTTCTGAAGTACTTCTAACTTTTGACTAGTGATATGACGCCCTTTATTTAGCATGCCCATTTAAAAAGTTTGCAGTCATAAAGTTAAAATCCTGAATTTTCATTTTGCCTTCCTTGAAATTATATGTAGATAAAAACACGTATCAGTTTCGTTACCTACCATACATAACCTTAAAACAAACTAAATTAAATAGCATACTTGTTTATGAGAAATTGCAGGATTATAAATCATGTATACAAGAAAATTGTATATAATATGTTAATAACTGCACAAATACAACTTGAAAAATAAATCTTAATTTATCACTGCTTAGAACATTGCTTCTGATTTGAGAGGCCTGAATGTTTAATTCCATCTATAAAGGCAGAAGACTTATTCTGCTTTGTTACAGTTTATCTGTAGAATAATTTTGTCATTTCTCAGTGGACAAACTTTAAGTTCTGCAGATGCACAGTACACAAACATCATTTCCTAAAATGATTATTATGAAACAGCAGTGAAAGGAATCAGGTGGACATAACAGTCTCCTCTAGCTTTCTAACCATAAGCACAGCAGTTTTTAAGCTGCACAGCTGTAACAGCTGGACATTTTCATTGTGTTTGAGGGTTCATATAAATATTCCTCAAAACACTAGTAACAAGGCTAGAGAACTGACACACACTGGCATCACAGCTAGCAGAAATTCATTTAGAGCAGTTATGTAGATTCTAGCTTTAATCAGACATTTCACAATCTGGAATACTACGTGAGGTAATTTTTTCTGATTATGTGGCAAGTAGATTTTTTTTTACAGAGACTGTGTTATTTTAACTTACTGGATGATAAGCACGAATACTTTTTTCTTGCTGAAAGTGTATAGTTACAACAAACAGTGAAGCACTGTTCTTGAACTGAACATAAAATGGAGCACTTAACAATGGTAATAAGAGCTATTTACAGCATGTGAGAAATATTTTTTTCCATTTGCTAGGAATTTTTCCAGTTTTCAAGGCATGCTGACTAGTTTAACAAATCCATAATACTTTTTCCCCGTTGAATCAGTATTTCAAATTAAAGGTGAACCTATTTTCATGGTTCAAATAATTTTCATTAGCAGAAAGGAAAACTATGCCCAATAAGCCTTGTACTGCTAAGAATTATTTAAAATAGTCCTGAGAAGCAGTTTTTGCTTTTTCAGTTGTGCAGAATGCTCAACAAGTTTTTGTCTTTGATAACCTCTGGCTGATATTAAAAAAACTGACACGGATCCTTTGACCAGACATAAATGTGATAGCAGGGAAGGTGGGTTTTTTATACCTTTATCCTGGCACAAGATTAAAGAAATGAAAGTACTGCTTCCTACACATCAAGCTCATATTTACACCTGTATCTTATCCTTGCGATTAAATTTTTATAGAATCATAGAATAATTCACACTGGAAGGAACCTTGGGAGTCTCTAGACCAATATTCACTTGCTCAGAGACATGTCAGCAATGAATTCAGAACTGGATGCTCCAGGCTTTGTCCAGGCAGGCCTTGAAAACATCCACAGATAGATTCCACATTGTCCCTGGCAACCTGCTCCAGTGCTTCATTATCCTGAGTGCTACATATATCTATTTGCCTTAATATTCAGTCAGAACCTTTCCTGTTTCAGTTTATGGCTGCCTCTTGTTGTCCTACTGTGTACGTCAGTATAGGGCCTTGCTCTGTCCTCCTGTGCCAGTAGTTCTTTTCGTCCTCGAAGCCTGTCTTTTAGGCACAGAGACCTTTTCCATAAAGACAGAGGCAGAAAGGTGAGGTCTTTTTATTTCTCCTTTGATGTCTGTCTCCACTTTCATATCCTGTGTATGTCATTTTTGTACTGGAGTTCAGATGTGTTCCCTCTGAAACCAAGCTCGTATCCTGCTATGTCTGCTCATTTTCCTGGCTTATTAGAATAGAGTGTTCTTCTGCTTGCAGGTTGCCCTTAGAAGTCTGCCAGCTCTCTTGAGACCCTCTTCCTTTCATATCTGCCTCACACAGGATCTCACCCACCTGAAAGATCTTCCCACCTAAGTTGAAGTCTGCCATTTTTAAGTCCCCGGTCTATACTCCACTACTTGTCTTCTTTTGACATCCACGGCCCAACCGAATGTTGACAAGGTATCACGATGTCAATGGCACTATGGAAAAAGTTCCCACTGAATGTTGCATCCCTGGCTTTGTTTGTGACTAGCAGATCTACTACTGTGTCTGATAATTCTGTGCCATGGTCTCTGGTTCAGCCACAAAGACACTAAAGAATCAGAATCTAAAGAGGGGCTTTAAGAAAGAAGGGGACAGGCTCTTTAACAGGATCTGTTGTGATAGGACAAGGGGAAATGGTTTCAAACTAAAAGAGAGAGATTTAGATTGGATACAAGGGAAAAGTTTATTACAATAGGGGTGGTGAGGCACTGGAACAGGTCTGTCTGGAGAGGTGGTGGATGTGGTGGATGCCCCATTCCTGGAGACATTCACAGTCAGGCTGGACCAGGCTCTGAGCAACCTGATCATTGCAGGGGAGTTGAACTAGATGACCTTTAAGGTTCCATTCCAAATCAAATGGCTCTATAATTCTATGGTTCTGTGACAATATTCTTACATTATTTCCTCATGGGCTAACCATAGGCTCAATAATACATCCATCTTTTGAAAGAGCGACTCACATATTTAATGAACCTAGTTCTAAGAAGGTCAGCTGTTCACACTGTAGAAGAGCTGGATATGATCTTTCTGCAGTGACTGCTTAACCACAATTGCTGAAGTTGTGTATTTTAAAAGTCAGAGTGACCTCACTTAAAAAAGGAAAATGGAAAAAGGTTAATTTTCCAGAGAAACTGATAACATCAAATTAATATCCTGAAAGTATTTTTAGTAAGTATTTATCATTAAGTTTTTATATACTAGATCTGCTGGACGGCTATAACTTATCAAATAACATGCAGTAATCTGTCTTTTAATTAACATTCTCGTGTAACTAGACACATCTTTACCAAATTCAAAGAGGTGTAGCTATTGTCTGCTAATTAACTAACAGTTGACCATATGGGGGTTTGTCAAGGGGATCTTCCTGGACTTCATAAAGAGACAACTTACTTGTTACAAATTCAAATGAATCTAGATCTAAGTGGTAAGTACATCACCCACAAATATTAGAGATAGAGCTAACCAATTTCTTAGCTGTACCAAAAAAAAAGTTGATAACTGAAAAGATCTGTAACTGTTCACTCACAGGATTTCACTTCCAAGGTGCTGTATTTTAAAACAATGTAACACATATACTGGGCCCAGGAAAGTAGAGTTATTCAGTGTCATCAAATCTAGCATTTAGAGAATAATATTCATAATGCCAAAATATTAGAGATGGTTTATGCCAAAGACCAGGAATACTGTAACAGTGTATCTCTCACTCACCACACCAAAATCAGCATCGACTCCAACTGAACTACACCAATGGGAGCCTTGCCCAAGTCAATGGAACATCAATACACATCAGAAGAATATAGTACAGGGTTGTACTGCTCTTTGAAATTAATTACATCCGTATAACGTTAGCTTTATAAGGTAGGCTTTGGTTTGTTTTATTTAAAATACTTTTATTTAAAAGTCAAGTAGGAAATTGAAAGAAGTGGGTCATACTTTTCTCTAATGGAAAATATTTATTTTAATTAGTTTTTCCCATCCTTTCTATTTTACTAATGTCACTACAAAAGGAGATATTAAAAGTTCTTAGCATCCTGTCTGAATGACATGCAACTAGAAACCATATGTGATAAACTACAGTGCTGAGAAGTCATAGTTTACTGAGCAAAAAGCATACTTAATTCTAATTTATTCTGATTAATTCTACAACTTATTGATGAATTCAGACATGCTGTAGTAATCCACTAGAAAAGGAATGTACAATAAAACTGATGTTTTGCTTCTCTGCTCTATATTTTGCCAACATAGCTAAAGAGAGAAACACATGGCTTGTAGCTTGTACACATTTTCCTTGGGGTTGTGGTAATTTTTGTCTCAACAACATTTAAATACATTGCATATAGAAGACAACAGTAGCTTGGATATATGCAAAAGCCTTATTAACAAAAAATGTAGCTGTTCTCAATGTTTAACTTCAGTCTTTTTTTTTTTAATCATATGTTGTGTTCTAGTATAGTGACAATTTTACATAGTTATATGAGAAAAATACTTCATTAATTATTATTTATCTCAGTATAAGAACACACTAATTCACATTAAAGAAAAAAATTTCTGCCATGGCTTAAATATATACAGATAGTATAGGATATACCAGCTTTTGCAGCTGATAAAAACAAGACTTCACAGGTTCATTTAGGAAGCACAGATATATTCTCTGTTCATAAGAAGAAGAGTTTTTTAAACACTGAAAAGCAGGCAATTTAGAAGAACTGAGGTCTATTTCTCATAATTATTGTCCTTATATAACATAAAAATAAATTTGTTTTTAAAAATAAAATGAAAAAAACACATTTACATACCAGTGACAACTGAATAAGAAATGTATACAAATAACTTTCAAAAACCTAGGCTTATTTAACTCAGTATTTACCATGTTTAAACTCCCTAAAGAGTACTGTAATTAGTTTTCTGCCTTACAAGTAATTATGAGCACCTGTAAGTTTAAAAAAAATATTTGTGTCTGAGATACGATCCCTTGAGTATTTTTATTTTAGAACTTTCCTCATTTGCTCTTCGAAGTTTTTTTCCACTAAATTCTACTCTTGGGATACTTTAAATGGAAGGAAATGCTTCTCTCTAATTACTTTTAAAACCAGATGAGACCTGAAATTATACTAAGAATGTTTTTCCTTCCCATGATCACTTCAGAGTGAATGTCGTACATTCCAGATAGTTAAATATTGCCTGATAAGACAGTGAGATAAGCAAGGCTATACAGGTTATATTCAGACAAGCGTAGCCTTAAAATGGTTTTACATTGCTTGCATTTAAGTTCTCTGAAAATTTCATTGCAGATAGCAACAACATATGGGTCCATTTTAATTGCTCTACGTAGTTCACTCCATAATGGCCACATCTTTTGAAATAATTATTAAGTAAGCAGGAATGTTGCAAGACAGCTGCACAAAATCTGCCTTGCTGCAGATCCCTGAATGCCATGGGATACCTAACTGATGTCTTGATGTCCTACTGTATGAAGAGGATGGCGGTTCATCAATCTTACTAGCTATATAGTGACAGAAGTGTGAATTTTACAAGTAGGTGGATCTTAAGGAAGATTTCTGTTAAGGAATGGTAAGCCAATACTTCATTTTTTCTCACTGTTCTCTTTCACCCTCTCAAAATAGACTCCTTGGGAATTATGCAATACCACAAATCAGAGCACGCTTTTGACATTGAAAACCCTGCCATTATGTTTCTGTGCTCTTTTTTATTCTTAGATTTGTAGTAAATCAAACCCTAAAGAAATAGTTCTTCCGTACCTGTATGTTGGCTTTATCTTTAGGCCGAAAAATTTCCTCAGTAAGAGAATTTTGCTTAATCTGAGAAACAGATGTAATAAGGCATAAAGTCTACAAAGAATTACCCATTAATTTGGCAAGCCTAAAACACCGACTTTCCTAGGAAACAATGTGACTTTTGTTTTGTTTTGTCTTCCCACTGTATTGATCATAAAATGATCTTGGCATTCATTTGAGCATAGTAGAACCAGGGAATAATTTTTTTCTTAGGATATCTTCCGATGGCTGTGCATTGAACTACCAATACAATCTGATGGAACTACTTCTTCATGCAAACAAATTCCCAGTGACAGATAAAAATCACTAGAAGTGATTTGGTTTAAAAAGAACTTTGGGTTAATGATTGCCATGTATGCTCCTAAAACACACTCCTCTAATTTCACATGACAGTCAGTAAGTGTCCTTAGAGTATGGAGATGTGTAGCCTTAAGATTTTAAACCTACAATTAATTTAAAGTAAAGAACCTATCAATCTTCTCAGGTCCTGGACAAAATGACCATCTTGAGAATCTTCACCAGTTTGTGGTGGTGAGGAATTCAGACCTTTTCACTTCTGTATTCTGCTTCTGTAGAAAGAAATATCAATTTCACAAGCTTTATGAAGAAACATACCAGCCCAGTCTTCAGTTTGGCTGACTGGGAGACCAGGGAACAACTCCTGTTGTACAGCTCAGTAAAAGCCTATGTGGCTCTAATTTTCTTGTTTGCTCCTCCTTTAATCCCTGTTAAAGACACTGTAGACTCTATTCTTGGAGGACAAAAACATTCCCTGTTTTTAAGCTATAGCAGTTTCAGAATTTTTCTGGCTTGCGTAGAACTTCAATACTAAACTAAGAAAAGGTTAATTAATACCAGATCAAGAAGCATAGTTTGCTTCAGAATGCTTTTCCTGTGTCTTGTCATGCAAATGCTTAAAAAGAACAGGAACGGTATGAAGCTATTTATCAGCCTGATGCTTGCCTCAGAAATTGCCCATAGAAGAAGGTCTTCTTGAGGGCCTCCCAATATTGTCAGAGGCTCAGCTCCACCTTGTAACATTTGACCTAGTTAAAGATTGCATTCAAAGGCAAACTAATCTAGATTTCTCAGAAAGAGCAGAAATGAAAGTGGTTGCTGTGTTTTCCAAACTTGCAGTGGTCTTGGCTAGGTATGTTCACCTTGCAAGTGTATTTTCCTGAGAGTCTTTCTCCCAAAGAAGAGGTTGGGATTCTACTGTAATGTCAAATCTGACTCACTGTTACTATTAAAATTTACCAGCTGTAATTAGTGAAGTTTGAAGCTGCAGTGTTGTATTGTCAGTTGTAACAGCTTTTAATTATCTTATTTTTTTTCTTTAAAGTGATCAGCTGTGCAGAAGTTCAATATGCTTTTATCATTTTTTTACTAAAGAAATGAGCTGACACATTTAATATAATTTAGATAGAAATACTGTTACTTCAGAAAACAATTGGAATCTGTTAACTTGTTAGAGGATTTTGAACACAGGAGACAGCCATAGTACTTAGAGGGATTTTGCCATCATCCAATTAAAGTAGTCCTCCATTCTCTCTAATACCATTCTATCTGGTCTTAAAATGCATAAGACTAATTACATTAGTGTACAGACGCTTGCGTGGCTAATACTATTGGCCATTTCCTCAAATAGAAGAATTATAAATAATTAATCACTTTGCAAATAACACCAGTGTTTCTCCTCCAGGACTAGATTTGATACACAGATATGCTGTCACTTCTGCACTGCTTGCAGCAGCATACAGTACTGAAGTTTAGACCAGATGCCAATGTTGAAACTGCAGCTGCCCATTCCATTCTCCCTCCAGCTTACTTAACTCATCAGAAAACCAAAACCTTTTGTTGTTATTCCTAATCTCGTCTTATGCTGAGGATAGAAAGAATAAAGACTGAGCCTTATAGATTAGCCTGGTAATAGGACAAGCCTTGTTATGCACGACTTGACTCTCTTGAAGACTCTTCCCTCCTATCAGGAAAAAAAAAAGGTTGAAGATTTCCAGGGAAAGGCCGTGGTTCTTTTGGAAGAACACCAGTAAAAAAGAGTCTGAGTTAGCAGACTATTCTGTGGCATGCAGCAATATAGGAGGCTGGATACAGTTCCACTATGTAGTATTGTCATTTTTGGCAGGCATTGTACTTGTCAGTATGCACAAGCACTCAGATAAATGAGAGAACTCATCACCCAAGGGATGTCACAACAGCCACAGGTCCTCTACTTCAAACATATATAGCTAGATCAAGGAAGTTCTTTAACAGTTGTCACTCTTAAGGAAGGAAAACTGCTAGGCAGCAAAGGATGGGCTGCATTGATAGTGCAGCCACTACTGCAATCATTATTGATGGTTTCACTTCTTGGATTCAGCTCCACAGTTAATTGCTCAAGACTAGAAAAAGTAAAATTTGTCAGCTTCTTGAGCCCACACACATATACACATATATACACAAATATATGCCTGAAGTAAGTTTACAAATTGAACCGGAAAGAGAAGATTCAGGGTATTATGCTTCCAGAGTAAATATGATTTTGAAATAGTATTTGACTTGAACTTCAAGAGCACTGGATGAGCTACCCAGCACTGGGTATATATTTCCCAGTGCTCTGAGAACCTGAGTCCTGCTGAAGCTTAGGGGGACTAAAGCACTGATGGTGATTAAATCATTTCTGATTTCACTTATTTTCACAGTGACATATCCAATTAGAACACTTGAAAATTAGTTAATAGAATTTGAATAATAAGGTACGGTCAGTATTTTCTAATAACTTTGAACATAGCCTTACCACAGATCTCACTGCACCAAGGAAAGCACGAAGGGTAATTTATAATTGAGTAGAGAAATGGAGTAGTCTTTTTTACTTTGAGGGACTATTGGCTTCTTCTTGAGATTATTAAATTTTCACTCCAATGTACAAGAAAGCAGTATATCACCAAGATGAAATGGAAAGCTTAATAAGCTCTGTATCTCTTGATGTTTACAGAAACCTTGCCAACTATTTTAAAAGAAGCTCAACTGAACTCTAAAATACTGACACAAATGAAATTAAGAGGAAATAACCCTTGCAATGGTAATATCAGATGTACCATTCACACTATTAAAAACCTACACTGTTCTTCAATCTATTAGATGAAATGAGAATTTACCTGTCTAGGACTATTAGAAAATCCAAGTTGCAGAAAAAGACTGGCATTTATTCTTTCAGAAAAATGCAGAAATCATACAAGTAGTATCATTACTTACAAAACAAGCTTTTAAAGAAAAGTAACTCATTTTTCTTAACAAGAAAAAGCTGGGTATCTCATATTCAAAAACCTTACAGGAAATGGTCAAAATCCCACTCTACAGAAAAAAAAATCTTATTATCCTATTTTTGCAGATTTGTAACAGGATAAAATTATTTTGAAACTCACTCGAACAAGTGAGCTGTTAATTCTTGCAGAACTTTTAAGATCATTACAGAGTACTTGTTATTGTTAGGCACTAGGTGGCCTGCTTGCTAAAACATAATAATACAGACTTATACAAAGACAATTTGCAAAAGCTCTGTGTGAAAATAACTAAATAAAAATGCATCTTTCATTTCTAAGAGAGGATGTTGCATTTGAATTACCATATGCAAAGTAATGTATTATGAGAACCTAAAGATAGTACAACCTGCCTAAACACAACTTAGCGCACATTTATTTTGCTCTTTTCTCATAGATAATTAATATTTAGTTCATTTCTGTATGTCATTCATATTTGCAGGGAAAATATTCTTCTCCCACCCTGCAGTGTCTTATCAGTGCTGACATCACTGAGACATCCACCTACATATGACTTTTTTCCTCCTCACTACTACAAAAGGTTGAAGTTGCCCACAGACAGAAACGATACTGATCTGTTTATTCTCAAAGCAAAAGCTCTTGGTTTTCCTTTGCAAAACACAATGTAGTAGTAACATTTGTTTTAGGAACCTGCTTGGATTACTGAATTATGCTCAGAAACTTGAAAAGGGTCAGTATTATTTATTATTTCTAAAGAGCAAATGTAAAAACTAACAGTTGTTCACATATACTCTCTTTGATCCCAAGATAGCGGTCTACAAAACAAAACAAAACAAAAGAAGAAAATTAAACAGAGTACACAATGCAATATCTCACATCACCTTTAAAAATATATATATTTTTAAGCAACTGAAGGCTAGAAGTGACCAGTACTCCTTAACTCTTGCAACCGAGTCCTATGCTGGAATAAACCATGATCAACTCTTAAGCAATTCTATCGTTTTCATTTGTGCATTGGTGACTCTCATTAGTATCAGTAAAGATAAGTACTGACTTGAAATGGCCAGCTTTTGGACATTTTTAAATTCAACAACAAATGGTATATTTTTCTTTATTTACAATTTTATGAAAGAAACATTTTGGTGACAAGCTATCAAAAAAAAAAAAAAAAAAAACCCAAAAAAACAAGACAGTTGCATTGCTCAATTGAATGGTTAAAAACTTAACTACAATTTTATTTCAATATATTTATTCATATCTTTCTTTTCAAGTCAAATACAAGATTAATGAAATGGCTGATTTTTTAATGATTTTTTTATCTATCTCTGATGGAATTCTAAATTATTAGTAGTCAAGGAGATTGCAAAGCTCTTACTATTTTCCAGAGAGCACGTTAAAAGCATACATCTGAGCATAATCTGCATTCCAGACAGCACTATTTTGGTCATCAGCTTGGAAATTCATCATATTTTTTTAACTGCATTCCCCTAATGTCTCTGTGATAAAACTAACAAATAACAGACAGCCCATGCACTGATGCCTAATAGTATAAGAAAGGAAACCGTGTGACCAGCATAATAACTTGTTTCATTTTTCTCCTGAAATCTTCTTGAAATCATATGAATTCATATAATTCTGACAACTGAATGTATTTTTCTAGGGGAAAATAAATAAATAAATAGATTTCAAGGTGATTTTTGTTTTAATCAGAGTAAAAGTAGAACACACCGGCAAATCTTTGGTAAAGCACACTTGACATGTTATGTTTCATCAACAGTTCTCATTTCTTCTGTAACAAGAAAGCATTGCATGCTGACAGAAGAGGAACTACAAGTATTTGTATTTTCGTGATTTGATCAAAAATGGTATGCCTCCATATTCCAGCCAAGTCTGAACATAAACCTCTTGAACTGATTTGAAAACCTCAGACTTGGCAGTATTCCTTGGATTACAGAGAATGATTTTCCATTTGAAACAATGCAGCATTCATCCACACTGTGCACTGAGGGATAATATATCTCCTCAAACTGTCAGAAAAAGGAAAAAAAAATAGTGATATGTGGCATACAACCAAATAAATAAATAAATCTCATCACTAATGCTGGTGTTGGCAGTAGTCAACAAATAGATGATATGCATACTTCTACTGATGCATAGAAACACATCACTGTGAGACATTACACTGCCTCTAGGAAACCATCATCTCTAGTTATGAGAAAATAGGTGTCATATGCAGAGTCATGTAAAATACAGCAGAGTTGTGTTGGACAAATAGGGCTGCAGATCCCATGGAGACATAAGACAATACATCACTCTTTTTAACAGTCTCAGGTTTGAGAATGTTCAAAATACATTGTAATACTTTGCAGTATAAATGGGACTAAAGCAAATTCCAGCAAAGTATTCCAGTAGTCTTGTTAAGCCATCTGATATTTTAGTCCTAATTATTATGTTGTTACAGAAATTGTGGCTACTTTTAAATACAATTATACCATAATGCTTCCAATCCCTGTAGCTGAACTCTTCTCTGGGAAATCTGCTCTAGGGCATTTAATACATATCACAGCTGAAACAACGCTGTAACCCTGATAGATTTTTATAACATAACAGCAAATTTTCTTTACTAAACACTCTGGGCTGGAATTCTGAAAATTCTGAGCACCTGTAATTTTACTGGAAGTCATCAGAAGAGCTGACAGTTATATAAACATCGTCAGGGGTTCAAGATTTAAAATATTATTTTCTCTATTCGCTTAATCACAAATCAATATTTCTAATTCTATCACCAGAAATTGATGGAGCAGTAAATCTTGGCACTGTTGTTCTTATCCCTCGTGAAGCAACATATAATTATGTCCTTATGTCACTTGTGTTGATCTTACTTAAGTCATTCACAATAGCTTCTCAGTATAAAGAAAAACATCCATTTGCTTGGTAGGTCTTAGATTTGGAGGCGTAATTAGCTGATGAAAAGGAATAATCTATCTGCTGTGTTTTCATGACATTTATATTGTAACACTAATAAAAACATCTAATCTTCAGAAATAACTGAAAAGTCTTTGGTCATTTTTTTTTGTGAAACAGTGAGTTTTATCATAATGAGAAGCAGGATGAAACTTACAAATGATACCAGCATTTAAAACCATCCCATGTTATTTTAAGATTCTCTGTGTTGTGATTGCTTCAGCTAATTGGCCAGTATGTGCTTTTTGGGGTTTTGGTTCTTTTTCCTTTGCATATTAGCTTTATTTTGGGGGGTGAAGTCACTTCATTTATATGCAGAATCAGCGTCTTCACATGGGTTTGTGGAGCATAGGCATGAATTGGAGACAAAACAGCGGAAGAATATACACCTATTTTAAATTTTAATCATTGTTCACATGAATGCTTTAAGGTTTTTCCTCATTTAGTTCCTTCTTTCAAGAACCAATATTCCATTAAAAAAAAAAAAAAAAGTCCTGTGCAGTGCACCAGCAATGGTAAAACACGCCATGGGTCCATAATACTCTGTCAGAAAATGTGCTTCAATATGACTTTTAACAGCTCTGTCATGAACATCGGTGACCTACAGGACTCTGAAATACCAATGTACACTGCTCTCATTAATATCGTGGTGTTCTTTTGAAACCATCCATCTTATTGCACTAAGTCAGAAGAATGTAGAAGGCATGACAAATAATACCCCTTTCTGTTACAGATTACAATGTCTATGTCACGTCACTTGTGTCTAAATGTTCTGTGATTCTGTGATCATTGGCAGTAGGCTGGCCACACCGAGTCAATGAACATGTGTATTTCCAGACAGAAAAACTCTGTACACATTCTAAAAACTCTCTCATCCTAATTGTTGACAATTTTCAGTGAGAAGGGAGTGACAAAATGCAGAATTTCCATTACTTCAGTACAATTTCAGAGGAAGGAGCCACAGTGTCTTCAAAAACTTATGGAACTTGGCAAAACTTACATTTATTTTTTTTTTTCTGAGACTTTGTTAAGCATCTGGTTTAGCATGGCAGGCTATAGTTGAGAGTCTAGCTTGTTTAGATCTGGCCTAACATTTGTAAGAGAATGTAAAATGAAGTATTCAATGCAGACGCATAACAATATGTAAATATTTAATAAAGTTCTGTTGCTGAGATGTGTGGGCTCTCTCACGTTACACTTAAGGTAATCCATTCCATTTCCAAAGCTATAGTTCTGGCACATTTTGTAAATCCTGCAGAAGATGCCACTGATTTCAGTGGACTTGAATCAATTTAGGAAATCTGATCAATAGGAAATTCTCTGACACTTTTTATAGCACATTTACTATACAGGTAAAAGAAAATTTAAAATAGGGAATCAGGCCCGGCACATCAAATTAGTGCAGTACATTTTATAATACCTCTATAATAATGTTCCATCCTGTGACTTTTTACTGAGTATTTTTAGGACAAGTAGTCCAACTGTTTTTGGCATCTGCCTTCTTCCAGGTCTAAAGAGCTACACTCCGCCACTTCCACTGGATAATCTAGTTTTCAATCCCCTTTCCAGAACCACTTTACTCTAGTGCTTCTGGCACGGAATTTCAGTGCTTTGAGAAGCAATCCGTGTGTCTGCAATCTCTAGAGCAGTTTGGGACTCTGTCTGTTCAGAGGAGCTATGCACTAGAAAGTATTTTCCCAGGAGAGTGAGAGGATTGCAGTGGTGTGGGGTTTTTTTATTTTTACTTTAATAACGGGAAAATGTTTTTAATTGTATCTATAGAAACTACATAATTTTAGATTTTTTTCTTATGTAACAAAAATGCATTATACATTTTACAGATAAGAGAAAAAATTCTCAAAAATTTATACTAATTCACCTGTCAAAAGTTGGCATATCTTTATTAGTCATGCATATGGTAATACTGAGTCATTAACAGTTCAGTCCTACACCATTAATATATAAAGTATTAAACAAAACTTTGTTGCAATTCCTGTATATGTTCCAATGCCTCTTCTGATTAAAAGCTACATCAAATATTAAGAAAACACATTTTTGCAGCAATTGGAGTATAAAATAGCCATTACTGTTACTGATGTCTTTGATTACAGTTGTGGTATCAATGCATTGAAGTAAAGGTTGCTGTATGGTAAAAAGGTATAGTAAGGAGAGAATTCCTTCTTAGACCAGGAGGAACAGATAGCTAAAAACAGAGCCGTGGCAGGTGGAAATAATGGTATTACCTAATGTGATTGGTGGAAGAGCATGAGAGACAAACATGTGTTGTTGATAACGTGAGATAGGAATACGTGAGGCTTGACCTTAATCCTGTTAACTCTAACAAACTCAGGTCTTGTCTCGCACTTAATAAATCACAAGAAATCTTATTACAAGCAGCTTTTCATTTCCTTTTAGATACTTTTATTTTCTGTAGTTAGTAGAGGGAGAAGGGCTGTTCATTTTCTCCTCATAGGTTTTTCTCAAACCACACAGCGCTGCAGCCGCTACTGCTGACCCCTTCTGTATATATAGCACCTTTCATCCTGAAAGATCCCCAAAGCGCTTCACAGACTCTAAATACAGAGATTATTTCTTGAAAGTCTGCACCAAAACCATCGCGCTGAAGGAGCTTTGGGAAAGGGAGCACAGAATAATTTATTCCATGGATGCTATGAAACTCGGATAACTTGGGCCAGAATGCGTAGAGGGCCACAGTATAAGTGCTTATTCATGTAACAATTTTCAAAGCCCTCTAGCCAAGCTTTCTTCATCAGCTGGCTGCATGCAAAAAATGATGCGCAAACCTGTGCCAGTTCAACCGAACAGGTTTGCTCTTCCACAGGTGAGCAGTGCCTCAGTGTTTTATGTTAGCGCTACTTTACTCGTACCTTGTCCCACTCCTCTCAGCGGGCCGTGACGGGGTGGTGCGGAAGCCTCGACCGCGAGGTGCGGCGCTCAGCGGGAAGCTCGCGGCGCCCGCCGAACGTTCTCGAACGCGGCCGTGGGTGCGCCGCGGCGGCTGTTTCCGTGATGGTGCTGCCCGCCCTAAGCCTAGTGGGAGCGGTGAGCCCAGAGCCCGCTGAGCTCAGGCTAGGCTCGGCAGGAAGGAGCTGGTCTGCCTGGACGGCGAGCGAGAGACGTCTGCCTAACGTTTTTGTTTTGCTTTCTCTCCTATAAAAGGTCCGTGCTTCTGACTTAGGTTCTAACGGAGCTTATCACCAGGGGGGTTGGCTCTATCCTTGCAAAATCGTATGCTCACATGTTCTCTCAGAATCTTCTGCGTTCCGTCCTGCCACGTTTTATTGGTACTGGGGGAGCAGTGAACAAGCTGTTGCTTGTTTCCCCAGCACTTCGGCCCATCGGTAACTTCAGAGACTGTTTCTTCTGCTGTGCAATTTGTGCTTGTGTGCTTGGTATTCTTACAGCTTCTAAGCATGTGTTTACATTTATTATTTATAAATATTTATTTTTTTGTGCTGTATCCACATGACAGTTTTGGACAAACATGCTGATTAGGCTGTTAATTGGTGAGAATTATACGCTGAACTACGGAAAACCTCTTTTGCGTTATGCTTTGTGCTTTCAACTCTTGACCGGTACCTTCTAGTTTGAATCTCATTTCCATTTAAGCTATCTGTAAAAAGGACAAAAAAATCCCATATGAGAACAGGTAACTATGCTGCCAGTGAGTGAAGAATGTGTTGTTCTTACTGAAGTGATTCCGCAGGGTCTAAGGCACCATTCAAGTTTGCTTTCTTTCAGTATCATGTGAACTACTGCTTCAAGTCAGTGGGTTGCATAGGTGCCATGTTGCTTCTTGTGAAGTTTTTTCGAGTGAATTTAAAACTACCTGAACTATTTTCTTACGTTTTGCTGAGAAATAAGAAAATAAGCAGAAGGTCTTTGATTCTTAGCTAGTTGTTAATTATAATTTCAAGAAATGAATTATTTTAAGTAAGGACTGTGTAACTGTATGAAGATTGTATATTGGAACGTGGTCATTCCTGAGCCTGTCAGCATCACAGATGGAGCAGAAGTGTCCATTTCCAGACAGTTTGATGGGAGGCTGGAATAAACAAATATTAAAATAAGTTTTATGAATGCTTTCTTACTGCAATGTACTGGTTCTCCATCATGATAGCATGCTGATTACTTGCTGAGCAGGCAATGTGGAGAAAGTTCAGCAGCCTTTTCCTTTTAGGCTTGTGGGAATACTCTAAGAACACGTTAAAAAATCTGAGAGTGACTTCACAGGAAGCTTATGCTTTTGGGAATGTATCATGAGAGAGTAACTGATGGAAATGTGAAAGTTTAACCGATTGAAAAAGTAATTTGTAGAAAAAAGGTAAGGCTCTGATTTTAATTGAAATTTAATACATGAGTACTGCTGCCCAGGAGAGCATTTACATTTTTATTTCTTTTCAGAAATGATTCAGCTGGTGCAAAATTTCATATATCCTGAATTTAGCAAGAATTTCAAAACATAAGTAGTTTTTCTTTTTAAACTACAACTCTTTATTAAAAGAAAAAGAGGCATATGTATATGTGTATTTATTTCTAAAAGTCTTTGGAACAATGTTTTCACCAATGGGCCTTTTGAGAGGTTTATGTTAATGCAGTCAGGTCACCTCTGTGTCTTGAACTGAAAGAGGTTGAGGTAAGAAAGTGGCTGATTTCTGCTCGTCTACAATGAAGAAATGTCATTATGTGTGTGCCTGGGCTCTCGTCAGAATTGTATTTACTCTGAATAGGTAATAGACAATATAGCATTCAGCTGTAAGCAGTATTCCTGTCTTTATTCAGAAATGCTTGAATTGTTTGGTAGACACTGTGAAGTGTATTTTCCTACTGTTCAATAATGAAAGTTATGAACTGGCAGTAAGTCAATAAGGCAGAATGCATTATGTATGAAACAGGTGATCTTGACAATCACTGTTTCAAAGGATTTGACACAAATGACTAAAATCAGATTTACTTTCCCTTTTGAATAAATAAAACGTGCTTGAAGTTGAAATACATCCAGCAATCACATGTTCGTGTAATTTCTTATTGTGATAGCATTTGCTCTTGTCATTGGCTCATGGATGATACTTTCGCTTGCTTTAGTAGACATCTGATTTTCAGATTTGAGTCATGAACAGATTTTCGAGGAACAACTCTAAAGCAGATTTCACTTAATGCAAAGAGGTGTTCATGTGTCGAAACACAAATAAAAAAAGGCAGTGACACTGTGTATCATGCTATTAATAACTTGGGGTTTTTTTTGCAAGTAATTGAGTTTTATATATATACTTGTAGAGCGATGTTGTTAGCTTGGGAGTTATGGCGCTCGGACCTTTATATGTTTATTTGTTTTCTTAGCTAGAAACACTGATATGTTTAAAATAAAGGTATCCATACTTATCATCCGGGAGATCTTTTCCAGTGTTTCTGTCCTCCACCCTTAAGCTTTCTGTTCAGCTCTAGAGCAAAACTGTTTCCAATGCTAACAGTAGGATCAGCTGTTTCCTATTGCTGACAGTATGTAAATAAACTTTATACTTCTTATTCTCACAGGTTTCTGAAGTTAGTTAAAGGATATTTTAAAAGTATTTGCTGAGTAGTTGGTGGATGCTTTCTCCCAAATGTGGCCTGTGCTTACCATTTTAGTAAAACAGCTTTTCAGGGATTCATTTGGAACAATTAGAAGAAATTACTGTTTATGCCGGATACCAATGTGATTGAGTACAGTTTGTCCGTACAGTGTGATTATTGCCTGTTGTGTATTTGTAGTTCTGCCCGCTGTTTCCAGCATCTTGAGATGAGTTTTAATAAGCACTCTTGGTTTTAGTTGCAGATTAGTATCAGGAATGTAGAATTCTGTTTCAGTAGGAGTCTAAGAATTTCTTGTTTTACACACCTTGGCAGTTTCCTCATGGAGCTACAGGAATCTGCCTTTTTCTCATCAACTTTATTTCTTTAAGGAAGGAGTGTTTCTTATTGCCTGTGGTGGTGCTGGCGGGGGAGGTAAAAAGTAAAATAAATGGGAAAAAAAAACAGCGACAAATACTGTTTTTAAAGCAGTGAAAACTGTCCATAGGACAGAAAGCAAGTTGTAGTTTACGCTCATTTAATTCTTTTGTTGCCTTCAGTGGGCGTGGGGTGGTGTTTTGCATGGTGAGACAAATTTCCACTTCATCACTGGATAAGAATCAAATTAAAGTAACCTCATTGAAGTCAGTACCATCACACTAATAAAAGATAGATCAAAAAATAAAGCAGTCCCTTAGCAGGTTTAGAGTAAAATCATATAAGGGAATGAATTTGAAAGCCCTGAGAATATAACAAATTGTCTGTTTCTCTGTGAGGTAGGTCTTACTCTTTGAATATGATCACAAAATATATTATGTGGGGAGTGTATTATGTGGGTAAATAGTAAGGGCTGGGAAATAATTTCTCTTTGAAATGGTTTGGAGCGTGAAAGGAAGTTAAGGATGTTTGTTATCATTTGCTCCCTTGGCATTATAAAGAAGAGGGGAATTCCTGTCAGGCTAAAGCTTTACATTATTTTTTCTTGTCATCAAAGATGATACGAAATAACAATAAAGGCTGTTAACTGCCATAAAAATCAGTGAATTCTTTAAACGAAGCATGATATGTGTGATGAGGAAGGTAGATGTTACTTAACCAGTTACGTTGGTGACTTACGGCAAAAAGAAAACCTACACACAAAAATCTGCAGTACCAGAAAATAGCATTCCTAGCAATCCAGCAGCTGAGATTTACAGAAATAGAGTTGTAATCCATACCAACATCAAACAGGATTCAAAAACTCTGAAATACAGTGTGGAACTTTTTTATTATCTGTGGACACTTCAGAGGGAGCCTTTGTGAACTGGAATAGTTATAAATTGCTCAGTCTTTAGTTAAATGGCTTTATAATCATGGTACTGTCTGAAAAAGAGTCGGTGTTATGGGGATCTTTTGCTCTGAGAAACACTGTTTTAACAAAGCCATTTAATTGAGCCTATTTAAGGGGTCCCAATAGAAGCAAATGAAAGGGGTGTTATATTGAAAAGGAGTGGCATACTAACTCACTTTGTCCATGAAATTAATATGAATATAATAATTTTTCAATATTTAGATACTGTAGGAGTTTTGGACTTCAGTGTAATATTCCTAAGGCAATCTATGGTGCATTTATCTTAAAACTTGTTGTAGTTGCTACAAGGTATCATCAGATCATATTTATTCATCAAATCTGACCCTAGATATCAAGAAATAGTGCTGCCTTTACAGCCTGTTTACTGCATTTGCTACCAATCTGTGATTTTCCTCAGCATGATCCATCAGTCCAGTCCTATATTAAGCTATGGGAATCCTGACTGGGTGGGAGCAGGTAGAGTCTTGTGTGTAAAGGGTGGGTTTAGATTCTACCTTCAAGTCTTACTCCATTAGGTAGCTGTAATATTTATATTCTCTTTACTTCTCAAGGTATGATTTGATGGCTGCTATAATAATATTTAGATTATGACACCAATATTTAGTGTATTGGACAAAACAACAACAAGGACAACAAGCAAACAGGTGTATTTATGAGCACAGATGCTCAGATGAAAGAGTAGATTCGTAATTGTTTTTTCCCCTCCTGCCTTCCACCTTGTCCATCTGGGCCATTTGCCTTTCTAGTTCGGAATTCAGCAATACAGAGACAGCAGTGAATTCTTTTGAAAGCTAGGAGAATAGCTTGGAAAGCTCATGTTTACCTCCTGTTAAACAGTTTTGTTTTTAAGTATTGCCTCTTTTATTTTTTATCTTTTCACCTTAGAAGTGTAAGTGTTGGAGCTTATAGAAAGTGCTTCAGAGTTGGACTACTCTGTTTGGCCTCTATATATCAGTCATCAGGAGAGCCTGTTTCCCCACACGTACCATCACTGACTTTCTGCTCAGTTCCTTTCTTTTTTTCCTTTTTGTATTTTTATCTTACCTCTCTCTCTGAGTTCATGTCTTTTTCTACCATCTGTTACCATTCACATGCTCTCTTTTGACAGTTTCTCCTAATGTCCCATTTTATGTGGCTCTGTTGTCTCCATTTGCAATTCCTTTTGCCTTTTCTTCTAAGATTTGAGAATTTTAGAAGTACTTTGATTTTTTTAAAGGTCTTTCAGAAATGTGCTTGGTTGATAGGGAGTACCTCCTGCTCCTCTCTTTGCATTGCTGTTGCCATAGTATTCCCATCAGTGCTATGACATAAATGACAGGCAACATACAGCTATGACTATATAAATAGGTTGCTTAAAGAACAACACTTTTCCCATGGCATAAGATGTTCCCTCATATGTCTGAACAGAAAACTTGACTAATTTTTTTTGCCACCTTAAAGGGCTGTAGCTGTATAACCATTCTTAAAGGTCCAAAACTGTTCCTAGAACTGATTAGAAAGGCAGGTAAAAACCATTTAAATATAGCCTGTCCTCCAAAACTTCAAGAGTTATGAATTATGAGGTTTTTTTTTCTTCTGTTTCAAGGCCAGGCAGTTTTGTTTTTTTCTAAGAGTTTTAACCCTGAACATTGTGTACTTCATGTCTTTACCATGAAGTTCCACTTCACAGTTTCCTGACTAACCTACTTATATACTGCAGTCTCTAGCAGCTCCATATCCGTACCTCAGTATCCCACACAGGTTTTTGTTGTTGTTGTTGTTTTGCGTGGAAACAAGGTAAATTTATTTATTTTTTAAACAATCATGTATACAAAAAAGCCCTTTTCTGAAATAAGGTCGTTTTGCAGCTCGAGTCCATGTGTGCAATTCCTTCAGCAGGTGTGATGTTTGTTAGAGAGCTGCGGAAAAAGACAGCAAAGGTAGCTGAGAACTGTTATTAGTATTTGGTATATTTGTGCAATATCACCACAATTCTTTCATTAAATTCATGCTGCTACCATAGTGTTACTGTTAATGATAACCAGTATCTGCTGATGACTTGCTCATTTACATATGTAAATGGAGTTTAATATTGTAATGGATTTATAAAATGGCTGTTCATAGTATGTTGTTTCTTCACTCTTTTTAGTGTTGTGTTGTGCCTTACACTGAACTACTAATATACTACCAGTAATTCAGCAGATTACTAAAATACTGCAGGTAATGCACTACCTGTGCCACATAAATTGCATATCCAGTTTTCAGCCATGTCTGTAATCTTGTTCAGGTTAATTGAATAACTCTTCTTGGTAATGACTTTTTTCATAAGTGAAGACTTGCGGAATTGGATTTTTTCTTACATGTTGCTCCTTATGTATAATCACAAAGCCTGAAAATGCTTTGTAGTTGAATCATGTTGATGTGAAAGATAACACCTTGGAATGTTAGAAGTTGCTTTCTTTATCTGCTCCTTACTCCCACTGAAAAGCAGGTTGCAGAGTTGAAATAGAATAATTAAATTTGTGTTCCTAATCTGTTTCACTGCAAAGTCAAATGTTTTAATTTAAATTGCTTTGGAAGTGATACTGCTGAAAGGCAGTAACTAAAGGGTGAAGATAAATACTGGCTGTAGGAATTCCTTTAACCGATGCAGCTTGACCCGCAGTTGTAAATCACTCCGTACTGTGACAGGAAGAGTGGAGAATATCATCAGAAAAGATGGGGAAAAAGTTAATGTTTTTAACCTAAGCAGTGAAAATAATATAAATGGGCAAATACAGCTCTATTTGAAAAAGACACTGAGCTGTTAGGATCTGAAATTTCATTAACTATGAAAATAAATTTAGACAGAACTCTTGAACGTTATCTTACTTAAATAGTGTTCTAGATGATCCTGCGTTCTGTGAAGACAGAGTGGTGTAGAGATTAGTTAGAGCAGCATATTCTATGCATGGAACTATACTGTGTATTTTTCTCTAAAGGTTGTCAGCTGAAGGTATTTACCTGTATATACCTGTGAGTCATCCCATTCTACTTCAGTCCTTCCGTAAATTTAAGGTTGCTAATGATCTTGAGAGGAGAATATAGAAATTAGAACGTGAAGTACATAATGTTCTTTTATTCAACCCTAAACAAATCTGTGTTTCACTTTAAAGGCATTGGTGTCTCAGAGTACTTTGCTCATGTGTGAGCAGACTTCACCAGACTTAGAGTTACATTGAACTTCTTTCAATTCAATCTCCAGAAAATACACTTAATACCAGAGGGGCAATCCTTCCTGTATAGTCTCTCTCTATGGGAGGCAAGGTAAATGAGTGTTCTTAGTTTCCCACCTCTAAGCACGAGGTATATAAAGCTCTTGTTCCCGGCAGATGGTTGCTTGCAAACTCCTTGGATATACTTTTATTGGAAACAAGAAATTGAGGACAAATGGCAGGGGGTTCAAAGGAAAAGATTTTCTTCAAAAAGAAAGAAAAATCTGAAGCTGGGTATAGAAATAATTATTTGTCTTTGTTTTTATTTGTGTTTGTTAACTCTGCTCCAGTTTCAGGACTCTTTCCTCGAGTTAAGTGAGTAGTTGTATGTAAAAATACATACAAGACATTTCATAAGTTTTCTGAAGGACTGCTGAGTCAAATACCGTTTTATTAGATGGGTTTTCAATCACTGCAGCTTGTTTGCTATGGGAAAGGTAGTCCTTTCACACCTTCACCATTTACAAACCACAATATTCTGTATATTCTTAAGATTTTTTCTCTTTTCCTTTTTTTTGCAGCTACTCCTGGTGTTCTACAGGAATATCCATCAGTCAATTTGGAAATGGACTTGCTGTCTGGAACCTACCTCTTGGCAGTCTTATTAGCCTGTATTGTATTTCAGTCTGGAGCACAGGAGAAGAACTATACAGTGCGGGAAGAACTGCCTGAAAATGTCCTCATTGGCAATTTGCTCAAGGATCTTAATTTAACACTGCATCCAGATGTCCCCCTTTCCTCGCCACTGCAGTTCAAGCTTGTGTACAAGACTGGGGATGTACCACTAGTACGGGTGGAAGAGAACACTGGTGAGATATTTACAACTGCAAACCGCATAGACCGAGAGAAGCTGTGCTCTGGCATCTTTAGTGAGAATCGCTGCTTTTATGAGGTGGAGGTTGCCGTTTTGCCTGATGAAGTTTTCAGACTGGTCAAGATCAGATTCCTAATAGAGGATATAAATGACAATGCCCCCCTCTTCCCCTCTACAGTTATTAACATCTCTATCCCCGAAAACACAGCGATTAATTCTCGCTATTCTGTTCCATCCGCCATTGATCCAGACATTGGTGTGAATGGTATTCAACATTATGAACTCCTTAAGGTGAGTTTCTTCCCTTCTTATGTGTTATTGTCTGTCTTTGTGTTACTGCTGGACTGCAACTATTGTCAGTCCTCATCAAACGGTTAGAAACATGAAACTGTGAATTGTGGTAGTGGTACATCGTAGATAACTCTTGAAATCTTAACCTGTACACCTGAGAGCATTGTAGTTCATCTTGGAGAAAGCTGCTTGTGTGTGTGTGGCTGTGTAACAGTGTGAAACCTCCTTAACTGTCCACTGACATTCAAATTATTTGTACAACTTTGGCTAATAATGTTCTTGCACCATCAAGGCTCTCATCACCACCAACAGAACAACATAACAATATGTTGCAGTGAGTTTGTGCCTCCCTCTTGCATGACTGTTATATTTGAGCAGCAGTGCTTAGCCCAGGAGATTAAGTAATGTGCTCTGTTATAGAGAAGCCACAAAATAGCAAGACAGACTATTCCATTCTGCAATAGCTGTTCTATCTATGATTTAATTGCATTTTTCTCTTGCATGCTTTGTTATCAGGTAATTTTTGAGTTATGGTTTTAGATGAGACAGCGATTTCACATAGCTTGGAAGTATCTGTATATTCCAGAAGCAGTTTTCGTCAGGCAGACACTGTTTGGAATAGTAGCATCAATGTATTATTCTACTCAATTCCTGGTAGTTTTTACAGTGTTAGTATCAAAAGTGATCAAAAAAGAAGAAGGAGAAGGAAGTGTAGAAATGAAGGATGCTGTTGAGCAGGCATGACAGAGCATATAAACAAAGATCCATCCTTCACTGTGGAAGACTAAGGAGATGAATGAGGAAGGGAAAGAGCAGTGCATGAGAATTTTTTTTTCATGAGTAACAGTGTTAGGAGGGAGAATGAACACAAAATGATGTTGCTTGCATTTTCTCCCAAAATGCTTCTCATACATTACTCTGTGCCTTTTCTGGGGGTACGCTGTGAAGTTACTAATGTCTTCTGATGTGTTAATATTTTCCTTCGCTATTTAATTAGCATACAGAAAAGTGGAGGAATGACAGCATATAGAAATGCACAGGGTGAATTTAGCAGGAGTAATGTAACAGTGTTGTGGGGATTTGGGGTAAGCACCGGATATGAAGGCAGGGCAGCGTGCATGGAGGAGCTCAGAGGTGGGAGATGATTAGATATGCATGTCATGTCACTTCACGGAAGCACAAAAGCTGATGCTTTAATATGCATGCAGCAACAGAGTGAATATGTTGCTACATACTTTAGAGAAAGTAATAGCAAATTAACAAGCTGTGCAATGAAGAGAAATCTCTTTAGTTGCATTTCACCTTTAAAAAAAAAATTAGCTAAAATGCTGTACTGTCTGTACAGAGCCAGGCCTGTTTCTCAGAAAGATAAAGAGATTTTTGGCATACCAATTTTCTGCTAACTACAAACTCATCTGTGTTGCTTAGAGGTCTTTAGCACATTTTCAGCAACTCTGTCTTTTATTTGGGAGAAATGTTACAGTATTTCCTGTGTGGGGTAAAGGTTGCATTTAATTGTTGTATTCAGTTTCTTTTGCAAAGCAGATCATTGATGAATTACAGAGTCATTTAATTAGGTGACTGACTTTATTCTAAACTCCTGCCCTTTTCTAAAAAGAAAACAGAACATCTTAAAATGTTATTCTTTTGTTTTGGGTTCAGACTTACTAGCAAGTTTTGTAGCACAGGGTTTGATGTATCTAATGCAGTGGAACACTCACAGATTTGCACAATTTAAATTACCACTCAAATTAGCATTCACTTATTTTTTTCCTTCCTGCATTTTCTCAAAACGTATCTGAATAGAGCCTTTTTTTGTAACTGATCCATGGTACGACAACTTCAAACCTTTCAGGTGTCTGTGATTCAACAATACACTGTCTGAAAAGTGTAAACTCCAAGAACAGCGGTTAATAACCTCTGCATTTGTTCCTGTCCTCCTGAGGAGTCCCATGGAGGACAGGCTCCTAGGAAGGTTCAAAGGAAAACAGTGTTTTTAGTTTTCATCTCAGTTTTTGTAAGAAGACCCAAATATGGTCTTCAGGATTTCTTTTGAATTGTTTTCTTATTTAGAAAATCAGTTGCACCATTGTTGAAGGTTTGATAGCAGTGTGATAGCTCTAGCCGCTGACCGAGAGTTATTCGAGTTGAAGTGTACAAATATTGAATGATCTAAACATAGTGATATTCTAACAGTACATGAAGCTGTCTTTCCTTTTCCTCATAGTAAAGAGTATTTCCAGGAAACAGTCATGCAGTACACCTTGCTGTTAGCCAAAGAAATTGCGTATAGAGCTATAAAAGGTCACGATGCTCTACTGCAATGCCCAAAGCCGACTATGGGTAGGATAACATTAAGAGTTCAAATAGCAGATGCTATATGGTGTTTACTATGAACAAGGCGAGGGAGGGTGAACTTAATTAAAAACAATTTTAAAAAGAAAATTATTTACAATGAACAACTGCTCTAAGTCTGGGTAGGGAGGAAGGATGGCTTAACATTGATAGTAGGAGGTGATGCAGAAGACAGCTACGACAGATGGTGAAGTAGTTCAGGGAAAGAAATGGCCAGATAAGAAAGCAATGATTTTTGTCTTAGTTGAGTATAAAGTGGGAAGGATAGGGAGAAAGAAAAGTGTTCATATATGTTAAAACAGGAGGATGCAAGAGCAAATCTTAATTTTAAATGTTATCCAGCAGTGATTTCTGTTTAAGGATGAATCTGCAAACAGTATATATTTCTGTAAATGTATGGTATAATAAATAATAAACAGTAAATAAATAATACATAGTAAAATACATATGTAAATATACAGTATATAATTTATTCCAGATTTTTTTTTTTTTCTGAGGCCTTTATTGCCAGCATCTAGGTGATCAGTGCTGAGAGGTCTTTGATGACAAGTGGGAAGGAAAGTAGATTTGTCTTTTTTCCTTCCCATCTTTCTTGACTGCCCATAGTATTGCATGTTTCTCATTCTCTAAACAGGGACCTGTTCACTCTGATACTCATTATCTTGCTTTGGCTTTAAGGGTCTTCCTTTCTGTGTGTTGAGCAGGCTGCCTGGCCTGTTTGCAGTCCCTTGTGCATATTTTATTCTTCTTGCATCATGTGGTTGCCTCCTGTGCAACTACATGGTCCACAGGTCTTTGGTCGCTTCTTCAGGGTGGTCAGGCTGCTCACAAATGTATATATAGTGTTTACACACTGTGTCTAGTAATACCATCACAGTGTTAAAAATACTTGCATGCTGTTGTTGATTACAGTGTTTCAGCACATGTTTGAGTTCAAGGCAAGCTAATATTTAGTATAACCTGATTAATAGACTTGGAATTTACACAGGCCTCTGCTTTAACTGTGAAGATTGCCATGTGAAGCATTTTGTTATTCTCTTGACTGTTAAAAATGAGAGCTGTTTCGGAGCAGTTTTTGAACCGTATCTCAGCTCAGAACACCGTCATGGAGTGTCAACTTTGTTCTTCCAAATGGATTCATATCTGTGCCTGCTGGAATTAAATCCTTATTATTGATTCCCGAGCATTTCTTGTCAACCAGCACAACCACATAAACTACACGGTACATATTTACAACATGCAATTAGCAATGGACTACAGTGAAAACAGCACTCTGCTCTTACAGGAGCAGAGCATTCTCTTCTGTGAGCTAATCCTTTGTTCTTATAGTTTGTTGCTTGTTTAATCTGTGTCAGTTTGGGGGATATTAGGTTGGTGTTACTGCTGTAGTTCCATTACTCTTACCTGTCAGAGTATTATTCTTGTATTTACCTATCATCAGAAGCAGCTGGTGGATTCCTTCTAGAATTATATAATAATCTCTTTGTAGCTGTCAGTTCATACATCTGTAATCTGACAAAATAGATTCTTACTCAGTCTCACAACACGTCAGTCTTGCCTCTGATGAGGAGAGTTACCTCTTGGTACTGTAAATCATCTCTTGCAATGTCTTTTGGTCTAAGCTTTTCCCTGCTTTCTGATACAATTTATCAATTCCATGACTTATGGAAGAAGAGATTACAAATCTTCATCAGATTTCTAGACTTCTCTTGAAACTAGTTTTTTCCTAAGCCTTTCAGGAGTTTGGGATCAAGTAACTAATGTCACTGCTTGTCTGTGAAAATTGAGAATGTAAGGAGATACATTTTATGTAAGATGAAAGCCAGGAAGGTAGTTAAATCAAAATTACAGAGTGTGACTAGATTTGCTGTTAAATTAGAATGGAAAAGTTAGATTTATGAAATCAGTATTGTAAATCATATCATAAACAGAATTACAAATTTGATAGGCAAAAAGACTGACACTGAAGGTGGGAAAACAGAAATTCCCTATGACCTGCTTGCTTTTTAGTGTGATACCAGTGTGATCTTAGTGCTTGAGTACATTAGAGAGAAGGGAAGGAAGCACTCTGCAAACAAGGTGCACAGTGACACAAACAGATCCTGTGGATGCTTATCCACTTTGAAACATCTCAGCATAGGTATTCACCAGAATGTCTGCAATGACCCGATCATCAGCTGCTTAAACCTCCTGTTTTTGTCCTCCTGATTTGTTTTTCTTACTTCACAATCCCTTAATTGGGTTAACATAGGGACTTTATTAAGTGTAACATTGCCGGACAAGTTAACTTCCATCTTCATTGTAATAGCTCTTATGCATTATACTTCAGATATTTGGAGAACACTGCAATGTCTTCTTTCTTACTTCATGTGCCAGCAAAGATGGGAAGGGTAATAGATTTAGGGGGCTCTAAAGTAGATTTAGGAAATTTTTTGCTCTAGAGGTGCACTCCTGCCAAGCTCTAAAGTCACCCTCTAGTGCCTGTAATTTAATAAATATGGAGAGTTGGATGTGTTGTCTTTCTAAGGTAACTTTTAGCTGCCCTTCAGTAGAGAAAGGTTTGCTAGGACACACAGTCTGTATTTTAAATGATGCTGAGTAATTCTTTTAAAGTCTGCAGTACCTATAAGGAATAGGTCAAAATTGAAACATCTTGCCTTTCTCTGTTGCAGCTCAAGGATCTATGTATTTGTTTGATGTTCTAATCTAGCTTCGTTTAGTCCACATAAGTCATTACCATTGTAAAGCCATGTAAGTCAAAAAGTAATGCCTCCTATTTATTTCCATAGAAACAACAACAGATACAGAGAGCACAGTAACACCATTTAATAGAAAAATTCTTTGCTATAAAACTCTTTCACTGCCATTAGCTGATTCGTGTGGATGAGCTGATCAAAATGCTCTTCTTTTTGTGTTGTGACAGCTGTGCTTGGCTGTCTGGAATGTGGCTTGTCTTTCATGTAGCTTTTGCTGCTGCTGAAACTCTCCACCCCCTGCCTCACTGTGCTCACAACCACTGTTTGGTCTTCATAAACATTCAGCAGGTGTCATTGAATGTCAATGGGGGCAGCTACTTCTTTTTAGATGAATTCAGTTCCACACCTGTACTTCATACGCTGATCCACGTCAGATGCCATTCTGTCAGACTGCTCCTCTGCTGGCATCTTTTGCATAGCAACAAAATGTAACAGAACATTGCCTGGAAGGCTCAACCTCTACTGCCGTCCAACACCCTCCTCTGGCATCATGGGCCAACATAATAAAACAAGAGGTATTACTTTTGGAGCAGTTCTTGTACACTTCAACTCAAAATATGCAGAATTTTCCTGTTAAGTTTCCTCAGGAGATATAAAATATTCTGAAATAATGAGAAATAGTTCAAACGGAATAGAGTAGAGAGTTTATCCAGCTTTCAGCTTAGGTGAAAAGTTCTGAGTGGGTGGATGACATGACGTGAGCTGAAGTTAGCTATAAAATGAGATGCGGAAACTTGAGGGATGTTTATGAGTGCTAAGTGACATCCTAAGGTCTCAAAAAGCTCCCCTTCAAATGTATGAAAGGGACAAATAACTTTCATTTTGATCCTATTTTCTATTAATAATCATAGGAAGTTTGGAGAAATTTGTATTATAAGTATCTGTAGGTAGAATTCTTATCCTTTGTTTGTCCTTATCCTTGGAAATCTAGTAAAATGTGTTTTTATTCTCGCTGTTTGCCCTTTACTTAACTTCAGGTATGTAAGCAAATTTCATAAAATAGTAGATTTGTCTTCCCTCTCTATAGCTCCCTTTCTTCAAAATATTTTAACTTCAACTTTCCATCAAAACTGTATTTGCATTATTTTATTATGTAATTCAACATCCACCTTCCTACAAAACCCTCCATTTGTCAATTTTTCCTATTATATGAAGTTTTGAAGTGTATCTCATGAGAAGGTTTTGTGGTAGAATAAAAATATTTCTCAGTAGTAATTTGTTCAGAGAGATCTCGACAGGTAAATGGTCGTCTATGAACATTATTTTGAAATAGTCACTGTCTTATTTTTAAAGGGGAAAATAATCTGATTTACATTCTTATAGTTGTGAATTATTGTCTCTAAGTAGATAAAATTCTGCTAGCAACTGGTGGTAGTTTGAATCCAGTCGAGAGTCAAGGTAATTGTTTCTTGTTGGTTGATACAAGGCTCCTTTAGGGTGGTTTATGGCATCATTACTGTAAAACTGTCAGGTTCTGTTATCCTGACATCCCTTTTGGGGGTTGACTGAAGGCTGGAGGAGAAAGTCTTGCTTCCAGGCACAGTAAGTTCAGTGAGTTAGGGTGAGGGACAAGTTGTTGTATCTTTTTGCATTCAAGGCTCTGATTTTCACACTAGTTGTCATGAAACAATAGTATATAACTTAGCATGTCTCTGTGTGGGCAAGATGATAGACTCAAGCTAGAAGGCACAAATCTGTCAAATGGAGATCTTCAGTTCATCTATCTTATGTGAATATTATCATTTGCTGATGTCCAGACAGATCAGTATGTTAACTAACACAAATATGGTGATGCTTTCTGAGCATAATAGACTAGGGGTATCCTTACATAGTCCTTTAAATCCAACGGTATAGGAAACACTTAGGGATAAACACTTGCTTCTTGTTAAATTCTTCCAAAAGACATTGAGTAAAAACTTCACTTTCACTTGTATGGACGAACTGACAGTTTAAGAATTTGTAATTCTCTCAATGGTAAACCACGTGAAAATAGTAACAAAAGAAATATTTACTAGTAATTCCTTAAACAGATAAACACTACTCCAGGTACAATGTATTAAGCAATTATAACAGTTCAGTTGATAGCTTTTTATCTTATTTTGGAGCTACCAAATCTACATTTGTAGTGAAAGAGACCTGTAGCTAGCAGGACGTGCCTTGATCTTGCAGCCATTCAAGGTATCAGGCGTGGCCTGCAGGTTTCCAGTTATTGTCTATCCTCAGATCTGCCAGCTGAGAACTATGTGTAACAAGTTATACCTCTTCTGTTACAAGTTACCTCCATCCAGAGGGATATGAGATGGCTGGAGAGTAAAATTCGGAAGCCAAACTTCAGGAAAACTAACTTCCAGCTCTTCAGGGAATTAGTTAACAAAACACTCTGGGACAAAGTCCTCACGGGCAAGGGTTGAAGTGGAGCTGACAGATCTTTAAGGAGACTTTTTTCAGGGTGCAAGAGCTCTCCATTCCCAGGTATAGCAAGTCAGGAAAGGAAGGCAAGAGACCAGTTTGGCTGAACTGGGACCTGTTGGTCAAACTGAAGGGCAAGAAGAAAATGCACAGACAGTGGAAACAGGGACAGGTACCATGGGAAGAGGGTAAGGAAGCTGCTAGGCTGTGTAGAGATGAACTCAGGAAAGCCAACTTTCCAAGGCCCAACTTGAACTCAGCTTGGCTAGGGATGCCAGAAAGAACAGGAAAGGCTTCTATGGGTATCTCAACCAGAAAAGGAAAATCCAGGAGGGCATACTGCCCCTAATGACACAGGCAGATTGGTAACAAGGGACAAGGAGAAGGCTGAGGTACTTAACTTTTTTTTTTGCCTCAGTCTTCCCTGATAACTGCTCACCACACAGCCCTCAAACATTTGGTGTGGTAGGAGGGGATAGCGGAAACAATGTCCCTCCCACTGTAAGTGAAGAATCATAAAATCATAGAATGGCTTGGGTTGGAAGGGACCTCAAGGATCATCAAGCTCCAACCCCCCTGCCGCAGGCAGGGCCGCCAACCTCCACAATTAATACTAGACCAGGCTGCCCAGGGCTCCATCCAACCTGGCCTTGAACACCTCCAGGACAGGGCATCCACAGTCTCCCTGGTCAGCCCGTTCCGGCACCTCACTGCTCTCTCTGTGAAGAACTTCCCCTGAAATCTAACCTAAATCTTCCCTCCTTCAACTTAAAACTCTTTCCCCTTGTCCTGCTATTATCAACCCATTTTTAAAAAAGGTAAAAAGGGTGACTGTGGGAACTACTGACCTGTCAGTTTCACCTCTGTGCTGGGGAAGAGCATGGAACAGATCCACCTGGAAGCTGTGCTAAGGCACATGGAAGACAGGGAGGTGATATGGGAGAGCTAGCATGGCTTTACTAAGGGCAAATCCTGCTTGACCAACCTAGTGGCCTTCTATGATGGTGTTACTGCATCAATGGACAAGGAACAGCCACTGATGGAAACATACGGATTTGATGAGTGGACTGTTCAATGGATGAAGAACTGGCTGCAGGATTGAGTCCAGAGAGTGGTGGTCAATGGCTCAATGTCTGGTTGGAGATCAGTGATGAGTGATGTCCCACAGGGGTCGGTGCTGGGGCTGATACTCTTTAATATCTTCATCAATGACATCAACAGTGGGGTCAAGTGCACACTCATCAAGTATGTGGATGATACCAAGCTGTGTGATGCAGTTGACACACCAGAGGAATAGGATGCCATCTAGAGGGACCTGCACAGACTTGAGCAGTGAGCCCAGGTAAACATCCAGAAAAGGGCCACAAAAGTGGTCCATGGAACAGAACACCTCTCCTACGAGGACAGGCTGAGAGAGCTGGGGCTGTTCAGCCTGGAGAAGAGAAGGCTCCAAGATAGCAGCCTTTCAGTATCTAAAGGGGAGCTACAGGAGTGTAAGGGGGAGACTCCTTAGCAGAATTTGTCGTGTTAAAGCAAGGAGAAATAGTTTCAGGCTCAAAGAGGGTAGATTTATGTTGAATATAAGGGAAAAATCTTTTACAGTGGGAGTGGTGAGGCACTGGAACAGGTTATTGCAGAGATGTGGTTGATTCCCCATCCCTGGAGACTTCCAAGGCGAGGCTGGGCAACCTGAACTAGCTGTGGTGTCCCTGTTCATCGCAGGGGAGTTGGACTTGATGGCCTTCAGAGGTCCTTTCCAACTCTGAGGGTTCTATGATTCAGGGAACTTCTTGTATGTAGAAGAGGAAATGACTGCGGCTTAGACAATATGTTTATTTTTAGAAATTTATATTTTGAACATCTTTTATTCTGGAAGGTTGCTAACAGTGCACTTAGGACAAGTTATGTTATACCTGTAGTCCCTACTATTGTCTAAAAAAATCTGAAGTATTTTAGATTGAGATAGTGAGACTGACTTTGATTTCCTGTTTGATGTGTTACTCTTCACCAGTGTATCCAGCAGGGGTTGTTGGTTTGGTTTTTTTTGTATTTCTCATACTTCAGATGTTTGTGATTAAACTGTTTGTTGCTAAGTAAGAACCTTATTACTAAAGCAAGCAATAGCTGTCTCCATCTAGGAACAATTTCACTCGAATACTATTATTTTTTGACCAAGTTAAAAATAGTTCTTACAAATTTTGGTGGAAAGTAACTAATCATGGCTGTATTGCTGCAAGGAATGTACAAATTCTCAATCCATTCTAATTTCAGATTCAGAATAACTTTGTGAATATTATTTTCTGCTCCTTTTATTTATTGTGGATGCAGCAATAAAAAATTTACTTATATTTTGGATGTCTGTCTTGAGAACGCTTGAATTATGTTTCCAACAGGGTTCATATAAATCCTAGTAATACTCTAAATCTATTATTAAGAATTCCGAGTTACTCCGTGGTTAGTTGTCTGCTCCACACATATGTGTGAGTTTTTTCTTTTGCCCCAAATCATTTTTCCATGAGCTCAGTTTTTGGGGTGATAAAGATTTCCAGTTTTTAAGATATGTTTTGAATATAGTAGAGGAAATTACAGTTTCTCCTAGTTTTAGATGTCATTAATTAGGCAATTTAAATATTAAAGAAGCTTATACAATAATAATGTTCCTGATTTTAATTTTAGTTTTAGCTTTCAGATCTCAGATTGATAGTGATAGAGAATTAAATAATTCCTGTAGTTTTTACCCTAAATACACAGTGTGAATGTTTTTCTTCTTTTCAGGAGGGAGCGCAGGGAAGAAAAATGCTAAGTCCAAAATTATATCCTTATAAATATCAAAGAATACTTTTAAATTCACTGTCAACCATAGATTGTGGCACTTGACTGCATTAGTATGGTTATTTTTATTCCTGAAAGAAAGGTTTTATGCAAAGTAATTTATATTCCCTAGCCCAGAAATATAATGGGTCTGATCACTGAATTGCTGTAGAGCTTTTGACGCTGGGACGTGTAGCAAAGAGCATTTCAGACAATTTTAAAGAAACAAAAAAGAAACATTGGTGGAAGGAAAGAATTCTGAATCATCAGCTGTCAGTACTGAAATACATTTTTATCACATTGTGCTATAATTGCTGTCTCTATTAATGTGATGTGTATTATTGCCGTGGTTATTGCTGATGTTCCAAAGTCAAATTATTGTAATTTTTTCTCTCTGCCTTATCAAGCATATTGTCTTTTTTTTCTTTGCTGTTTTTGAGTCAAGATGTTCTTCTGTGTTTTTAGGAATGGAATATTATATGACTTTCTTTAAGATGAGTTTTTCACTTCATTTTAACCCTACCCATATGATATTATCCTCATTTCCATCGTGTTTTTAACTACTATTTGTTGTAGCACTTTGAAAAGTACGAACAAATCAGTATTTTCTGTTTTCCTCTCCATCCTTTTTCCCATGGAACCTCAAAACCAATTTGCTGCTTGTTATGTATTAGTGGAATAAGTTTATTTATCAGAAAAGGTTTTAAGGTATTAAATTATATTGTGATGATCAGGATTTTCTGATATTGTTTTCATTTTGAATATTTGATATCACTTTAAAACCAAAAGGTACAGCTCTTGCTGTAGTGCACTGTGCTACCTGCCTCTGAAACAAGTGAAAACTAAATGCAAAGAGGTACGTTAATATGCATATTACTGTGGAATGATTGGTTGGCTTTTCCTGCTGGGCAGCTGTTAAGACTAATCAGATTGTGCCTAAGAGCATAATAAGGAATAACTTTAATACCGCTTAACCCTCATGGAAGCTCCGCATTCCAGCTATCATTCTTGCTTTCAGTACATTAGTCTGGGTTTTGCTGATCTGTTAAAAGCCATAATACTGAATTTCAAAACTGATTTCATTCAATTTTCCATTTTACAGTGGGGTTTTCTGTATACACCCGTAGTGTGCCTCTTCTTACAGTAACAGTACAGTTAATTGAGGGTGGAAGTAGAATCAAAAATCTGTGGGTAGAATGCTTAACATATTCAGCAACTGGTTTTATAGTGTGACCTTATGATCTTGAGGTACTAATCTAATCCATATAACAACTGAAAATTACTTTGTTGTAGTGAGTGGTCCTTCACATTTCTATGAAATAATTGACTCAGTCCTAGATGTTGTTCTGTTTTTTAGAGAGTTTTGTCTTGTTTCAGAATCTTTGACTTTGATGCTTACATGTTCATACATGCAGTTGATAGAACTCTATGTATTGCTGTAATAAAATAATAAATTATTTCTCTTTCTGTGCAGTTGTAATGAATTGCATTGGAAGTAGGAAATAGAATAATGATTTCCGTCTGTAGTACCATCTTGAGTGTGAATACTTGTAAATGTGTGTATCAGATACACTTTTAAGATTTCTGATTCCGAACAACTTGTAGAGAAGGCATTTTTAGGAATATAACTCTTAAATCGAAAGTCTTGATGGCTTATATTGTGAAATTTTCAGTACACACAGGTTTTAAAGGATTTCAGAGTTGGGTCTCAAGATGGGATTGCTGCCATACTGTAACAAAGTAGTTTCATTTTTTCTTTTGCTGCTGTTGTACTGAGTCACACAAATGGGAATCAGTAATACTGGAGGAGGAAGAAGACGGGTTGGCTTTCTGATGAAATCCAGCACCAGAAAATACATTTTTGGTTTATCCTCAGCATTCCCTGATTAACTTAGTCAAAAAATTTCAATTTAATGAGTATTAGAATTCAGTCTCTGTGGAACTACTTTTAGTACTTGCTGGTACTCTGTTATTTCTTCCCAGCAGCTGTCTCTGATTTATTAATCTGAAATTGTGGTATCATTTGTTATCTTCCAATATGTAGAGAAGGGGCTTCTTCTGCTTTTGTTACGTCACATATTTTTACAGTTTAATTTGGTAGCTCCACTGTAATTTTCTCAGAATAATGTAGAAGGGATAAGTTTCATTGTTTGAAAAGCACAGCTTCATGTCTTTAAAAAGCAAAAAGGCTGATGTGGTTGTTACACCTCCCACTTAACTTCCTCTTTTGAGTTTTACAAAACTCTCCAAGGAGTGAAGGCTCTAAGAAAGCCTTACAGCCATGTTCATTTTACCAGTGTTTGTTCCAGACCTACAAACCCAAAAAGCTGTGTGTTAGTGTTGGGGAAAATGTGTCCATGTGAAAGAATGGCCTTCGATATAAATCTGGAGGACATGTGATTTTATTCATTTATTTTCTTTTTTCTTTTTGGATCTCTGATGAGAGGTCTATCATGTCATTCAAATGAACGTTTTTATCAACATTTTGTCCTCAAACTGTGAATATAAAAGGAGGATACAATAGTTCTGCTCGTAGCCAAACTTTCAGTTTAATGGGCCTCGGATCAAATAAGTTACTCATGCTAAATAACTTTCTGTTAAAAGCATGGATGTGGATTTGGCTCAATGAAGATACCATCTGTTTACAGAAATCATGCACCTTTTCAACTGAAATTATCTTGAAAATAACAGAGAACAAAATAATTTAATGAACCTTAACTCACAAACATTTGTACTTGTTTAACAAGTCCTATCAAAGGTTTTCTGTCTATTTAATTTTATTTTTTCCACTTGTCATGAGCCAAATCTATAAACGTCCATCATGATAAATTTGAACTAAAAGTGCTAGAAACTGAGGATCCTGGGCAACCTCTGCTCTTAGGGTAAAGTAATTTTCAGGAACATCTCAGTTGTTTCTATTTTCTTGTATACAAGTGGCTGTGTCAGTTTGAATCCCCTTCTGCATGAGAGTACTGGTATGGTCATAGTGCAGGTAGTGAATAGGAGGGCATTACGGATTCACACTGCTCCAACACCCAGTCAGCATTCATCTGAGAGCTCTAAAATGTGGGATTATGAGCCCAAGATGTCTTGTTTGGCTGTCAGAGAAGATGAGGTTGTGATTTAGGAGCTGGTTCAGAACTGTTACTTGTTACATCCAAAAACACAGCAATGTGTTAGAGAATTACATGACTAAAACACAGTCATTTCTTTCTCTCTCTTAGTTCTTAGGTTTTTGGAGCAAATCTGTAATTCTCACACATACATAATGTGAATATAAAAATTATTTTTCTAAATATATTCATGCCTAACTTAACTCCCATTTTTTCCCTTCATTTTATACCTAGAGATATAAATCTAGTGTTTACTTGAAATACAAAGGGCATATTGGAGGACAGGACAGGTTTATGTGGCAGTATGGGAATTTACAGCATATCTCAGACATAAATATGATATACCTTTAACTGTCCTTCAGGTGTTGTATCAGCCTCCTGTCTAATAGGTTACATGTGAATGTCTCAAAAATTGTCCTGGAGAAGGTTAAGAGGGAGGGTTACTTACCTAATTGCCTTATTGGCAACTGTTAACTTTCCTTCTTTTGGAAAGAGTGTCTCTAAAAGAAAAAGGCTTTAAATTTTGTTTTTGTTTAGTTTAAATGAAATGATTAGTAATTTGATAAAAGTGTTTGTCACTTTCAGACCAGCTTTTGTAGAGGCACTTTTGTTATTGGAAGCTGAAAAATAGTGAATTATTATGTAGATGTTGGTAATACACGATGTCCTTATCTTCTGTGTATGGGTGAAGCATGTTAGGATTATGACTGCACTGATTTTAGTTTAGATTGGTGTATAATTTGAAGCTTTGAAGTCTTTTTTTTACTGTGGATTTGAACATTCAGAGCAAAAACAAACAAACAAACAAAAAAACCAGTAATTACAAAGCAAATGTAGTCAACAACTAATGAATTTAATGAAATATTGTGATGAGAGAGTGTGATACTGCTGTGTGCATATCTAGATGCAAGCTGGGTGTAGACTAGGTACACCTTGCTACATGCAGTCCTGTTTGTAATACTTAGAAACTTTTCTAGCTTATCACATTAGATATCCACGTTTAATTGATGTATTTGTTAACCTACCTAAATGTTACAATTGTTTTAAAACTCTCTAATTTTTTTATTTACATGACAGCCCAAAACAGCTCCGAAAAGGACATTTGGATCAATCACAAATGATCAGGTAAATATATGGCAAGGAGTGTTCATACCAGTTTCATCATTTCAAAGATTACCTCAGGCATGAATCAACTGAAAAGAATGTTATGAAAATCCAGTAAGGTTACAGGTTGCTTAAACCACTGATAAATAATATTGTGATCATAACTCAGAGCTTCTTAAAGTTGATGTTGACTCTGAGACCTTGTTCTGCTTGAAGTAGTTAGCTTACATCATTTAAACTGTCTTTTTAGATCAAAAATTCAGCATTTTATTTTTCACTCTCTATTATAGCCATGGAAATAAACTAACAGATTATTTCTAAAATTAATTTAATGGTGAAAGGTACTACATAAGTGTTAATTACCTAATATACTTCTACAGACTTTTATAGCATTACTCTAGCATGGGTGAAACCTTCAGATCACTGGGATAATGAGATGATTGAGGTTTAGTCCAAAAACCAATCTGACTGTAGGAAATTTTGACTTTACCAAGGTTTTGGTGATGATTGATCCATTTACTTCAACAGTAAAAATTTCTTCCTGAAGCTTTTTCTTCCTGTTTCTCTTTTTAACTCTCAGTTTCTTTTCTCATGAGGGAGAGAATTAGATATTTGTAATCTTCAAAATATGCTTCTTGAATGTTGCATCCTTTTGGGAGAGTTTAGAATGGGAGAACTCTCTCAGAAAATTCATTTGATAAAATGCAGCGTATCACTGTCCTTAACTCTATCCCAATGTGAGCTATGCATGCTTAGATTAGGAAAAAAAAATCCTTTTTTTAAAAAAAAGATTTTCCCTTTATTTTAGTAGTTTAAAAAGATGCATCATCCTCTAATGAATAGCAAGAAATTCTCTTAAATAGCCTTTTTTCATAAAGAGAAATTACTCAAATGGTAATTATTGACCTGGAATTGTTCTTTGCATTCTTTTCTGTTTCCAGTTAGTTTACTGGTAGATTGATTTGATTATGGAGAATCTCCATTTGATTATGGAGAATCAAATCTATTAATTTTATTTTATTAATTTTATTTTATTAATTTTATGTCAAGCTCATATGGTACAATGAAAAATTGCTTTTAACTTGATAGTTAAAGAAACGCAGAAATGTGTATTCATTTGTAGAACTGAATGTATTGAAAGCCTATGTGAATTTTTTGTTGTAGTTGTGAGATCTAATGACAGAATAATCAGCGCCCATCTGTCAATTTGTGTACAAATAAAGAAGTAAAAGATAGCTGACATGTCCATCCCCCTCCACCAGCTTGTTACATCTTTTTTTCTGGAATTCTATATTAAAACATAGATAATTCATTATTTCTTAGTAGTTATGCAATTTATTACAACTAACTGCTAGGCAGATTGAAGATGAATAGGAAACCCACAGTTTGCCTCCATGGAGAGATAAATGTAGAATTGCTATTTGAGAAATTAACTTAATTGATTAAAAATCTAAATCTTAATTTAGACATTTCTTTTAAAACTAATATTTTCATGTCTTCTACTGAAGTAAGTAAAAGCTGTATTTTTATTTGTTGTTTCAGAATGTGTTCCAGTTCATTTTAGACTGCCCCTGGTTGCAGCACAATGTCATAAATATGGTGCAAGTTGCACAGTTATGTTTGAAATGGGGATGAATAGTTCCTTTCCATGAAAGAAATGTTTACTTATGTGAGGTCAAATTCTGACTGGCAAAACACTTAAACAAAACAGTCCATTCTTACACAGAATTTATTTTGTTTTATTTTGTTTTGTTTTACTCTATTTATTTTAGCATGCATTCTCTTTTCAACACAAGGCTTCTGAAGGAAGCTGTGTTTGTCAAATATATATAGTATTTCTTTTCTATTACAGGAGTGTTAGGTTTTCAACAATCCCTATGAAAAGAAGTAATTATTTTCAAAGTGAATGTCATAGTTCTGTGATTTTTTTTTTTAATGAAAAAACAAAACAAAACAATTGAAGTGAGAAAAGAAGATAAAGTAAATCGTGAGGAATAAAGGAATAATTTTAAGGGGTTTGTTATGTATTTCTAATAAACTGTTATGGCTTAGTTTTGTCTGAATTATCTAATGACTGAATTGTATAGTAAACAATTTTTTTTCTACTTTTTTTTTTTACTTATGATGGCTTCAGATTATGTCCAGAGTTGTTCCATGAACCATGAAGCAGTCCCTTTAACTTTCTTGTTTTCCTTGAAATTGAGGGTTTGTTTAAATTCTTTAGTGTATGTTTATTACCTTGCATTTGGACATTGTTGAACTTTGGCTACATTTCTCTTCTCCACACTCCCTGGTACAGTATAGAAAGCAAATCACATCTGTCCAAGGATTTTCTCTTTTCTGTAGGAAGAGATCAGTTGGTTTAAAGAGCAAACACAACACCAACAAACCAACCAACAAACCCATAACAATGTGTTGTGTTCCCCAGCCCCAAAAACGAACAAAAAACTCATAACCGTGTTATTTTAAAGTATCAGTTCATTTCCATGTTGGTTCTGAAGCTTTTTTTAAAGTCCCTGGGCTTAAAGCAAAATTAAATATTGCAAACTAGGAGTAAATATAAAAGTGTCAATTCCTATGTAGCGCTTATATATTTTGCGATGATTTCAGAATGTTAATGAGATGATTCTCTGCTTCATTGTACTACTATGCTAAAGTATGTTCTTTCTGTGTCTTGTAGGGTCAGAATGTATTTGGTCTTGATATAATTGAGACACCTGAGGGAGATAAGTGGCCTCAACTGATTGTCCAGCAGATCCTGGATAGAGAGCAGAAGGATACCTATGTGATGAAAATTAAAGTTGAAGATGGTGGAAGTCCTCCAAGATCTAGCACTGCAATCCTGCAAGTCACAGTGACTGATGTGAATGATAATCGCCCAGTCTTTAAAGAGAATGACATTGAAGTTAGTATTCCAGAAAATGCTCCAGTGGGCACCTCTGTTTCTCAGCTCCATGCTACCGATGCAGATCTGGGCTCAAATGCACAAATCCACTTCTATTTCAGCAATCAAATCTCCAGTTTGGCCAAAAAGCTGTTTGCCATTGATAATGCCACTGGTCTCATCACCATAAGAGAGCCACTAGACAGGGAAGAATCTCCTGTACATAAATTAACTGTTTTGGCAAGTGATGGCAGTTCAACTCCATCAAGAGCAACAGTGACTGTTAATGTCACAGATATTAATGACAATGTCCCATCAATAGACACAAGGTACATCATCAATCCGGTGAATGGGACAGTGCTTTTGTCTGAGAAAGCTCCACTTAATACAAAAATTGCATTGATAACAGTAATGGACAAGGACGCTGATCTGAATGGAAAAGTTACTTGTTTTACAGATCATGATGTCCCTTTTAGACTAAAGCCAGTGTTTGATAATCAGTTTCTTTTGGAGACAGCTACATTTCTAGATTACGAATCCACACGGGAATATGCTATTAAAATAGTAGCTTCAGATTCAGGTAAACCTCCCTTAAACCAATCTGCAATGCTCTTGATCAAAATTAAAGATGAAAATGACAATGCCCCAGTTTTCACACAGCCTATCATAGGTCTTTCCATCCCCGAAAACAATGCTCCTGGTACTCAGTTAACCAAGATAAGTGCTACAGACGCTGACAGTGGGCGCAATGCTGAGATCAGCTATATTCTGGGTTCTGATGCACCCCCTATTTTCAACCTTGACCGCCGTACAGGCATTCTGACAGCAGTGAGAAAGCTGGACAGAGAAAAACAAGACAGGTACTCCTTCACTGTACTGGCTAAGGATAATGGGATGCCGCCCTTGCAGACCAATGCTACTGTGACAGTGTCAGTCCTGGACCAGAATGATAACAGCCCTGCTTTCACACACAATGAATATAATTTCTATGTTCCAGAAAACTTACCCATGTATGGCACAGTAGGGCTTATCACAGTAACAGATGCTGATTCTGGAGAGAATGCTGCAGTCACTCTGTCTATATTAAATGGTCGAGATAATTTCATTATTGATCCACTTACTGGTGTAATAAGACCTAATATTACTTTTGATAGAGAACAGCAGGGGTCATACACTTTTCAGGTGAAAGCGGTGGATGGAGGAAGACTGCAGCGTTCCTCAACGGCCAAAGTTACGATCAATGTTGTTGATGTAAATGACAACAGGCCTGTTTTTGTTATTCCTTCATCAAATTATTCATATGAGTTGGTTCCAACATCATCCAGTCCAGGGTCTGTTGTTACTAAAGTCTTTGCGGTTGATAATGACACAGGAATGAATGCAGAGCTCCGTTACAGCATTATAGGAGGGAATTCAAGGGGCTTGTTTGCAATTGACCAATTAACAGGCAATATTACATTGAAAGAGAAGGTAATTACATCAGATCATGGCTTGCACAGACTGGTGATAAAAGTCAATGACCTAGGACAGCCAGAGTCTCTTTATACTATAGCTCTTGTGCATTTGTTTGTGAATGAGACAGTCACCAATAGTTCCTACATACAAGAGCTAGTGCGCAGGAATATGGAAACTCCAGTTGGCCAGAACATTGGGGATGGTGAGATAACCCCACAAACCAATGATTATGTCAAGATCATAATTGCAATTATTGCAGGCACAATGACAGTTATTCTGGTAATTTTTGTTACCGCTTTAGTACGGTGCCGCCAGACTCCCAGGCACAAAGTTGTCCAGAAAAATAAGCAGAGTGGTGAGTGGGTTTCCCCAAACCAAGAGAATAGGCAGATCAAGAAAAAGAAGAAGAAGAAGAAACGCTCTCCAAAAAGTCTTCTCCTCAACTTTGTGACTATTGAAGAATCTAAGCCTGATGATCCTGGCCATGAGCACATAAATGGCACTTTAGACATTCCTGTAGAACTAGAAGAACAGACTATGGGAAAATATAACTGGGCCACTACACCAACCACATTTAAGCCTGATAGCCCAGATTTAGCAAAGCACTACAAGTCTGCTTCTCCACAGCCAACCTTTCAAATTAAACCTGAGACTCCTGTACCCCCCAAGAAGCACCATGTCATTCAGGAACTGCCTCTGGATAACACCTTTGTGGTGGGCTGTGACTCACTCTCCAAGTGCTCATCAAGCAGCTCGGACCCTTACAGTGTTTCTGAATGCAGCTGTCAAGGAGGCTTCAAGACCCCAGGCCCCATTCACACCAGACAGGTAATGGGAATTTTAAGGTTCTCTTTTTCTCCTTCGCCTCTTTCTTTCCCATTAATTTAGCTCTAATTCTAAGCACTGCAAAATAAGATTTTCCACAAGGATTAAAAGTTACAAAAAGTCACATTTGATAGAAGCATTGAAATGCAAACAATCTGAGATTCATCAGCGTTAAGGGAAAAGTTAAAATGACTGTCAGCTGCAAGGAAATCGAGTTGTGAATTATTACATTGGTGGGTATTCCGACTGCAGATGGCAGTATGGCACTTCGTGCATTACCTCTGTACGCTGTGCAGCTATGTGAAACAAAGAGGGTTTATGGTACTGTCCTCTCTAGTATTGTATGCTCAAGAGTTGAAGTAATCTAGGCCAGGTGGAAAACAATAAAGCTCTACAGGACCTCATAAGTGGTTCTTAATATTAATGGTGTCTGGAATTGCGGCCTTCTTTTGGCATAGCTTTACTTCAAAGTCACTAAAAGCAGGCAAGGATTTTCATCTGAGAGATTCAGTGCCATTTTCAGAAGTACCAGACTACTTGAGTAGAATGGCACTATCAATAGACGAAGCTGGGGGAAAATAAGAAGCATTGCTATAATTGCTCTCACGTTTTTGCTCCTATGCCTGATAAACCAGATACTAACTTCTCAAAAATTCAGTACAGAGTAATGTTTAAAGACTCCTTAGCTTAAAATTAAAAATAAGATAAGAACCTACAGGACACTACAGAAAGGTTGTAACTGAAAATCAAATCTAATTTCTATATATATTTTGGGAAGTCTCATAAATAATATATATTTTTTTTCTATTTGTCTGTTTACTTTTATTTAAGAATATCATAATGTTTTTAGTGAAAATAGTTTTCTAGTCATATTTTAATTGGTCAAAGAATCAATAATTAAATATTTCAGAAGAGCTTATTGTATCACTGATATTATATTTTAATATATTTTTCTGGGAACAAATCCTCAGCAAGACTAAGTCTGTTAGACTTTTTGTTCAGTTGAGTTTAAAATTTTCTGTGAGCTTTCTTTTATGACAGCTACACTGATAACAAAATGTACATGAAAATCGCATGATGGCTTGTTTGTTCTACTTAATTTTTTTTCCCCTTAACACAAACTTCTGTGGTAACCCATATAGCTGTGTATTACAAAATGGAGTTTTGAGTTCCACTAACAGTTAAGTTGAGGAAAAAATAATAGAATTTCTTATTTTTAAGACAGCGGTAGAAAATGTGTACTTTTTCAGATTTGAATATTTTGTATCAAAGGTATTTAAATGTGTTAATTTAAATTGCACATTAGAAAAGTTTCTTGCTAGCTTGTTTATCTGTTATATTTTTCCTAATAGTGAGGTGAGTGGTGCTGTTTTCAGCATCTCAGTAGGCCTGATCTAAGTGCTCTGTAGGCCTGATCTAAGTGATTTTTCAATTGAGTACAGGGACTCCAGTATACCTCCTCTGAGCCAAAAAGATTCTTCCACTGTCTGCTCAAAAGCTCTTTGTAATGCACTAATCTACTAAAAAAGAAGGTAAGCTCATGACACTCTAGATCTTTACGAACTTAGTTCTTCCATCAGAGGGGGTATTTAAAGTAGAATGGAAAGCAGTTATCTTCTACAGAAGTCTCTTGGGAAAAAATATTTTCTTTTATCTTTACCTTAAAAGTCATTGACAGGGGTTTCCTGTCATTGAGAGAAGAATAGAACTGATTTTTTGTTTGTTTGTTTTTAAATACTCATTACCTGATATAACTGTACCAGAAATTATGTTAGTATGGTGCTCAGAATATAATCAGAAGGTTAATTTTTTTACTCTCTAACACTGGCCCTTTCCACTAGTTGGAAAACAACATTTGCCTTTACACGTGACTTATTTGTATTTTATTTAAATAAGTAATAAAATATTAATGCATTTATTTACATAAATTGGGCAAGAAAGGCCATTTGAGTTTAATCCTTTGTGTTGGACTTTGATCATAATTACAGCATTGTATTTTATGATAAGCAAAACAAAAGCATTGTATTTTATGATAAACAAAACAAACTATATTTTCTTAATCACAGTATTTTTTTAAAAATGAGTCTTACTCTTAGCCCGTTTTTTGCACATTATAATCTATGTAGTTTTATCTTCTGTGAGGCTACAGACTCAGGACAGACTGACTTAGAGTTGTCACTGTTAGCTAGTGAAAAGATGAAACGAAAGAAACTTCTACCCCAGTCTTTCGGATGTTATGTTGCCCTCTATTCCCCCAACCTCATAGACAACTGGGATCTTTGTGGCTAATGATACCTTCATGTCGTGCACTCTCTGAATTTTCAGAAAATGGAGGACAGTAAGGAGAAGCATGATAATTTCAGTTGAAAAGGCAGATGTGCTAGTTTGAGAAATGAAAATAAGAAAGATGTCTAGTGTGACATTATTTTACTGTAATATTTACTGTCATACTTCCCTATTACAAGCCAAAATCTCTCTGAAGGAGAAGACTAAAGATTATGCTTGCTGTGAATTTATTTATTTTCATTTGCAATTGGTTATTGATATTAACACGCCTCACATCTCAATAGCTCTTAGCTTTGTCTATGCGAGACTAGGTTTCTACTCAGACATTTGAACTACTGATTTAAAGATAAAAAGTTATGGGATTTTTTGAAGCTTTAAATCAGAATGATATCAAAGGTCTTTAAATAAATAAATATTTCTTCTGTTAAATTTGTTGAAGTGATGTATAAAATGCCAAAGTCATTATAACAGTTGTACTCAAAAAAATTGCAAAAGAGAATAAAAAGGATTTTCTACTAAAAAGCCCTAAGTATGTCTATGTGGGCTATGTGGGCAAATAAATACTGCAATAGCAAAGCTCAAGGTTTTATGGGAAAGGAATCAGAAGCAACTGAGGATACATTGGATTGTCGACTGCAGGAAGCTGAAGAGGGAAATGTGTGGTGCTAATATAATGCAAGGAAGAAAAGAGAATAAGCTTCTCTGATTCTTCTGTGTGAGAAAGGGTAATAGAAAGAGATATAATTTTGAAGTCGCACATTAGGAATTAATACTAGTCAGAGTGAATTGGTACCTTCAGAATAGCATGCTTTCCTTTGGGATGCTGTAGATGTATTAAGGAAGTTTTATCATATGATAAACTGTGAAGGGGCTTCCTGTTCATAATATGTGGTTTTTTTTTTTGTTTTGTTTTTGTTTTTTTTTTTTTTTGTAAAATATATAAAATCAAGCTAACTTTCAGTGTCTTCAGATTTTCTTTACTTCAGTGGTTATGGTCCTCTTAGAAGAATGTATTTCTTTGGAGAAGAACATATACCACGTTTACAGCTTGTCTGTCCACAAACTTTGTAAAAACTCAATTGCTTTTGACATTTACCGTAGTGAGAGAAGACTGTATGAAGTATATACTTTCAAAAATCTTTTTGGTTTTTTTTTTTTTCATTTCCATTGGAAAGATGAAAAGGATGTTTTTGGTTTTTTTTTAAATCCATTATTCCTATAATATGTAACACAAATTTTAGAATCTGAAATCTTTGCTCAGGTGTTTCAAACAACATTCAGACAATTCAAATGCCTGTCTAGGCATCAACCTATCTAATCAAAACATTCATAATTATAGTTTACAATGTTACCTCTGCCAGTTGGGTTCTAAGAAACTACTGCTTCAAAGGTTGATTAAAACTTCATGTATCCTCCTCCTTCTTGTCTAGGCTATTTGTGACATTCATTCCTTTGAAAAAACTTTACTGCACACTAGGAACAGTATAAATATCCTAAAATAAACAGCTGTTGACTGAGGAAGGGTCCCATCAACTTTTTTATTATCATTTTATGTTTTATCTGGCCTTTTGTTAGTGAAAAAGTATGACTGCATGAAAGCAGCGATGGCAGGACTTGGTTTAGTTTCAGTTCACTTCTTCGGCTGGTACAGCTGGAATATATAGTCATTCTCTGAACTGTTTGAATATATGTATGAACATATTGTTTGAATGACAAATATGTAATCACGCTCTGTTTCTGTACTTGGTGGTGGTTATGCCTGCTTTGCAGTGGACTCCCATCCATATGGTAACATTTCCACTGCTAGTACGCTATGCCATCTTCAGAAAAAAATTGTGGGAATGAACAGGTATGAAGATTGATTTTCTCATATTTACAATTGTAATGCTTCATTAATTGATTTATTTGCAAGAATTCTATCATGTGTGTATGTACCTGTGTGTATGAATGGTGATTTCAAATAACACTGTGATCTCTGCTGAACTTGTTTGTTGGAAAATAATTAGAGATAAACATTAAATTTATATTAAAAAGTAGACCTTGTTTACACTACGTTGCCTTTTTGGGGCCTACTTTCTCACTACCAACTGCTTACACAGGCTTACAGTTATGATACATACGTTTTCTGTTTCTGATTTGAAATGTGGCGAAATCCCATTATTGTTTTCCACTCAGTATGAGAGCAGTGTGCTTAGAATGCAAATTAAAAGAACATTGCACTTTCCTGAAACAAAAAGCCCTGAAAACTCATGTGATATGCAAATCTTTAGATTCATGATTTATTGTTCTGGGTAATAAGTGAGAGTAGTGAGTTTAATCCAGTATCCTGTAATCATCAATAGGCAATGCTGATGCTTCTGATATGTGAAAGGGTGTGTAGGTAATGCTGTGTTTTGCATTGACAAACACAGAGTAAATTACACTCAAGGAACATTTTCTTTTAAATGTCAGATAAATATCTGTTGGTATAACCCTTCCCAAAAGCTTTCTCAGAAGTGATTACTACAACTCAGACTATTCTTGTTATTTTCTCTTTATTTTCTAGCTGGCAATTTTGCTGGTAATTCTGGCATGATTCTGTGTATGTACATTTCAGTAAGAACTGAAATTCATATCTGGAGAAAAAGACGTTACTGAAGGATAAGTGAAATTTGCAGACTCTTATGTTGGTGAGCAGTTAATTAGATATGTAGTACTACTAAAGCAAAACTGGTCGAGGAAATGTTTTTCCTCTGTGGAATTCTTTGTGGAAAGAAAAGTCAATTTTTGTTTTATAGATGTGTTTTTTTACTGAAAAAACATGGGGAAGGAAGTCTGGAGTTGATACTCTGCACTTCATAGTAGAAAACAAGTACCAAGCACAAGTGAAAAGAAAACAGAAAATAAATTCACTTGTCTTTTAGGAAAAAAAGGAATGATTTTGAATGTGACTTGTAAGTAGAATCATAAAAACACCAAATCACCAAGGTTGGAAAAGACCTCCAAAATAACCCAGTCCAACTGTCCACCTACCACCAACCACCCACCTACCACCTCACTAAAGCATTCCTCAGTACATCATCTAAATGTTTCTTGAGCAGTAAAAACTATTTTGGAGAAAACAAAGTTTTTTGTTTGTTTTCTTTTTATCCCAGTAAAAACTATTTGACTGAGTTCGTACTGAAGTTGGTAGGCAAAGTTCCAGCATTAACATTTGGTGATTGTTTTTCAAGCTAGAATGATACTCAACTCTATTCAGTAGCAGCTTGTTTTGGGATAGTAGCAGTATAAATACATATGATTTTCCCTAAACATTAGGCATGTTTCATCTTCATGCTTTCATGGCAGAGCTGAAATGTTTACTCTTTTCTCCTCAATTCCTTTCTTTTTTTTTTTAATGGAAACCTATGGCTACCAACCATTGTCAACAATGAAATCTGATTTATCTTTAGTTTAATTTTCACACTTATTTCTTTTCCTATTTTCTCACAGAAGGTATTACACTCAATGATCTTCAGTTGATAGTAATTTCCTGACCAGTGAGTGGCTAGTGTCTTGGTGACTGCTGTTGATAATATTTTTTTTTTCCTTGAAATAATTGATCTGAATGGCTTTGTTTCAGTGAATTTCCAAGACTCTAACGCAGTTGATAATAAATACAACTTAAAGTAGCAAAATAACTCTTCAAAATATTTTATGCTCTTAGGAACTGTGCTCTTGAATGAAGTCTACTAAAACCATGTAGAATGTATTTTAGGTAGTATGGTAGTTTTCTGATAGCTGTACGCTTGATACAGCACTTGGAGTTTTGAGGTGATAAAGAAAAAAATATTTAAAAAAACGTAGAATAACATACATAGATGCCAATTCTGTGTCTCCCCTTTTAACACTTCTGTTGTGTGTATGTAGATGCGTGCAGGTCTTTCTGTATATATAGAGCCCTGCCAACACTCACACTCACTAAAGGTGGTTGGTAACATAGAAATGCGATAGTTCGGTACTTCTCAAACTATATAGTGGTTGACATGGTTGAAAGTTGGAAGCAAACTTTACAATATATGGGGAAAATTATGTAGGAAAGGGCTTTTCTCATGCTGTTTCTCTGTTTGCCAGCTCTGAACGTCATCGCATCTGATGTTATATACTGAAGTCGTACGTGTACACAATGATGTTAAGCCAGCAAACATGAAAACAAGGAAATAGCACGAGAAAGCCCTTTGTCCTCTCTCTGATTGCCGAAGAAATTTATCGTCTGATCTCCAGAGGGGTTTGGAAGTGACGATGAACTGTTCAAGCTGCCCTACTGAAAGGTATCAAGGGCAAGAATTTTTTAAAAGGAAAAGACAACGAAATTTTAGTACGTTGTGCTATAGTGTTCTATAATGTAGTTTTGCTAAGAAAAAAGTAATGTGACCCATCATTCATCGCAGTTGGCGATTATGGTAAATCTATTGTTTTCTAATTTTGCTTGTAACCAACTTCTTGTCCCAGATTTTTTCCTTATTTATTTTAGTTGAAACAAGTAGAAGTTTTGATTATATAAGTATATTAAAAGGGAGCAATAAATTTTATTCATACATTGAAAGGAGAATGTAAAGTTCTTTATACTCCCTGCATTAAAAACAAAAACAAATTGTTGTCACATATAGCATTGTTACACATATTAAGAATCAAGTGTTATTTGTATCTATTCCATAATATTTTTAAAGATAATATTGCTGCTGTGGATCATAAATGGAATTGATCAAATCACTGCTTTCTCATTTTATAGGCACAATAGTAGTTGTGAACAATGAATACTTTCTTGCCCACAAAATTTTGTAAGAAATGGTCACATTTTAAATAACTCAAAAATATTCACTTCCTAAAATAGAATCTAATTTGCATTTTGCTTGCTGAAATGTAGATAACACATAACAGGTGCTGTACACCTAATCTTCTGAAATACTTTTTTTTTAACTTTTTTTTTTTTTTTAATCCAAAACATCACAAATCCAGTGTCTTGCTTTTCACTGTGATAAAGTAGGAAATGATAAATATTTGTTGGAACCTAGAATTTGTTGCACTGTTACCCAGCACATGGGGGAAAATATGGCCTTCTGTTTTTTGTTTCTCCCCAAATTATTATTATTATTACCTTTCTTATTTTAATTTAAATTTGTTTACATAATGTTGTTTTATTTAGTATGACTCATTTAACAAATACAGTTTGAGTATCATTGCTTGGTTTGCAGCCTGGTTGCAAGTTCCTGTATATTTTAGGGAATAACGCTTAATATGTATCATCTATAATATTAGCATTTCACGTGCAATAGAAAATCTCTTAGGAAGCAAAGGAGTATAAAGAACCCTCTTCTTATATGAAGACATGTAATACTAGTTTGGTAGAATAAAATAAATAACACTTCTAACTGGGATGTATACGGTATATATAACTTTCTTTTAAAGAAAAAGTTATTAATGATTGATCAGTTAGACTACAACATGACATTCTTACACCTTCCTGTATGTTTGATGTAAAGATATTTATAGGCTTGTACTTAATATTCACGTTGCCTCAGTTCTTAGACTGCAGAATGTCTACCATGACTGTTGCCTATAGTATTCTCCACATTGCTATCTGGCTCTTTCAAAAATGTGTATTTGGCTATTTGATCTGTAAAATAAATTCTATTAATAATTAAGTACGTATTGTAATTTAGCATATTGTATTGCATAATTATAGCTATGACTGTTACAGGAAAAATTTCCTTCCTATAATGAGATGATTTTCTTGGAAAGATGTTTATGTATCTGTAAGACAGTTTTGCTGTTCCTGATTACCATACCCTTGCAGCATTTATGATTCAAATTAAACAACACATTCAGTGGTTAGACATACGGTAATGATATTTATTGATTCAATGCCACAACTTAGCCAGTTGTTTTGGTTTTATACTCCATTCCAGACATAGTAAAAAATTTATTCGAGAAGTATTGTTTAGTGTAACTAAAGATGGGTACTGCCTATTGCTATTACATTTGTTTGCTTAGGTGCCTCGTAGTTGGGCGATGGGAAGCATGCAAGGATATTTGTTAAGAGTAATTAACCTTTGGCCTAGTAGAGTTGTTCATTAGGAAGATAGTAGGATTCCACAGACTTATTTACTATATTTTCTTTTTTTATCGAATCTTTGGATTTCTGTTCTTGCAGCAGCTAGGTTTGATATCCTTGATGAGAAAGCTTGTACATGTAAAATTCATGTTTGGTTAGGAGAAAAAGCACCAAATAATAGGAATGCTTATATTGAGATTTTTTTTTTAATTGAGGAATACTGAGCTGAGGTACTGGACTTGGTTCATCTACATGCTAGAGGGCTGCATGCCCTCTACAAGTGCCTACTTTTTACAATGAGTATGAAAAGAACCTTTGATAACTTGTGCTTGCAGTTTCTTGAGATGAATGTTGATTGTTTGTGAGAAAAATATTTCTCAGGAGACTCCTGTTTCTTTTTCTTGTAGCCAAGCTGAAGATATATCATTTTCCTGGTATTTCATTGGTCATATCATTCTATTCTAGAAGAATCTAGTCTGATTTTTAACCTAGAAAACCTAGATCTTTAACCTTAGAAAAAACACACGTATAAAATAGAGGCTTATCAACTGCTTGGATTATTGGTCTAAATCTGTTATCTCTCTTCTAGTTCTCTCATGAGCTAGCTCAGCCAAATACGATAACCCTTCAGATGCACTACTGGAAAAACCAGCAACCTCTTAACTAGTTTGGTTTCATATGTTCTCTGTTTCCATTTTTGTTTTCTTATATCTAAATATCACTTTTTAAAGAGTGGTTCTTTCACAGGCTAGTATAAGACTTGTCAGAGAGCTTATTTCCTTCTGATGATTAAGTGCATTCATGAAAATCTCGTGAAGATGTGTACTTACCAAATGTGTATATGTGCTGAATGTTAATTTCTACACTTTTAAAAAAGGTAAAGGATAAGTGGAAGTCAGTCAAAAAATTCCATATTTAGATTTTTAAATGAATATTAGAATCCTGAGTCAAAGCCAGGCCTATTTCAATGTCGAATATAATTTCTTTCTTGTGCTTTCACCTAAATAAATGATTTTTTCTGACTTCATGGAAGTCAGGGTAAATGAAGAGCAAGAATTACTGAGTTGTCAGAATGCTGCTTTTGAAATTGAAAATTCATTATATTTTTCTTGGAAATATCAGTCACACTTTCTATGTTACTTTCTTGTGATTTAGACCGTAATTATTACTACTCACTATCATCTCAGTAAACTTATTTAGAGATCTATCCTTTTGTTTGGTGCACATCACCACCCTTGTCACCAGTGCAGAAAGATCTGTGCCTATAGAAGTGATAGAGTTTGTTTTTGGTTATTTACAGTGCAATGTCTGGCTTAGCATAGAGAATAGTTCTTTATTTGCTGATAGTTTTACAGTGTGCATTAGTTGCTTCACAGCTTTTAGCCCTGCAATGCCAGCAGCCAAAGATGGCTCTCATATTAGCCATTCTGCATCCTGTGTCATATTGTCAATGCCTGGATTTCATATGAATATGTGTCTACCAAAGCTCAGTGCCACTTGATCTCAAACACCCTAATGTCAAACTAGTCTCTTTGAAGAAAAACAATGGCACACAGTCTGCAGTTTGTATGAAAGCTGCCTATCATATCAGAAAATACGTTGGACTTTGGAGGATATCTATATCCTTCTGAATCTCACTGAATACTGCTAAAAGGCAGTAGGGTACTGCCAAAAATGAAACAGTCTGTGATGTAAACAGAATTATTTTTTTAACGTAAACTGTAAAGCAGTTTGGTTTTTTTGTTGTTGTTATTGATGTTGTTACACAGTTTTAGTGATTTCCTGTTTTATCATAGTGCAAATATTTATGGCATAGCCTGATGTTAAGTATTATTTGTAAAATCTTTTTAACAAGACTTTTTGAGTATATATTTTTGATTTCGTATTGAATTATTGAGCACTGTTTCTTTTATGTCTTAATCATCTATTTCTAAAATAAATTTTGTTTAAAGTTTATATTTATATATCTTTTGGAGAAGCACTGTTTTTAAACACATCTTCAATCTCTCTTTTGGCAGTGCATGCATGCTGTCAATTCTATATATATGCCAGTGTTTTTTTACAGTGGTTAGAGTCTATAATTATTAAACTAAATTTACCACACAAAGATTACTAGCAAGCATATTCCTTACCAGTACATACATTTTCTTCAACTACATGTGGTCTACGCAGGACTTTCCAAGAGCTGCACATCCTCTAAAAATGTTTACATGTATGTGTGAGTGTTTATATAGTGTTTATAGAGAGAGATATATAGTATGTCTTTACATATATATATGTCTGTGTATGTATGTATTTTCTGTGCATGTGTATGTAAAGAGAGCATGAGGGTGAATGAATACACATATATCTCATGTTCAGTTAGCACAGTTTACAGGCAATATATTACACAGAAAAAACTGTAGCTATATGCCTGTCCCAGTACACGATATATCTTGCTATGAAAGATAGTCAAGCACTAGGATTTCACCTTACACATTATTTTGAAGTTGGTCTTTCCCTACTGTGTTCTAACTGTATTAGAAAGTGACTCTTGATAACTTGGAGGTTATGATACAATATGATAAATACAGTTTTGAGTTTCTGTTCTCTTTCTTTGAGTATTTCACTTTTACTCATTCCAGTACTGAGGGTACTGGAATGTATTGTGGAAAATCTCTCTTACTATTCTGAATTAATATATTTTTCTGTTGTATAGACTCTCTTAAATCTTGCCACTGAAAATATCATGAAAACGATGCTTCCAGATTTTCTCCAATGTAAAAATCTGCCTCTGCAGATTTCATAAAGAGACACATGTAAAGCAAATTCAGTTATTTAAACTAATATAGATGGATATTAAATAACTGTGTTACCATGAATTTTTCAGGAGTATTTCTGGCTTCAGCAATCTTTTAAACAGCCTTTATTCATTTGTATTTATTATTTATTTATTTTTAAATTGAAGTTGTTCATTAAAGCTTAATCAACTTATTTCCAATAAAAGCTAAATGATGATTATCAAAGATTTGAGGTTTGATTTCCCATTACTGAAGAGCACCTAAGAGTTATCAACCGAATTCTAGTCCTTTTTATGTTTTTCGTTTTTGTTCTCCTATGAGATGTTCATGGTTGTCAAATGGATGAACTTACCTCTGCTTATGTACTAGGCTGTGATGTTGTCTGTCTTTGTTAATGATCTGATCACTAGAGTTTGACATGAAACTTGTATCTAACATCTTTCTTCAAAAATATTTCTTCCTTTTTAGTGTCTGGCAGTTCAAAAACTCCCCTTTTATCTGGGTGCATAAATCACAAATAAGGTTCAGGCATGTAGACAACTTCACTCTGAAATGCTCAACAAGCATACTTTTCCTAGATCCTTATCTAAATCATTGATGGGGTTGATCCTTCCTTGCTTCCTCCTTTCTTTCTCTCCAACCTCCTCCCCGCAAGACAAGGACAGGTGATGCTAGAGTGCACATTTATTTCAGATAAGCAAATGAGCAACAAATAGATGTACTTCACACTTTGAACTTTTAAAGTACTTGAGTAACTAGAAGTTGCATTTTCCTGAATATTTCTATTACTTGGTCATACTTTATGTGGAAAAAAAATTCAGGGAAAGAAAATCTTTTATTCTCACCAAGTAGCGAGTATCACAAATTCTAACTGTTAATTTGTATTAAATAACACTTTAATTAAAATTAAATAAAAAATAACAGTTAACTGTTTTCTGGCAAAAGTGAAACTTAAGAAGTAGTTTTTTAGAAAGTACGAATAAATCTGAATACTTTGTTAATTCTCAAGAGTTATGTCACTGTATGTATACCAAAATTTCTGTTTCTTTGATCAAATTTTAATAGAATATTTGAATTGAAGTTAAGAAGACTTTTTGGCTTACATACATGTGGTATAGTGGTTTTATTTTTGTGAAGAGTGAACACAATTGTTTTTTATATTTTCAAATCACTTTTGATAAGGTGATTTGTAGATTCTTAGTTGTTAAGAAACAGGAAAGCCTTATAGAAAGCATCTGAAAGAAACTAATAGACTATAATAATAGTATTGATTCTTGCACCTCAGTTAACTGAAAAATACCCTTTCCTCAGCTATTTAATGCTGTATATCTTTTGAGATCTTCTGTCTGCCAAAATTAGGTCCATATAGAAAAGGTCATGATCACATTCAGGACCTTGGCATCATGAGGATAGAAAGATAGAAAGGGTTGAGAAAAAGAAGTATTAGTGTATTTTTTTTATTGTGATAAGATAACTCTATCAGTATCTGATGTTCCACATCTGAGATCTTTGTGCCACATTCTGACACATATGGACATGCTTTCTTAATTGGATTAATGTGTAATTATAGATAAAAGCAGTGGAATGTTGCCTTCTAACTTTTAATGTATGCTAACACATAGATTTGTGTTCACACCTGATTTTAACATTTAATTTGTGTCAGGCTTACCATGTGATTTGAAAGTAAGATATCTTAATTGTATTACATGACCAATTTTTATTGATTTTTAGAAATGTTCTTTCCCACCCTTGGAAAATTAATGTATTTCAAACTGAAAGTGAAAAAGTGATACAACTTAGAGTTGAATAGTATATAGTACAGATTTCACTGTTATTTTAACTGGATGAAACTATCTAATTGTTAACAATATTACAAAAAAAATTGTTGTATGACTTACCTTTCTTCCATTTTTAAACTTACCTGAGTTATAGTTAATGTGTAAAAGAAACATAAGAAAGAAAGTAATAGACTGTAATAATAGTATTGATTCTTGCAACTGTCTTCTGTCTTTGTTGCATTTCATTTCTTAAAATGTATTTTTTAAAAGTAAAAACATTCTTAACCAGTTATATGAATGTATAGGTATACATATTTAGAATCGTAACATATACTATAAAAGTTTAAACATTCTCTATCTTCTGTTTCAAAAGGATCTGTTTGGGGGATTCAACAGATAAAATATATCGGTAAATCAAACTGAAGCTGTGAAAATGTTTTTCAATCTAGAATAAGTATATTTGTAAACAAATCTTCAAGAGAAGAGAAAAATATTGGGTTATGTTCTCAAGCTTAGCAGAAAGGAGGCAATGACTTCTACAGCCTGCTGAGATTTTGATTGCTATTGATTTCAAAGTTAGAATCCCGAACCACTGCAGTTTATAGGAGAAATCTCTCTCCCAACTCATGCTAAACTCAAAACTCAGAAAGAGCTGCAGCTGAGTTGCTGCTGCTTGTAAAGGTATGTCTGAGACTGTTGTTATCAGCAGTAATCGGCATTGCTGTATTTACTGTCTTACAGTTCATGCAGAGTCAGCTAGATCTATAATATTTTTAGAATTGAGTGGGAACAACGGCTTTATGAGGAATCCTGCCGGAAAACTCTACTTTCCTCCTTCAAAATACGTTAAGCTAGTCTTCCAAATACAAATATGTAATACTTTTCAGGCGTATGTCCCACAAGACACACTGAAGTAAGATAAATAGTTTCTGTGAGCTTTATTCCTCACACAAAATATTTACCCTATTAACTCCTATTTTACACATTATAGAGCTATAGAAGCTTATATGCAGACACACAAAAGTAAGGTATTTTTCTGATAGTTTTGCATGTCTAATTTCTCTGTCAGGAAGTATTCTAAGATATTTCTTGTTCAAAGTTGGGGAAATATTGACTGATTTGCTCTGAACTTCTTTCAGTCTACCCCTGACTAATTGTAAGGGTGGAGATTCCTGAACCTTTCTGAAACAGTAGCTCCTATGTGACTGCTTCTCATGGTGAAAAGTGTTTCCTTTTCTTAATTGGCATTTCTCTTGCTGTTTTTAAGTTCTATTGAAAGAGCATGCAGCTATTTTATAGATAGATAGGAAGTACTTGAGTACCAGTGAAACTTTTTCAGGGCCCTTAGAGACAATCCATCAAAATCTGTTTTGAACAGGAGAAGTCATTAAAGCCAATCACAATCATTCCTTTTCTTTGAATTGTATCTCTTTTTTTCTTTGACAAAGATGTGCATTGTATCCCAGAAACTGTACATGCTCGACCGTACTTTGACTGCTTCTATTGTGAAACAAGAAGCTTGCTCTCACTGATTTCATGGTTGAAAATGTCTTAGCGGGATAAGGTTAAAATTTCACTTCAGCTCTAATGAGGCCCTCGCATGTTCAGGTGACCTTTCTTTCTTCATTCCTTCCAGTCTCAAAAGCTGCTTCCTTCTGAATGAGAAAACCGAACACCATCACGTCAGGAAGATGCAAAATAAGTTGGTTCCTTACTCACAATCTAACTTTTGTCTGTAGCTCTACCATTCTCTTCACTTTTAGATATTGAGCCGTCTTCAACTGTCTCATCGTGCTTCACCAAACTTGTCTTCCATCTTTTTCATCTTCACGTCTTTATGGTGTAGTGCATGTTGTATTATGTTGCCACTCTTTGTATTATGATGACACATTTTGTCATTCCTTATCAGTAGATATGTACACACACAAATTTTATATTAATGCTGTAAATTCTATGTGTGAGAATTTGGCTCCTTGCCATTATTTTCAATAAAGTACTTTTTCCTGTTCATCCTATTTCTGGATTCTACTTCCTCCAGGAAGCAGTATTTAGTATCAAAGACTCAAACACTCTATGACTCTTTTGGAGTTTTACCTCATCTTGGAACTTAGGATAGCATAAAATTATCCTGAGAGAATATAGCATCCCATTTTACAAAAATATATATTTGAAATGTTTAAGTTCTTTCACTAACAGGATTGTTTTATTTGTATTCCCATTTACTGAGATTCCATTTTCTGACATCCAAAGGATATTTTCTCTTCTGGGCTTCAAATTTCATATATTTTTCAGCTACATATATGCTTCAGGTAAAAGGACAAAAATACAAAACTAAGAAAAACAGCCACAACCCTAAGTCTCTTCCAGAATTCTCTAAAATTGGTATATTTCTGTGTCAATTCAAATCTTTAGTGTTTCTGGACCATCAAGTACATGTGGATGTTTTAGTAGAACTCAGAATCTCATTTGTTTTTATGGTTAAATGCCAAATGAATTCAATTTACTTATATTTGAAATACATCTATTCATATGCATTTTCAGAGAACAGTCCAATGAAACATTGTTTTTTGCTTGCTTGTGTCACTCACCAACTTTTATGTTTGTCTTTAATTTATAAAAATATTGTAAGTTTTCATTTGAATTCCATCTAGTTCTACTAGTGTAAACATTGGTAAATTGACATACCGTCATTTCTTTGCTCATAAAAAAGTGGATCAGACCTTTTCAGAAACTTGTCATGAAAGTTGAATTTTAAAAGCAGATAGACAGAGTAGTGCATTCAATTTGAAAAGCAGTTGGAAAAAGAAAACTTAATTGGAGAGGGAAATATTCTATTGAAATGTTCTGTACATGAGACTCACAATAGTGCAATTACATGCTCTCAATCAGCTACCAAGAATGATTTATTAGTTACAGTATTTTGGCTTTGAAACACTAAACATGGATAAGACAGCACGTGCTTAGTTGTGTAAGGGTTCCAACATCTGTCCTGAAAATCCTCTTACAGAAAGTCTTTCTGGAATTAGTAAATGACAATGTGAGTTCTGAAATGGATATGAAAGAAAAAATGAGTGTTGGAGCGAACTGGAAGGAAATATTTCATTATGTCATTGCCCCCTTTTAACACATTAGCTGCTTGAACTGTTTGTTTTTATGATTCCAGATGGTAACAAGATGCATATAGAAGAATAAAATGAAATAGAACAAATCAAATGCTTGGCTGCTGTTCAAGAGCAGCTAAGGCTAAGCTTTATTAAATTCACATGAGGGTATGATAACTGTGGAATTTCACAGAGTGAACTGTAGTAATCTTAGTCGTGAAGAACATCATTCTTCTTGAGATAGATGGGAGAATGTAAAATTTTACCATTAAAAAAAGCTCTTTTGAAGTTTTATTTTCAGAGAGCATTCACTACTTGTGTGAAATGCTCCACAAGCAATAGCAACATGCACAAATAATGTATTTTTACATATCGAATACTCTAAGAATTTGTTCATTCTCAGCGACAAATTAGAGAATACTGAAAAGAAAGTTAATGTGCTGTACTCTGACATAAAAAGCCACAGGGATAAGCATATTTATCTTAAAAAGGGAAAAATATTAGATTTAAAAATTATTTTAGACATATTAGGAAAGGAAAAAGCTGACTAAAGCAAACGTTTTATGTAATTTTTTTGCAGGATGTAATTCACATTGTTGTTGCCTTTTTTGGGGGGGACTATAGATCCTTTTTTATGCCTCTGTTGTTGAATTACTGTCTCTAACTCCATGTTTTTCAGACATCTGTTTTGTCACTTGTAAATATTAAGTTAGAGCAAAAATGGTTGTTTCATATTAATATGTTATTTTTTGATTATTTCTTTACATTGAAGCTCTAAAATGTAAAATATTTTCCTCAAAAACCTTAAAATACATTTCTTGCCAGTTCTTGCAGGACACATTTTGTTAAATTCTCCATTTAAAGATTTGAAAACTTGAATTTTGTTTTGTGAATTGTGTTCCTGTATCTAAAAGAAGGAAAAACAATAGTTGAGTGCAGGGCAAATTTATTCTGAGCATCCAAATCTGTTGAGGAGCTATCAAGGGAAAAGCAAGGGAAAGAATAAATCCAAATCTGGTTTTAAATTCTCCTTACATTTCCTTGGCTAGTTGGTCCAGCGTGGTTACAGTGCAGTGTGTTCTGTACTGGATGAAAGGATGATCATAGCTTGGATGGAAATGAATGGAGAAATCTACACAGCACTTCATAGATCCTCAGAGGAATTTTTCTACAGTGGACAGCTAGGTTTATTTAATGGGCTTCATATCAGTCGAATAATGATACTGAGCCTGCCTCAATATTGTCTTAGTTTCTAGCTGTATATTTATAAGGTGTTTACTGTCTGTTATAAATAAATGTTTAATTTATTGTTTTCCCCCTTTAACGACATAGAAAAGAAGCCAATAGACTACAGTGTACTATGGATATCTGAAAGTATATATGTAAAGAGATTGATGTCACAGCCAAAGCTTAGTTACTTAAGTAAAAATTTCAAAATACAAAAGTGCAAAAAACCGAACAAGTCCAAATGTGTCAACTGTTTATCTTGTGGTAAGCCCTTTGAAAATGAAGTAAAAGACACAGTCTGGGTGCTTGATAAATTGAAAGTATTCGCCAAAGCTACAAATGCAAAGCTTACGTGAAGTCTTTATTGCTGAAAATAATAGTCCTATCATCTATATAAAAAATAATGGCCAGACAAAAATCTGTCATATGTCATAACAGATAGATAACCTTTTCTCCTTGTGAAGCTGGCCCAAATAAAAACACTCAGATTTAATCAGAACTGTTTTTTTCTCTTCCTGTGTCAATCAAACCCTTCCTCTTGATAATCAGAACAAAATAGGGTTGAGAACACAAAGTCTGCTTTTGCCTTATTAAGATGAAAAGATTCTGCCTGGGTTTGATAACATTTGAGATGCAGAGGCTGTTACAAGAACATAATGAATATCAAATATATCTGCAAAAAAGACTTTTTGTCAAGATAAAATCCTGATGAAAAATGTCATTTATTCTTTATTTTCCATCAGACAGGTTTAAAGCCTGCAAATCAAGAATGTAAATCTTTATTTAATGAAAGTATTTAGTTTAGTATTATGTGTGCTGAAATGTGAGCCTTCAATTCAGTTAGTTCTCATCTCATCCAATAAATCAAAATTAGAAGATGTTCTTCTATATTCAAATACAGAATATTCTATTAATAAATCTGAATTTACCAACAGATGCCAGAATCTTATGGGTAAATCTTTACAAGCTTTTATTCCAAAGGAATGCTGTAATATTTGGTCTAGTTTCAATATAAATATTTATTCTGTGTATTGTTTCCAGAGGAAAAAGGATCTAAGAAGTCATTTTTAATTTGTACACCTCCATAATATTGTTTCATGGGAGAAGAAATCAGATTGGATGTAATGCACCAAAAGTAGTCATATTTCATATAATAGTTCGAGACCATCCTGATTTTATTTGAAGATAGAAGACGAGGGTTATTAGCTTGTTGATAAGTGTTTAATGGGTTTCTGTTTATTTCTGCTTTTATCTAACAGTGCAACACGTCTGATACTTTCTTAAGGGTGTTATTCAAGACTGGGTGTGGGAAGCTGGAACAGTATGTTGCACTACTGGTCAAAAAAAAGTACTGCATGGTGGGAATTTGCAAGTAAACGTATTGTAATCTTCCATGGGGATTGTGGAAGATTGTCTTGTGCTGTTTCCATTCCATGATTTGTATGTGATTTTAGGCTTTGTATGGATTTTCTTTTTGTAATTGTTTTTGCCTTGGCCATATTGTGGCTGAAGATTGAAAGAAAACAAACGAAAAAAAAGGTCAGAGAAGCTTGATAGTAATTTGGTTTTCAAAAGGAAGAGACCAGTTGATCCAGCTTAAATGTTTCCAGCTGGATCAACCAATAACCTCTGAATTAAAGTGGCAAATGCAAACTGCAGAGCCATACAGGGAAGCAGTACACAGGCTGTAAGTGAGAATATAGTTAGAAGGAAAGGTGAATAAATAGGACATACTGTGACAGTTTTTTGAGAAGGTATCTTAAAACAGATGGACAACAATGAAAGTAAATGCCCAACAGAGATAATAAAATAAAACTGAATTTCAGTGCTAACGACGTTTCTGAAGATGAGTGGAGTTTTCTCATACGAGTTCTAGTTTGCAAAATTATAAAGATGGGAAAACCTTCTCACAGCAGTATCTTTGCAAAGGGAATAGGTTGTATTCAGATCTCGATAAGACTTTACCAAAGCAATGAACATGGTGAAGCCCTTAGCCTGATACAAGTGAATGCTCTGAATCTTTCTGTGGGAAAAATACTGATAAGCTATGAGGTAATGTTCTCTATTTCTTTTTACTGTCTTTGAGTTACTTAATTCCCTTTTGCAAGTAAGAACAGATTGACATGCTGGATCAGAAAATAGGTTGTATCATGCCTAGGTACTGGATTTCAGTGAGCTGATGCGCAAGCTTAAGAAAGGGAGAATAAGAATAGAATAAGTAGAGCTCGGAGCTGTATCATTCACTTAGTATTACATAATGCTTGGTGGTGAAGAAATACATCAGAATTTCATTGTGATTTCTTCCAAGTGATAGTACTTTTCCTTCTGAAGGGCTCTAAAGGTAACAGAAATGTGTTTATGAAGGATTTAGGTTTGAGGTGAAGGAAGAGAGACATACCTAGAAAATCATCCACTGTAGCTGTCTCATATACCTAGAAAAAGCTGAAATGAGTCACTCTCTATATCTTTTTTCTCCGTTTATTGTAGGAGGGAATTATATGAGCACTTCATTTTCAGATAGCTAAAGATGAGTAGGATGATTTCTGAAATATAACACAAAAATGATTTTAAAATGTAGGGCTCAAAAAGCTGAGTATTTTTAGGAGCTATGACTTTTGGTGCTAGAGGCATACATACTGACTCTGATAGAAACAGCGGAGGCAATCAAATGAGAGATAATCAATGCAAAAAGAAGTTTCTAAAGTGAATAGAAGTATTTTACTCAGAAATTTTCATTTCCATTTAATGTAATTTTAGGCTGATTATTCCACTATTACTATATGTTTTTTTAGAAGTTGTTTATAGTATTACTAAAATTTACTACATATATGTGAACAGAAATTAAATTATACAATAATTTTACTCATACTTAAAGAATAAATATTTTATATGCTAGATTATAACACGGATATTTGTTAATTTTTAAATAATTTCTCCTCATTACTTTTGTATGTTTATTTCCATCAGTCTGGTTCAATTTCTTTATTTTTTTGCCATCTGCTAAAAGTCCCAGTATTTTCATTATTTAAGCATTTAATTTATCAGGATATTTACAAATTAAAAAAAGAAGGATTTTTGGGAACATGTATTTAGTAGATCAGCACACACCTCCATACTGCCAGCAGACAGTCTGCAGTGGATCCATTCCAGTCCATTCCAATAATCCAAAAAACGTGTCTTAGTAGAAAGTGAGACCTGTTGTCCACAGCTAGCATTGATTGTGTAATCACTCTCTTGTTTGCAAAGTTCACAGGTGTCAACATGCATGTTTTTGTTTCTTTTGATGGCATTTAACCTTTGCAAAAATGTCATTCACTGTGATTTCTGACAGTCATCACTATGAAATTCAGTCAATGAAGCATTGGGCAGTTTTGTGAGTTTCTTTGGCAACACATCATTACAAGATAAAGTTCATGTTGTGTTGCAAGAGAGAAGTCAGTCAGAGTCTTTTTGAGGTTTTTTTTTTTCCTATACTGCTTTTAGTAACTTGTAGCAGAACATTCTGGGGAAAGTTCAGCTTGTTTTCAGGAAATGTTAGGTGTTTTGCTGTATAAATACTACTATCAAAGTCTAAAAGATGTTTGTGGCTTTGAAGAGTTCACATTACTTTTAGATAATGCCACCAAGACTGCTTTTGGAAAAACTGGACTAAGAATAATAATTCACTGGTATAGTAAGTGTGAGATAGGACATAATTTAGATCAGATTCTGTATCCCGTTTCCTTCTCCCACCAACCTTTAGAAGACTGCAGCATATTTAAATCTTTATGTGAAAGTGTAGGAATAGAAGCTGGAAATAGAGTAATGGGAAGACACGAAGTAAACACTGTGAAGGGGAAGGATTTTATCATAATTACTTTATTTAAATTCTAGAAAGTCCTAAAGCATCACAAGAATCTTTGAAGCAAAATGAACCTACTGCTTTGCACAGCTTTTGGTAAAGTCCAGGAATTCTGATGTGTGTTAAGCAGTTTTTATTTCGCCACTCCTTCGGAAGAAGTACTATTCAGGGTGAACGAAGCCTTATGATGTGGGAAAACTGAAATTAATCTCCACTGTAATACAATACAATTCTGCCTTTTGTCAAAAAAAGTCTATTATTCTTTTACTGTTGCCAGAGATATACATCCCAAAGCTCAGAAGCTGCCATCCCATGTCACATTAATTAACACTTTTATTGTGATGCCCACAAGGATTTCAAAGTCTAATTAGCATCTGACAGCTGAATGATCTTTTCAGCATAAATATGGCTCCCATCGTGTCAGCATTTACGTGTGCTGCAGTGGCACGATAAAGCTGCTGATACACTGTGGTGTATTTTCAGACAGGAGAGTTTTCAAACTTGGGCCTTCACATGTGTGATATAAGAAGTAGAAAAAAAGTAAAACTGTATTGTAATCTAGTTTCCGTTAAGATAATTTGACTAAAAAAAAATAGAAAATATCTTTTATATATAAAAAAAACTTTCATTTAAAATAACATTAAAAATGAACTTCCATTACTATTCATCATATGTTAATTTTGATTTCATCAAGGCCATATCTTACATTGATTTTAATGGAAAATCAATAAGTACCATTTTTATTTGATGCTCCATCTCTTTTGATTTCTGTTTGTTGGGAGAAATAACTTTTATTGTATGAATAAAAGTTGAGAAAATATATGTAATAATGAAAAAATAAAATGATACTCCTTACAATACTATGCATTGTATTGCATTATATGTGTTCATAACTTTGCACAGTAAAAAAAAACTACAAAGGTATGAAACTTAGAGAGCTATGAAAAAAGAGCAAATGTTACCAGAGTGTGAGGTGTCTTCCTAACCCTTAAAAATGTGATGCAGTCCCGTGCAATTTTCTTCATTCTTCGTTCAAGCAATCTGTGGCTCTTTAGCAGTAAATGAGGCAGTTGGGTTCTCACTTTATAAAACGAGTTGAAACGTAATAAAAAATCTTTCTGAAAATCATATTAATGGAGATTCATTTTCAATATTCCTATTATTCTTTCATTATCTATGGATGTGGATTCTTTCACATGTATTTCTTTCACATATGGGTAGCTTTGTGGATATCTCTACCCCTGCTCCCTTCTGTAGTTTTTTTTTTCTTTTTTTTTCACATGCTTTGAAATCCAATTGGTAATCTCTGCTACCCTTTTCTTCCATCCTACTTTGCAGTATTAATACGAGCTACAGATTTTTATAGGTTAAAAGTTTAGAATCATCTGTCCTTCACTACACTTTCACGTTATGTTTTATTTCTTTATTCAGTGATGAAAGATTGCTATTACTTGATAGGAAAGGGTTTATTTGGAGTTTTATATGAAACAAAGCATCTTTGCATGATCTCAAATACCAAATAACAAATGACAATTGTATGAAACTAGTAAGGAAAGTATTTTAATAAGAGAATTATTGAAGTTCAGGATCTAGGGTCATAATCTGCTTTTAGCTCACTTTGTTATCTACTTTCAGAGGCTCAAAGCACTGTCGCTTGATTATCATAGGGAATGAGTATTCATACTTTACATGAATTAGAAGGAATTAGAATTAGAGGAAACTACACTTGCTCAGTAGATGAAACTGCTGAGTGTCACAGGTAGAGTATGAGATCATTCCTATTCTTCAGAAAATTGCTCTTCTGTACGTGCTTAAGACAGGCTTTTGAAAGCTGTGCAGGCTAATAATTCTGCTTTCACTAAAGAAGCATAACCATCTGGGGTAGCAGTGTAAGGTCAACGCACAGAGCTTTACAAAATTCTATCTATCCATTTTCCTTTCAGGTTACCATTAACAAGGTAGGGCAATATGACGCAGGGAGGTTAACTGTGAATGCAGGTGTCATTGAAGTGGCGAGAATTACATATGACTCCATTACTGTCACTCTTTCATCTAATATCACATTGATTTAATTTTAAAATAATTACTTCTTCAGTGTTCTCTGCAGTTTAGAGATCCATCCTTTTAGCCATGTGCCAATCTGGTGTGGAGTACACTGAGAATTACATATATCATTTATGACATTATATCTAATCAGTTAATTCTATGTGTCTGTATAAATCATAGAATCACAGAATGTATTACATTAACTTAGACATAAAATTAAACTCTAATTCTGAAATTGGAAGCAGAAATTACTTCAGTTTTGAGTAATCAGAGAGATGTGTCTATATCTGTATATTTATCCCACTGGTTTAGAAACACCTCTGGTAAAAATAAGAATAATTAGGATTTAAGCTTTCAAGAATAAAGAACATGAAAGCCTTCTGTTTATGTATTTACTGCTACTTACGTTTATTTCCTGGATATCTTTTTTAGTAACAGGTTAAACTGGATGAGACTAAGGTTAAACAAGACCTCTCTAGCTTGATAGGAGAGAGAGACTTGATGGATCAGTTACCTTGCTATTTGAAGAGGGAGGGAGTTGTCAGCATAGGAATGACTATCTGCTTTTTTCATAATGGAGAGCTTACTAAGAAGCAGTGGAAAGAGGAAAAAAAAATGACTTCCATTTTGGTAGTGCAAGTTACAATGTATATAGATTAGAACAGTACAGACAGATGATCAGTGTGATGCTGAATTCTGCTGGTCACCCTCACCAACTGTCTTTCTAATGAGCATTTTGTGGTAAATTTTAAACTTACCTAAAAGGAAATGTTACTCTAACAAACAAAAAGAACAGGGATTCATTCAAGGTATTGCCTATTCTTTTACATACTGAAAAATGTGGGAGCAAGATTTAGATAATTTGGATGATGAGAGATGTTAAATGTAAGATAAGATTTCTTGATCTGTTTTTGAAGAGAACTTGTACACTGCATTGCTGAAGAATGTACCCTGTCCTGCGTCTCTTTTCATTTTGCAGTCTTAAGTTTAAGGACATGCTAGAGTCAGACAATATGAATTAAGAAGAAACTAGAAATGACTAATCAGTTTATCTGCAATGTGGTAAACAAACCAACAGAGCGGTGTTCATTTGTGCAACTATCTGTTCAACCTTAACACCCAATACTTTGTCATGAATGATCACTGTAGCAGAAATGCTAAGTCATGGCTTGAAACAGTGGTTGAGCGCCTGATAGGAATGCAGGGTCAACCCGGGGGAGCTCAGGTGCATGCAGTGCACCTGAGTGACCAGAAGGGGTGGATCCTCGCTCCACCGCTTCCCAGACCTCATTTAAGGGTTGGCAGTGGAGGTAAGGGAATTTTCCTGGAGATCTCTGTGTACCTGAGGCCTTCTGAAGGTAAGTAGCTTCTTTCCTTTATTTTTGTGCCTTCAGCTGTTGCATTTGAGCAAGTCCTTATTTGCTGTAGCCTAGGACTTTGCTACTCTGCTATCAGTGCTGTGCTTTCTACCGTGTTACAATCACCAACCTGTTCACAGAAGAACCTAGCAATAGATTTTTTTGGATCAGTGTGTATCCCTGCGGTCTGATAAAGTATAGTCATACATTTTCCTAGTTCAGATATCATAACAACTCACCATTTGGACACCATTGGTGTTATTTTGACTACATCTAGAACATATTCTGAGGCTTAATATCCCTTCAGTCTTCATTAGCTGTATTATGTATCAAGGACACTGCAGGCTTTTTGGAAAGGATTTCAGAATAATTCCTATTGTTAAGTTAGCTAGTTCTATATAATAGGGACTTGTTACCTAATTTCAATGAACTGTATCACTTAAGAAAGAGCATTCTTAAGTGTCCAGCTGAAAAATTTTTAGTTGAAGCAAGTTTTGTTAATTATCCCTTGACAATTCAGTTTAGAAAAAAAAAGTAGTATTGAAATGTGTTTTATGTTATTTGGACTTGCTAATTAATTCTACTAACAACCATATCATCTTTAAAAGTTTTTGTTAAATGCATCCTGAAATTCTTCCCAGCTAAGTAAGTGGAGTATATGAAGTCTGAAGTTTTTCTGTTACAGTGTTTTGCTTATGTTCTGCTTCTGATAAATCTGTAATCCCCCGCTTCCGTATTATGCCTCCCTGCATCTAAGTGCCTACATAGTAAGAACTTGAGAATCCTGTAGTCTGTGTTATTACATTCACCTGGCTTGAACTAGGAAGGGCTTGTTTAAAACTGTTATGCTAACATTCAAATGAATCCTGGTAAAGGATTTACACGCACAGAGAGTACGAAACTGTTTCTATGTACTTGCCCTTCAAAACAGACATCTAGAAACCAAATCGAAGACTTCCTCTTCATTGTTAAATGATTCTTGCTTGAATTAGCTTATATATAGAAGCTGTCCTGAGGTAAAACCGCAGTAAAAGGGCATATTACTTTCACCACAGTGGAAGGTGGATGAGGTCAACCATATGCTGAGGCATACTGGCCAGGTCTAATTTATCTCAGAATTAAGTGAGAGGGTAATGTTGTCTTAGTTTTGTGGGTTTTTTGTTGTTGTTTTGCTATGTTAGTTTTTTCCTTAGAACTGCAAGTTCTCATGCACACTAACTGCAAAAAGCAAGCTTTTTTTATCAGTGAGACCAATTGAAGTGTATACCTTAATTTCATAGTTCCTCCAAATTAGGAAAACATCAGGAAGATGCTTTTGCTAATGGCTTTGCTTGGTGTCATTGGTCAATGTGAGATTCCAATCACACAGATATTTTTCTGAAATTTTTAAGCTTTAAAGGACTGTAAAATTATGGAGTTCAGTAGTGGTTAATTGTGTTTTTCCCTGTTTTTTAAAAGGATCAAATGTACAATTTCTTGCCGTCTGGCTAGAAGCTGCTCAGCTCTTCTAATTCTCCTAACTGTCCTTCATACTCATAGTAAGGATTTACTGTGGCCTAGTTCTTTTATGCGAGTCAAAACAGAGTACCATAAGGAGTAAATCCAATCCAATATTTTATAGATTATCCAGACAATAGAGTAGCTTAAATTCAGTAAAAATGATAAAACTGGTTTCCATAAGTGTTCAAAATGTAGAAACTAATTTGCATATGTAGATATTGTATGCCTTGGTTCTTCATTCTGCTGTAACAAAAGTAATTGAAAAGAAAATGGAATGCTGATTTGACAATATGTGGACATGAAAAACCGTTTTCCACCTGTGAAACTGAAGACAATGGTGTATAAATACGAATGTAGTAACTTGGTATGCAAAATATCATTGAAGTATAAAACAATTGAATATTATACTTATTTCTAGTTTGGGAACAATGATCAAGGAACTGTAAAAGGTATGCGCTATAAAACACACCTTTGCAGTAGGCAAAGGCAGCTGGGGCTCCTTTGTTGAATAGACCGGAGAAAAAAAAATCATCAGACAGAGAAAGGAAGTATGAGTTTTAATTTTATGGCTTAAAGAACTGCAATAAACTCATTCAAAAAAAAGGCAGAATTTTGAGATGTGCTAATCATAAATAACATAAATAATTCTCAAAACCTGCTGAATGTATTAAATAGAATTTTCCTTTTTTTTCCCCACAAATGTTGAAGCTTGTTATTTATTGAAGTCTGCCATTATTTAGAATGAAGTGACAACCAAGAAAGGATGGGATCTGTGTCTGTTCTCCTTTCCATTTTCCTATAGGGAATAGAAATTCCTGTGAAGCAGTAATGCAAAATTTGGCCATCTGAAAGATCCCAGATGAAAGTCTGAGTCTTCATTCAGACAAGTCTATCTCTTACGTTTCCAGACTTATTTGCACTCATTGTCGGATATTATCTGTCAAATTTTCATAATTAAGATAAATCTAAGGAGTTCAATCTTAGCTGATTGATGTTCTCCAAGTTTGGTTTTATCTACCTGCTTATAAAATAAAGATGATGAATGGATACTGTCCACATCTTTATAATAAGTACACGGCAGCTGAATAGATTAATCTTCATCTTTGCTTTTATTTCATGAAGTTCTTCCACTCCTGTTCTGGTAACTTTGATATGCAATCCCATTTTAAGGTTTTATAATCCAGGAAAACTGCAGCTGTATGTAACCTTAATTATAAGTAGGGAAAAAGCTTTTCTTTGTGCTTTTCTGTACAAGTAGTCACACAAAGTACCCCAAGCCGCACTTAAGGTATATAAAACAAAAGTAAATGCATGACCATGTAATTCACAACATTTAGAACAGACAGAATGGTTGTGGCAGTTCCTAAAGACATTTGACAAAATGTAGTCTATGTTAGATCTACTTGCATCATTGTTACCTCAGGTTTTTTCTCTGCTTTGAGCAGAACTCAGGGTATGCTCAATTTGAATGATGTACTGAAATGATCCACCAGCATGAATTAACACAGCTGAACAGTTATTTTAATTCAAAGCGAGTAGCAGTGTAGTGACATTACATGGTGATTACAAAATCAGGAACATCTCTTAGACTGGCCTTGTATTCTGCCAACCCGGGAAAATGTGTCTCAACCACTCAAGTGAGAAATCTCTAGATCAGTTTTTATTTCAGCTGCAAATAAAAGAATAGTTCAGTTGTACTCAATGAGCAAGTGACTCACATTCAGATTAGGCAGACACACACTTGAGTTGTTCAAGGGAGCTCATCTGTCTCTTAGCGAACAGTGTAGCTGAGGCCTGGTCCTTGATGTTATGGATAGGAATGTGGCTGATAAAAGAAAACAGATAAATTCCTTACTACCAGGTAGTCTTCAAAACAGTAGCTATACTCAGTATCTGATTGCGTTGTAAGTCTGCTTTCTAAGGGATATGTGATGGAAAGTGCATATCCATGACTTGGCCAGTGGTTCTTGCATAATTTCATGTGAGATTTTAAAGCTTTGTTAATCTTAATACATCATCTTAGAGATGAAGCACAATAGCTAACATCATCTAGTATTTGTAATTTATATTCAACAATGTATTTTGTTTCATGTCTCTATTTGCAGAGAAATCATCTAGCAAGTTTCAAAACACTAATGTACATGTGAGTTCTATAAACATGCACACAATTTTGCATGATGTCAGTAAAAAAATTACTGAATATCAGTGTGATTTAACTCCTTTCAGAACTGAGTAACATACTTGGTCATCTGTAGTCTAGAAAATGTAGTTGGGAATTTAGCAGCTGATGTCTGGGAAACTATAAGTGAAGTGATTGTGGTTGTACTAAGGTTAAAAATAACCTAATGATGATTTAATGATCTTACTGAAACCAGAAATCAACTGCTAGTTTTACTGTCATTAATCATTTAACCAAGACTTGATTGAGCAGAGGAACTGACCATATATTTTCTGACTTTGAAGCTAGTTTATGTATCAGTTTTATTTTGAATTGCATTTTGTTAATCTGCCTGCATTCTATATATACATTTTGCCATAATGATTGCAGAGACATCCTTAGTTAAGAATGTAAGTTTATGCCTATGTCATACAGCAGTCCACAAAGGGAGAAACATTTTGATACTATAAATCGATATCCACTAACATCTAACACTGTTTGTGTATTCTGTTGGAAATTCACTCACTGCTTTCTTGTTACCAATTGTGTTGATGCTGCCTAGAGAATGAATGGAGCTCAGTTAACATCATGAAGATTCCAAATGTTTGTCTGGCACTCTTGTTCTGGAGAGCAAGAACCAGAATCCCCATTGCAGATTTTCTTCAGTGCTATTGTGCTTCACTTAAAAATCTCGCTAATGCTGTGGTTTAGTGTTCTTTCCTAACTTTTCCAAGTAATTTCCTCAAGAACATTGTGCCTCAGCACAATCTACATTTAAAAGTTATTTTAAATCTGAGGATGTAAAATATTAAGTTTTCTTGCATTTCCGCAGTAACAGGTTGCAATAATCACCTTAATTTACCCTGTACTCCTTCAAGCAGAGTTCCCAGGGAGATGTGACTTGGATGAGGTTATGAGTAAGAAGTTCTGAATAGGGTTCATTACGATTAAGCATATATTTTGAAAAAGTTTTCAATGATAAGCTGCGCAGTTGCTGTATTGCTACTTTATTTTACATTTAAGGAAGACCAATGATGTGTAAGGTCATCTGAAAGAGAAAAACTGTTAATAAGAATTGTGTTCTCCTGCAGTTTTCCTGAAGGCACTTTTTTGTCTAATTCTGTCATGCTCTAAAAAGTGTAAAATATATTGTTGGAAGCTAAATGAAAACTTCTACAAGGAGAATCTTTTTTGTCAGTGTAATGTAAGATGCAGTCTTCTGAGAATTTGTAAGAAATATAGTGGACTAAAGATTAAGAAGCTAGCAATAATACAAATAAAAGATTAAATGGGGTTATTGTGCACACAAACAATGAATAATTCATGTGTGTCACCTCCAGAGCTCAAATAGTTGAAAAGTGTAGAATCACGGTATCCTGAATTATGGTAGTAGCACAGATTATGAACGACCAATATAGCCATTATGTTGTAGCCATTATGTTGATTAGCTAGCATGAATAAACGAGCTCAGTGCTTATGACTTGTAGGGAGTTAAGGTGGTAGAAGGAAGCATGGAGCATGTCATCAGGTACACAGCTCAGCAGTCTAGCTGTAGCTATACATCGTACATTGGAGCTCAGAGTCTAGTTTATGAAACTAAATCAGACACTTAATACTTTTATTTTACTTTGTTTGTATAATAATTGGTTTTCTCTGTGGAGCATGAGATGGAGGACATTAAATAGCAGTTGGGAGTGAAACAAAGCTAGGCAGACGCTGGATAAGTAGTTAGGAGTGACAATGATTCTCTCTAGGGAATCATGTACAGGGTGTCACCTGCTGGCTACAGCACAAAGGAGCGCCACAAGGAGACTGATAGGAAATAAAAAGCATACAATTAGGAAATAAAAAGTGAAAATTACTTTGAAACTCAGTAGGGGTGCACAGCAATCCACTGCTCAGAAGCAGATGAAAACTACCTAGGTCAGAATCAAGTCATCCAAGTTCCACATGGCACTACTGATAATGAGTCCATTGCCAGTGAATCAGTCAGTGCAAAACTATTTAAAGTGTCAGAACTGTCAAGGACAGTTTGACTCATCTCATGACAGCGTTGAACTCATGTCACTTAGAGGCAATCAGCAAATTAAGTTTGAAATCTCAAGAAGATTATCTCAATTTAAGAGACGATGTGTGAATCAATATCCTTTTGGATCTTTTAGTAAAAGAGGGATGTACGTTGATTCAAGCTTACAAGCTATAGACAGTGGTCTGTTAGAGCAATAATATTCGAATGTCTGGCTGGTTGGAAATCAATATTTGCAAATGTGAGATATTTGCATTTATTTCTGCACAGGTTTATTTAAAATAAACTAATCTTTTTTTCCTACTCCAGGCTTTGAGTTACTGCTGTTTAAAATGTGTTATCCGTTCTACATTGAGGATTGTTGGAATCAGGTAATGCTATTAAAAATGGTTAGGAAGAAATGAATGCCAGACCCCGATTAAAATTGCTATCATGTACATCATAGGAAAGAACTTGAATATTCTGTGAAAAGAACTTGATTTACTGTCACTTGTCTTTACTTAGCTTTCAGGTAGATTTCAAGCATATCAATATAGTGATGCTAGTTTATTTTAGATTTACTTAGCCACACTTTCAGCAATCTTGATGGAATATTTTGATTCCTTTAGTCCTTTCTCAGAGTAATTTTGAAGAAACACTAATTAAAGCTTTTCCTTTGAATAATGCATGTGCTTCATGCTCGAAAGTTTAGCTTAGGGGACTTGCATTGACAAAAATACATTATATTCATTTCACTTAATTTCATTAGTGGGATTTCTCTTTGACTTTGTGGGGACATACAGATTTTCCTTCAGAGCATGTTAGAGCACAGAACGATTAGCAGAGCATTAGGAGTAACCACAGCTCAGGAACAATGTCAGTGAGCCCTATGTAGTTCGTTGGGTTCCAGGGCAATTCGTAGATGTTCTGTTCAATGGTGTATGAAACAGGGATACACTGCGTTGTACTTGAGGCACTTTCTCTAGAATTCCAGCAAAGTCTTATACACTAAATAATTCTTACTTACAATTTCCCATGTAACAAGTAGTATACTTCATTTACTTTACTGACAATGGAAGAACTTAAAATCCTAACTTAAAAGGGATTTTTTTTTTGTACGCAAGCCTAGAAAAGATTACTTTATAATTTATGTTTTTGCTACTGAAATTCAAAAGTTCTTCTGAAATCTAGAGATTTTTACTGGTGTGAGATTAGGGTAAAGAAGAAGAGAATCATGCTTTCATGAGGCAAAGGGTAACAGTAGAATATCATTGGTATTCTACTGTGAAACTAAGCTTCCTGCAATAATGAGTGCATAGCAGAGGCCAAACAGAAAGCAATACATTTGGGTTCAATATCACATTCACCTTTTGTGGTCTGAGAGCACATGGGAACAAAAGAAAATACGAGCAGTGGTTTCAAATATTTCTTGTTATCCTTTTATTTCTTTACTGCTTTCTCTTCCATTCTGTCAGTTATCAGTGATCATCGTTTTAAAACTACTTGTAGTTCTGGGAACAGCTCATACTCCTTTTTTTGAGGCATTTACGATTGTCGGTAAAACTTTTCAGGCAATCATTTTATTTCATGTAAGCCAGTCTTACTTTATTTTAGGCTACCTGAAGCATTTTCCTGCTTCATCAGCCAGTCAGGTTTCCTGTCTGGGTCCTATGTGTAAGATTTAAATTAATATTCTGAATTGCACTGCATTCATTCTAATTTTAGAGGAGATATTGCTCTTTGTCCTTGGTGTTGTATATCTGCTCACCATTTACATGCAATTTGTCAACATTGATAGAATTGATATAATATTTTCTTCAAGTGTGAAGTTTAAGAAAGAGAAGAAATGTGAAAAAAAGATTCAGGACCATCCATTTTAATGTTTGTTCTGTCTAGTGCAGTTCACAAAGTTCATATCTGTATAGTGAACTAGTAATAAGGCAGATATTTTAATATTCTCTTCCAACAAGAAGGAACAAAGGAGTTAAACAAAAGGAAAAATTGACTGAAATTCTGCCACTGAGTTCTTCACTGAATATCTGAAATTACAGCTGCTGTTTTACAGATTTGAAATTACAGTTTCAAAACCTTTGCAGTACTGTCATGACTTTCCTGACTAGGTCACCTACTCCTTCTCTTCTTCGTTCTCTGATTGTTTCTTTATTGTGTTATCCAGCTGAATATCACCTTCTCTTTTATCCTCCACTACACTTCCAGTGCATTTTTGTCACTTCCTTTTCTGTCTCCCTGAAGATAATATATCTGAATATGATGGGTTTAAAGGCCATCACAGTACTGATGATTCTCAATTCTACATTTGTACTCTACATCCAACATCTCCTGTAGATGTTTAGTTGAAATGTAATGGTCAGAATTATTCTTCTGATTTTTTGCAGCCTTGACTACCACTATATGTTGCTTGGTTGCATCCAAATTCGTCATCCTTGAAGATAGGATACCAGATTAAACTGAAAGAGTGGAGTATTAACTCAGACACAAGCATTACTTCCCTTCAAAGGGGGGGAAAAAAAGTACTTATGTATGTAGTAATACAGGCTCTTAGAAGGATCAGCTCTTCATATCCTAATGTGAAATGAGGAAGTGACAGAACTAGTGTGTTGTTGTTCTAGTCTTTTGCATAAAGTTAAAAGACAAGGCTACTCATGCTATCTGTTTGTTACAAAACAAGTGTGTGACCCTACACAACAGCTGGAGTTGGTATTACAGAACAAGTTCCTGTTATTTCTTGCCAGCCTTCAAAATGAGATTTTCTCCATCAAGAGTTTCATTTTTACCCTTGCTATTTGGATACAGCTTTCTGATAGCATAGCTAATGCCTTCATGAAACACAATTAAGCTATCCATGCAACCTTGTTTTTGTCACAGGTTTTGTTATGCCCTGAGGTGAGTCCTTTCAAGGTTGTGTACGTTACTTATCTACAAGCGGTCATCTCCATTTGTATTCCTGTGTCTTCTGGTTTCATTCCATGATTGTTCACTTGCTGTATAACATTATTAATGGCTCACTGTCAGATCTGTAATATAGTGGTTCTTAAGAGTATATATATTTGTATGCAATCTCAACATGGTATTTTTGAGACTTGTTTTCTTTGATTCTCTTCAGATTACAGCACCTCTAAAGTGCCTGCTTCTCACGTGGTGCTCATGTTATACTTGAATCTTCTAAGCATCTTTGGTGCCTGCATCTTTCCTGGTTGCAAGATAATTATCACAATCTTGGATTTTATTGTTTCAGATCTAAGGTGGGGGGAAATGATCTTTCACTGTCTAAAGAGGGTTATTAAAATTTGTTGTGCAGCAGATGTGCCATTTTGAAGGTGCACTACTATAACTACTGAGTACAATCTTGATATATGAAGGTGGCTCATCTCTTCATATCTCCTCAGATGCTTGCTGTCTTTATAGTCAGGGTTTTTTAAGAAACTTCTTGTTTAGTATTTCTTGAAACTATAGAATAATGTTCTTCCCTTTCAAAGGCAAAAGCCCAAAGTAAATGGTGCTACTCAGATGCTGTCCAAATCTTAATGACAGCAGGGTGATCCTGTAGAGGATAATAGAGATTTGAAAAAAAATACTTAAAAAACCTGTCTTCTAAAAAATTGTACAGCTTTTGAGTCACTGTGTTAATTTTAGTCATACAAATGGGACTAGCTTCTGTACATGAGTATTAGTATAAAGTATTATATGGTTTTATAGGAAACTATACCTTTATAAATCAGAGTGCTTTGGCTGTATTTGAGGAACATCAGCTTTCAGCTATTCTTGATATCTGTCTTCTGAAAAGAATCTACTGCTACTACTTAGCCTGTGGAAGTGAGTCTCAATGTGTATGTTACTGCACTCAGAATATACCAGTTAGTAAACTCAGTACTGTTTAAACATGCCATTAAAAAGCGCTGCTGCTTTATGTAACAGCTTTCTCCTTTTTCAAGTACAGAAAAACTCAGTTATGTCTACATGGAAATGTCTAAATTAATAAAGAAAATAAAATTCCACAGTTCCATTCCATGCTTGGAGTGTAGGAAAATTGCAAATAGAATGTAGCACATCACTGTTCCTGCAGGCTTATAAAAGTCAAATTTAATTTTAGTCCTTCCTTTTACCATGCTGAAACATTTACAACTGTGTTTAATTGTGCTCAGATGTGTTCAAATTCTGCCGTGTGGTAGTATTTAGAAACATTTTGTGCACTTCAAGTAGGTATAAGCAGGCACAAGCAGGCACAATGAAAGCTNGTCCTTCACTTGCTAAGTTCAGATTAATTTTATTTATCATGAAACTATTAATCAATTTAGAATGTGGCAATAAATGAATAAAGTAGATCTGTACCTAATGTCCAGAATATAAAGCATGCAATCTATTGAAAATTGATCCTTTAAGTTTTTTTTTAAGGCTTCTTATCACATCTGGTTGTTTGTGAAGAGGAAATGTGTTATTCTTTTCTAAAGTCCATTTATTTTACTGCACAAAATTCTGTGAAAAGTTTTACTGAAGCCCTTGCTCTGAACACAGCCAAGGTTTAAAAGACAAGGGAAAATAAAAGAAAATGAAGATGAAGAAAACAGTATTGCTTCTCCCTAACTGAGTATTAATCAGTCAGTGATTGGCTGGAACAAAATCACTTGTCCCATCATGCTGGAGTTTGCCTCTTGCTCATTGCTTGAGACCTGGGTGCACAAGCCACTCACAATGAGTGCTTAGAGAGAGCTCCACCTGTCCTAGAGTGTCCATTACTGCAGTCCAGGGCAGTAGGAACAGCCATCTAGACTTCCTTTTCCTTGATAAAAATCAGTGCACCACAAGCTAATCTTTTAATTTTCATATCCTCTTGGTATGTGAAAGAATGTGCCGTATCTGGCAGGATGTGCAGAAGATTTTCAGTAGTTATCTTTAATAAACAAGTAGTCCTTCATTTCTCAGCATTCAGAGTCCTTTTAAAATGGCTGGAGAAAATAACGTATTCAGAAATATTATGAAATTCAGTTAAGAAATTAATGCTTGTGTAGCAACAGCAGTGAGCCTGAGTACCAGCATTTTAATGTACTGAATACTATACCCATCTTTTGCAAGGATATTTTGTATTGCTTTTGCTATCAAAGCTATTGAAATGCCATTTGTTAGAGAAGTGGTTTTCACTTTCCATTTTTCATACTGCATGTGCACTATATATCACTGTTCTGAAATAAGGCTGTAGTATGCTTGTAGTATATATCCACAGTGCACTTCTGTGCTGTTGGTGTAATCAGCTTCAAGTTATACTGCCTCAAGGAGAATTAATCTCTGGCAGGTTGGTTGGAGGAAAAAAAAACCAAACAGCCAGATGGTAAAGGAAAATAATATATGATGCTCTGTTTTACAAATTGTGATTAATTTCAATTTCATTTTATAATCCTTGAAGACTAAAGCTTTTAAAGTCCCAATCTGATTTGAGGAAGTATGGCGACACTTAAAAACTTAAACTGAAATATAGCATCAGCTGATTCACTGTGCCATGTACATAAATTTTGAATTAATTTGGAAGGCTTTAATTGGCACAGAGGAAATTCAATAATATACATGTAAGAGAAGATTTACTGTTAAGTGGAAACCAGACTATTTTTTTCCAGTTTTCAGTCTGGACGTAGATCTTGAGGATACCAATCAAAGCTATGATTAGTTAGTAGTTTTGAAAAGCTAGTTCAGTTTTTCCTGCAGATGTTAATTTCAGCAAAACGTCATTAGCTTGCTCCCACATTCTTTCTTCTGCTTCTTTGATCTTCCACAATGAAAAGAAATTCATCAGAATGGGAGATCTGGGGTATGCTGCAAATTTATCACTTTAGAAACTTTGCTTAGACCAGGTCACATTACCTTTATGTATATATATGAAGGACAACTTTAAAAAAAACAAACAAACAAACAAACAAAAACCATACTTGAAAATTAAATCTTGTACTTATTCTGTGAACTGGGGTACAATAGGTTTTTTATTTTCTCAAAACTGAGGGGCATTGCTTTAGTGGGTTCTTAGATATAAAGGGAACCTGTTCAGCTTCTTCAGCAGTAGTTTGTAGTTGACCTTGTTTTGCAATATTTTTTCTTTACAAATGAAGAAGAAAACGTAGAAGTTGAGATTGGTGGAGTATGGCAATACAACAAATTATATGCAAAATCTGCCATTTGGACAAAAAAGCGTGCATGAAGAAAGCAATGAATGCTAATATCTCTTAAAAGAATAAGTAGAGCTGAACTCTTAAATTAGATGAGTATGTTTTCCTATGGAACTGTGAGCTGCACTACTCTGTTTTAAGGCATTGTTTTATCAATGGATATTGATGTTTGAGATGAATACTGAATTATTAAATTATTCTTTTCATAGTTTGCTCACTAATAATTACATCATTTTGCTTAAACCTAGCTGGAAAACTGGCTTCCTGAAACTGTTAGAATTCAATAATGGCTATGTTTGAATGCTCAAAAACTTTCTGATCTTCAAATTTTCTTAGCTTTTGGAGAATAGAATCTCTCAAGCCACATCACAGGAGCAGCTAGTGTAGAAACTTATTTTAAATGCAATGTATCTTTATATGAAAATAGTTTCAAAAAGCTACTAAAAATATTAAATGGAGGTAACGCACAAAAAATGCTTTATATGCAAATTGTCACATACTAATTTAAAATNACTAACACTACATGACTTGAAAATGTAAATGGCAGATGAATTAGAAGATAATAGAATATCCAAATACTCCATTACTGATGACATAACAATTTCTGTTAGTCTGTGATTTTTCTTCTGATGGTTATGGACTAGTCTTAAGAGCACAGTCTTAAGAGACTTAAACTGAGCTTTCTCACCTGAACATCTGAAAAGGAGATTTTTTCCATCCAATCTTCATAGTAAGTGCTTCCCCCTCCCTCTCACTGAGATCTACTGTTTTAAAACTGCAAAATCTCTTTAACTATCTTAATTTTAGTCTGGTTTATTATAACTTTGTTACAACTATTATAACTCTTTATTATAACTGTTTCCTTGTCACAGAAGAGGCAGTTATAATGGGCAGTAATTTCATGTATAACTGAATCCCATTAAAAGGCAATTCTTATTGGATTCCTGGCCTTCATTTTCATCTTGCCCCAGATCTACTCTGCTGGTGAACTAAAAACAAGCAACAGCAACAAAACAATCGCACAGATGACTCAAGATTAGAATGCTAAAGTTTTCTGCTTTATTTCTTGATTTTAAAAAAAGAAAAGAGCAATAGATTATAATCAACATTGTTTATTTCACTGCTTGATTTCTTAAATACTAAGGACTGGATTATGAGCTTGTCTGTGGATAATCAGGAAAGGCCAAGAACTGCCTATTTTGAAAATCCTTTCTAACCAGTGGGCAGGAATCTGTATCTAGCAAAGCTGGTGGTAGCTTTTAATTCCTGATTAGTGCCATTTGAAAAGCTGTAGAATTTAACTGGCCAGACAGTAATCAGAAAGCAGAAACAAACAGGCTGGGAATGCTTAGTGGATAAACGTCATGATTATTAGCTTGACGGTGGAAACCTCACTGCAGTACTCAAAGAAAACAAGGGTTTTATCTTAAAGAAGTAATGTATGCTTTTAGCTAAAAAACAGTTGAAGCAACTTGTAATGGTAAGAAGACTTTCTTGCTACTTATGTAACTATGTATATATAGTGGAATGAATTCCCATAGCAATAGGATTGTCAGTTCTTAATTCTGCTGGCCCTTGAATGCTTGGCCTGAAGCATATGTTCAGCTGCTTGGCTTGGTTACACTTGAGTCTCAGATTAACCTCTAGATGCTTCAAGATGTGAATGCTCTCTGTTTGCTTGCATTGCACACCCACAAAGGAGAAGGGAACAGTAGGTACCTGAAGGTGTTCTCAAAATGAGATGTATTTCTTTTCTGCAGTTCTTGAAAGGATTAATTAACGCTTATGCCCATGACGCACAGGAGATACCACACTCTTTACTTTACCCTTTGCATTTTTAATGTGTATTTATGCTTCTACATACTAACCAGGTTTCTGATGAGCTAATATCACATATGTATATGTTACAGAACCAGTGTTTTTATGTAGCAAGTATGAGAGCAGGAAGTTTAAGTTCTATAATTTAAAACATCTTCTGTCATATTTATCATACAATTATTAATACCTCAACATAATCCTGATTTTTTTTGTACATCACTTGACCAGCTGCAAATAAATTAACTACCACAGTACCAATCAGTCTAGTTTTCCTCCTCTTCAGACTTGGAAATAGATGGTATGTTGAGTGTGGAGGGGTGAAATACTGAATGTGAGAGATGTTTGACTCTTAACAAAGCAAGAAGAGCAAAAATAAAACAAACAAAAGACTGAAACATGATGTGAAATATAACAGGCTGAAAAACATTAGAATTTATGGGGTGATGGAGATGGGAGAAGTAGTTTTTGTCGAATTGATAAGATGTTAAAGCACAGAAGCAACAGACAAATAAAATTGTAAACTTACAGGCAGAACAAGAAGGCTTATTTACAAGAATCATATGGACACTACTCATTTAGAATTAATTTAGGGAAATGGTTGTTTCCATTCATTTAAAGCATTGATTCCCGTCTGAAAAACAATAATATATAAGAAACTTCCTGAAATGGCAACTTAATACATTAAGTTTAAAAAAATAGTAGTAATCAGGAAAACTAACAGAAGGAATAATGAAATTACTGTGGATGCATTTGAAGTTTTTTCATGCAGAATATCTCTGTGATAACTAAGACTTGCATATTGTACTCTGTAAAAAGAAATCACGCTCTGTGTCTTAGTTTGCAGAAGTTTTTTATTGGAATAGTGACCATCTGGTCAGGGTTTGGCACTCTGATTCAAATGACAAGAAACCTAATTAGACGAGATTGTCTAATTTTTATTATGTATGGTTAGAAACTCCTAGGAATGCAGAAAATGAGAAATAGCAAGAGGTGTATTTGTGATCTCATGCGATTATTCAAGACTTGTCTTAGAATTACTGAATTGTGACTTGAATATTTCAGTAATATAGCAATGATTTATGCTATTCTAATAACGATTTTGTGCATGTTAGCCAGTAAACTGAATTTCAGCAAGTTAGTTAATGAAGAAATATGTTTAAGGAGTGGAGAGCTCATTTTGATACAATTGGAAGCGTTTTATAAGGCTCCAGTTGGAAACAACACATAATATGATCAGAGCACTTCTGAAGTATTCTAGTTATTTTCTTGTTAAGAAATTGGTTGCTCTTTGGGGCTTAGATATGAGGGAGACTGTTGTTTTTCATTAAATGGTCCATCCATCTGCAGGCTAAGAGATAAGAGGATCACAGAAATAACTCTAATATCTATTAAACTCCATGGGCTTTACTTTTTTTCTTCTTTCTTTGAATGGGGAGAGGTATATTTCTATTAGAGTTTTTCTCATTAGGATGAGATTTTCTCCTTGTTATCAAGTAAATTAAATAAATAATTGGTAGGACTTGATCATTCTCAACCTAATTTTCTCGGTCAATTTGGGACATAAATGTGTCCAGGGTAAGGTGTAATTTATCCACTGGATCTGTGCATAAGTACCAATGTTAATATGGTCATAGAGGGATTTGTTAAATGTGCAAGTGGATTCTTTATACAATAAATGAGAAATCATTTGCTTTTGATTAATGTAGTTCAGTTTGAGAGTATGGGGAAGAGGCAATTTATGGAAGTTTTATTAATCTTGTTTTGCATCTGTATTCCAAAGACTTTGAAAGGGAAAAGAGCAAAATAAATTAAGCCTTATATAGAAACAATAATTATATTTATAGGAAAACAGTCTTGTTTTTAATGTGAATTTTGACAGAGAATATTTGACACAGTTGATCAATAGAAGTACACTTTCAAAAAGTATTATTAAAGTAACTTCAACTTCTATTTGTGGTAATGTTTAGAATAAACTTTGTTTACTCTCCCATCTGTAGGTTTTTGGTGCAAATGCAATAGTTTATTTCTTCTGACAGCTCATATCATCTATTTTCTCATGCAAATATGTTCTTTCATTTCCTTTAATTAAATTATGGTCTTGTCTTGCCTTAGAAATCTTTTAGGAAAGGCAAAACATTATCTGAGGAGAAGTGGACCTGTGGACTCTTCCTGTGCTTGTTGTTTGGCTTTTTCAAGAAACAAATACATGTTTTTCTTAATTTTTCATCTCATCATTTTGGCCAAAAGTAGCTTGTAAGTGTGCTCCTTGCTACTATAGGGCTTGCAGTCAATTTGCTGCTGCTTGTGTTTCTGAATGAAACTGAAAACTAGCCCAGCTTCTTAGAGTGCTTTGTTATAATTCCATTAATTTTCAAGAGAGACTGACAGACACCTTTGAGTTAAGATACTGCTGACTATTAATAAACGTTAGCTATGCCACTTTTTCATGTCACGCAGTCCCCTTCCTTACTGTAAAAAGACCAACTTAAACATCCTAGCAACGCTTCTCATATACCATGGCCACTATTGTTGGTATACTAAATAAAATGAAAAAAAAGGTGCATTTTCAGACAAAACATCCAGTTGAAGCAGTTGAACAGAATAAAAAATAAAAGGGAGCAAGCAGATGTTTACTATGTTTTATGTTAAGTTTCCAGAATTTTCTCTTTATCAGTTAGCATTGAAGACAAACTGCAAACATCACAAATAACAGTATACTAATATGTGACATTAGTAAAGGATGAGCTGTTGAGTAAGTCTTTGTAGTTAGATTGCCCATAGTTGTTTCTTTGTATTTTTTCTTTTTTTAATGAAAATTTATATTTTTGTCTGTCAGTGCTGAAGTACTGAAAAGAATGGGTACGATTTTTGTTTTATTTGGTGCAACCATTTTGGATTATATTTTTATGAATTTTTTAAGCTCCTTACTTTTAAAATAAAGATCAAAGCTGTTGGCTTTATTCATCACGTTTTTTCCAAAGCCAGATAAATGACAGAAGTTAAAGTCACGCAGAAGAATGTAATGTGTCTACTCACAGTAAGATTGAAAACTAAGAATAAAGCTTTTAAGTAAAACACAAAAAAAAAAACCTCAGCAACAAAAATCAATCCTGCAATGTTTAAATATTGCACTCCTTAATAGATTGTAAAGGATTTGAAAGGAGCATTTATTTATGACTTATGTTCACCGTTGCTATTAAATACACGTGATCTCAGTAACTCTGGATTGGTGAGACCCTCTCATGTCTGTGCACAGAAATAAAATGCTTGAGTTGGAGACAAATTTCTACTGATGTTCTTGAAGTTGTTTTATACCAATTCAGAGCTTTGTGTCCAATACTTATCATATCTACCTGAATCCAATGCTTTACAAAATTGCTTATCAATTTCTCTAATGCACTGTAGAGGAAGTGAGGGTATTTTTTAATATGTGCTATTTTCAATGCTTGAATCACCATGCTTGCTTTATGTTAGTGAGTAGCTGTTCATGTTGCTATGTGCTGCAGAAAAATCTTAAAAGTAGCTCAAATATGATGTCGTTGATTCATCAATTATAATGTTTTACTAATCTGATTTAATATATGGGAGAATAAAGCTTTAGTTGTTTTCTAGTGTGGCTGTTCCTTTTTTTCTTATTTTGTAACAAGGTGCATCATTCATAAAATTCTGTAAGAGTTTGTGTATCCCTCTGCAAGCATCTGGATTGCTCATACATTTTACCTATGCGGTTTGGTGGGTCTTTATGCTTACAGTTGTCTGGTTCTAAATTACCACCATGCCATGTGCTTAAAACATTTGTGTAGTCTCATTTGAAGATGAGCTGGTAGTGATTTCCTTTTTTTTTTTATTGTAAGTCCAAAGTTCATTTGCACTGTAAACCTGCAAACCGTTATGCTATGTCTAGAACTAAACCTAAAAAAAAAATCTTAGCTTCTCTGATTGTAACATAAATAGAAAGAAAGAATCTGGAGAGATAGGTTTGGAGTACATGTCTCTGAGCTGTAATGAAAGACTTTTTGGGCGTGTTAATTATATAAAGCATTCTGGAAATGTTAGCAGTAGTGTTTCTGACTAGACTCTTTCCCACCTGATCATAATTAAATGGCTTTGTTCCCTGAAGTCCCCTTCTTCTTGTTTAGAGAGCTGTGATTCATGTAGCATACAAGTTGATAACCTGTGTGGTGCTTACAGCACTGGGAGGAGGAAGAATATTGTTTGTCCTTCACTTGCTAAGTTCAGATTAATTTTATTTATCATGAAACTATTAATCAATTTAGAATGTGGCAATAAATGAATAAAGTAGATCTGTACCTAATGTCCAGAATATAAAGCATGCAATCTATTGAAAATTGATCCTTTAAGTTTTTTTTTAAGGCTTCTTATCACATCTGGTTGTTTGTGAAGAGGAAATGTGTTATTCTTTTCTAAAGTCCATTTATTTTACTGCACAAAATTCTGTGAAAAGTTTTACTGAAGCCCTTGCTCTGAACACAGCCAAGGTTTAAAAGACAAGGGAAAATAAAAGAAAATGAAGATGAAAAAAACAGTATTGCTTCTCCCTAACTGAGTATTAATCAGTCAGTGATTGGCTGGAACAAAATCACTTGTCCCATCATGCTGGAGTTTGCCTCTTGCTCATTGCTTGAGACCTGGGTGCACAAGCCACTCACAATGAGTGCTTAGAGAGAGCTCCACCTGTCCTAGAGTGTCCATTACTGCAGTCCAGGGCAGTAGGAACAGCCATCTAGACTTCCTTTTCCTTGATAAAAATCAGTGCACCACAAGCTAATCTTTTAATTTTCATATCCTCTTGGTATGTGAAAGAATGTGCCGTATCTGGCAGGATGTGCAGAAGATTTTCAGTAGTTATCTTTAATAAACAAGTAGTCCTTCATTTCTCAGCATTCAGAGTCCTTTTAAAATGGCTGGAGAAAATAACGTATTCAGAAATATTATGAAATTCAGTTAAGAAATTAATGCTTGTGTAGCAACAGCAGTGAGCCTGAGTACCAGCATTTTAATGTACTGAATACTATACCCATCTTTTGCAAGGATATTTTGTATTGCTTTTGCTATCAAAGCTATTGAAATGCCATTTGTTAGAGAAGTGGTTTTCACTTTCCATTTTTCATACTGCATGTGCACTATATATCACTGTTCTGAAATAAGGCTGTAGTATGCTTGTAGTATATATCCACAGTGCACTTCTGTGCTGTTGGTGTAATCAGCTTCAAGTTATACTGCCTCAAGGAGAATTAATCTCTGGCAGGTTGGTTGGAGGAAAAAAAAACCAAACAGCCAGATGGTAAAGGAAAATAATATATGATGCTCTGTTTTACAAATTGTGATTAATTTCAATTTCATTTTATAATCCTTGAAGACTAAAGCTTTTAAAGTCCCAATCTGATTTGAGGAAGTATGGCGACACTTAAAAACTTAAACTGAAATATAGCATCAGCTGATTCACTGTGCCATGTACATAAATTTTGAATTAATTTGGAAGGCTTTAATTGGCACAGAGGAAATTCAATAATATACATGTAAGAGAAGATTTACTGTTAAGTGGAAACCAGACTATTTTTTTCCAGTTTTCAGTCTGGACGTAGATCTTGAGGATACCAATCAAAGCTATGATTAGTTAGTAGTTTTGAAAAGCTAGTTCAGTTTTTCCTGCAGATGTTAATTTCAGCAAAACGTCATTAGCTTGCTCCCACATTCTTTCTTCTGCTTCTTTGATCTTCCACAATGAAAAGAAATTCATCAGAATGGGAGATCTGGGGTATGCTGCAAATTTATCACTTTAGAAACTTTGCTTAGACCAGGTCACATTACCTTTATGTATATATATGAAGGACAACTTTAAAAAAAACAAACAAACAAACAAACAAAAACCATACTTGAAAATTAAATCTTGTACTTATTCTGTGAACTGGGGTACAATAGGTTTTTTATTTTCTCAAAACTGAGGGGCATTGCTTTAGTGGGTTCTTAGATATAAAGGGAACCTGTTCAGCTTCTTCAGCAGTAGTTTGTAGTTGACCTTGTTTTGCAATATTTTTTCTTTACAAATGAAGAAGAAAACGTAGAAGTTGAGATTGGTGGAGTATGGCAATACAACAAATTATATGCAAAATCTGCCATTTGGACAAAAAAGCGTGCATGAAGAAAGCAATGAATGCTAATATCTCTTAAAAGAATAAGTAGAGCTGAACTCTTAAATTAGATGAGTATGTTTTCCTATGGAACTGTGAGCTGCACTACTCTGTTTTAAGGCATTGTTTTATCAATGGATATTGATGTTTGAGATGAATACTGAATTATTAAATTATTCTTTTCATAGTTTGCTCACTAATAATTACATCATTTTGCTTAAACCTAGCTGGAAAACTGGCTTCCTGAAACTGTTAGAATTCAATAATGGCTATGTTTGAATGCTCAAAAACTTTCTGATCTTCAAATTTTCTTAGCTTTTGGAGAATAGAATCTCTCAAGCCACATCACAGGAGCAGCTAGTGTAGAAACTTATTTTAAATGCAATGTATCTTTATATGAAAATAGTTTCAAAAAGCTACTAAAAATATTAAATGGAGGTAACGCACAAAAAATGCTTTATATGCAAATTGTCACATACTAATTTAAAATCTGAATTTTTGCTGGAGAAAAATTAAGACTTTTCAAGAAGCTTTTTCTTCACATTGCCAAAAAATAGTGGTCAGTGTATTGTGCTTTGCAAATTGTCATCACAGAGTAAAACAATATAAGCTGTCACCAAGTTGGCAGCAAAGAATTAGTCTTGCACAAATCTAAAACATTTTATTTGCTAGCATTTCTTATACGTAACTTATATGTGTGTGTTTATACATCTATATTTTTATTAAAATTTAATTTAAGCAAATGCAGTGAGTGAGATATAAATATAGAAGCCCAATTATGAGAACTATTTCACCTACTGAATGCATCAGGAAAACAAATTTTTGTGTTGGCATATTGTGTTGCAATGTCTGAATTAGTAGATACACTGATAGTAATAAGAAATTGGACTAGATGACCTTTAAAGGTCCCTTCCAACTTCAAGGATTCCAAGATCCTGATAGAGTAATAGGAGTACTTCCCTGAGAATGCAGGAAGAAAACTACTGCTCAAGTGAGTTGAATTTTATTTAGATGTGTTGGGAGTTTTTGGTGTCCTTAAATCCATGGTGCCATTTTCAGTGTATTCTGAATTACGAACACATGTGACCATACTGTGAGATTTGCCTCTTCTGGGAGTACAGTTCTAAAACAAGACTTAATTAAGTATCTAAGGCTGGATTACTACTGTTGAAGATGATCAGCCATTGATTATGATGTACTCTTCAAAACATTTGAGCTATTCTTTTGCTTGAATCCATTCGGATTCAAATATGCACAATAATGGAAAAAGGAAATATTCAAAAAGTATTTTGAAAGCACACTGAAGATTTAATAGCATTAGTATCTCATGGTTTAAGATTTTTTTGCCTTTCTTTTGTGATTATTTATGCATATATATGCGGGTGTGTGAATAATTCTGCCTGAGATGTGACTTTGAATTCTGAAAAAGTTGAAAAAGAGTAAATTGATGATAAATTTATGCTTTGAGTTGCTTCCTGCTAGATCAAGTACATATTCTTTTCCCATCTTGACATCTAAAGTTGAATTCAATTTATACAAATAATGGTTTTCTTGTTTCTTTGTTTTCTTGTTTGTTTCATTATGAGTTTTTGATTTTAGGAAATGGGTTTAGGAGTGCAGGAAATATTCAAATCTTAAAACCAGAGTTTGTGGTAAGTGGTTAAGTGTTGGTAACATCAAAGACTGAGGTATATAATTTCCTGATAGTTATTATTAATACTTAACAGGTTTTCTGACTTGTCATAGAATCAGAATGAAAATGAAGATGCTTCAATTTGAAGTTATCTTCTACTCTGATTCATTTTATTCTTCCCTCAGGACAGATGACTTGCTAGAGAGCTAAATGCTAAATATCATGCACTACAGTCTTGTACAACTGATGCCTCTCCACTCTGTGATACACAGCACTTAATTGCTTACTTAATCTCAGTGTATGTTGGTCCATTTTATCGCCTAATTAGATTGTGTTTGAAACACCATTTGGTAGGAACAATCCAATCTGCTTTGCCATTTGGTTCTTTGTTAATTGACTTCCAATGGATTGTTTTTTATTGAAAATGAAAGAAAAGGAGAGAAAAAGAGGAAAAAAAAGGTAGGGTTTTTTTGGTTACAAGATAGCTAAAATATCAATACAAAGTCAAACTGAAGAATGCACACAAGTTTTTGGTAGGTCAGCTCTGCACTCCATTCAGGACTGCTGTATACTTTCACCTACCCAGAACTCTTTCTTCATTTCAGCTCTGTGTGAGAGAGTGCTGATGGTCTTGTAAGCAATCACTTTGTTCTTTTCAGCTTGTGTACAAAGACATATGTCCTTCCAAGCTTCCAGAACAGTAGATATCTGCACCCTGCGATTGTCTGCAATAGTGTTTGATAACTGAAAATATTCTGTGATGAAAGAAAAAGTTCCTCCAACTTTTTGTTTTCCGAAGCTGATTGCCGGTGGCACGATTGTTTTACCTGTGTCTGAACAAGAGAATATGCAGTTTACTCAGTGCTTTAAGTCAGGGAACCAACCTTGAATTAAGAATAAAAGGTTGCCTTCACTCACAGAGTGATTTGGACTCGTATAACACTTTGGACTATATGATAATGAAAGTTTAGCACCTATCAAATTCTTTTTGTTAGAACATGTAATAAAGATTCATTTTGCGTAGAATGCAGCTGGATGGGGGAATGCTGTAGACAACTGTAATGCCCTCGTGGAAATGTAGACAGTGGATAAGGAAAAAGGAATTTGATGCTCTTTTCATGTAATATGTATATTTGTGTTTATATATGTGTATGTTTTGCATAGTATAGCATTAGTGGTATTCACATCATAACATCATGCACCGCACTGGGAGTTAAAGAGTTAATGCTCCAGTTCCAGGTACCTGTCCTAGGAGAGAAGAACTACATCCCCCGGAGGGCTGTTCCCTGTTTTGTTACCATTTCTGTTCAGAGGGAAAAGATAAATGCTGTTCGTAGGTCACTTGACCTTCTCGCCTCAGCATTAGAGTAAGGCCTTTGGCTTTCAGACACTCTCATTTTATTTGATTTATTAGCTTCAATTCTAATTATATTGTACTATTATATTGTATTATAATGTGTTATCTTGCATTCCGATATCTTATTTAGTAAATTAGTTTGTTTCTCCTCAGATTGTTGCCACTGCTTTGTTTTTAGGCCCATCTCTCTACCCTTTTCCTCCTTTTCCCTTTTTCCCTTTCCCAGGGTGTGGGTCCCTGCCCTGCTACTCATGAAGCTGGGCCAAACTAGCCCATAAACCATTGACAGACCAGAGGGGAAAATCTTGGATATTGTGGATGCCCCTTCCCTGGAGGCATTCAGGGCCAGGCTGGATGGGGCTTTGAGCAACCTGGTCTATAGAGAGGTATCCCTGCCTATAGCACGGCAGTTGGAACTAGATGATCTTAAAGGTCCCTTCCAACCCAAACCGTTCTATGATATTTATGACTGATTTTTCACATACGGTAAAATAGATTTATTATACTGAGGTCTGAATTTATAGAAAGTGGTCAGTTAAAGCACATCTTGTTGGTTCTCTGCAGAAGTCTTTCACAATACTCAGAGGAAGGAAAAAAATCTATTTTTAATAGCTCTTCTTTCTCATAAACTGTTCAAACACAGACACACTTTTCTTTCTTCTGTTTGAAGGCTGTTGATTATATCAAAAGGTGCGTTAGGATTCATCCACCTTGAGGTATTTTATGTCACCATGAAGAAAAATGCAAGTTGTGTTTGTCTTCTGAGGAACTATGCTTTTGGGTTGTCCCTTCACTATCCCGATATGAATCTGAAAAACCGAGTGAACATAAAATCCAAGTCAGTTCATTCCTCATGATTGGCATACACAGAGTCAAACCACAGTATGCACTGCTGAGATGGCATGGAAGGTAACAGTACACAAATGTTTATATGTACAGTGATTTTATGTGCGTGTGTGGTTATACTCAACACTGACTAATGAAAAAAAATGAAAGATATAATGATTGCTTTTTATTCTGGAGTTTGTGTAACATTCAGGAATGCTGCTTTATGGTAACATTAGATTCTTTCCCAAATAAATGCATGAATGGATGTTGGAAAGAAAGCTTTCTGCAAATATAAAAGCTGACACTCGTGCTTTTCTAAAAGAGTAAGTAATTTTGGAAAACACAGCTGAATTTTTAGCTACCCTTAGTTAGTACCCTGCAACTTGCTTTCATCTTAATGTTTCAACTCCTAGAAATACTTGGGCACTGTTTCCTATAGAAAGTGTATTTATCTTGTTTCTTTCCCAGATCAAATAATTCTCATGTTTAGCTCTTCAAAGGATAGGCGCAGCTAACCACAGCTATAGCCTGAGTCTTCAGTGCAACTTATCTCTTTCTGAAATGAGCTGGTATTGTTTGGGCAGGAATGGAGGAAGCAAAGTGAGTGATATTTGGAATGAAAAAAGGAATTTCTCCTTGTAAAACAGCAGAGCTACTTTGAGCTCTGTTTTATCTATACTACTGAACCTCCCCCAATGTGTATCCCTACCAAATCCATTATTTTAACTTATTTGCAAAACTAATTATCAAATACAGTGTTTTTTTAGCATATGAGAGGCTAATCCAGGATTTTGTGCTAGTTAGTGCTTATATACAACTATATAGAAAACATTCTGTATTGATTCAAATTTTGTTGAAGGCAATACCAAATTGAGCTTGGGAAGCTGAAAGCCTGAAGGCTGGCTCTTTAACATTTTGAAGTATGTGTTGTAATGTGAGTTTCCCATCAACTTGTCTGCTAGTAGAAGTGAGATGTGGCTGTTTGTAGCTAGAGGCAGCAAGAGTTTTGTCTGAGAATTGTTAATGTAAAATAAACAAAAAGCTGTGAATAATATCTTTACTAGTGATTTAATTGAGATTTTTTCTGTGTAGACTAGTATAAGCTCTAAAATGACAGTCTTCATAATATAGTGATTTAAAGCAATTAAAGTAATACATACTTATTAATTATTGATACTTCCTATCACCCTACAAAGCAGCAGTTCTTCCTGTGTGAATATCTTCATTTTTAGGTGATTCAAACGTAGTATTTAACAACTCTCATCTCAACAAGTAGCTGAGAGATTGGCTCTGTTATTTGGGGATTGACAGAAAACTATCGAAGTTTCTGTAAATAGCCCGTTTATTTATAGAAATGTGAAGATCTTTCTAAAAGCTTTTGTCAAGGAAAATTAGTATTGAAAATTGTATGAATTAGGGTGTATAAAGTTACATTAACCAGGAGATATGTTTTTTGTATTTAAAAATCTTTAAATGGTTGAACCAACACTAACAAAAATAAGTTCACAGAAATCCTTTGTTANAAACTCTTTCTTGTCCTTTTTTTGTGTGGACATGACTTCCATGTAGACTTGCTCCATAATCATTGCTGAAACTGAGGTGGGGCTGACAATACTGGCCCTCTTTCTTGCATCTTTGAAATGACAGGAAGTGATGACCTTGTCCAACTCTTTGCACAACCTTGGATGCAGCCAATCTGGTTTTGTGCCTGGATGTGGATGTGGCCAGCTTATCCAAGCAGTCCCTAACTTTGTCCTCCTTTATTGTTAGCAAGTTTTCTTGCTTGCATAAACTTTGACATTGGATGCAAATGTGTGCAATAACTGCAAGCAGAACTTGCAGATGAAGACAGAGTAAAAAACCTTGCCGAACACATCCACCTTTGCACAGGTGTATGTGGGTTGTAACAGTACTGTAACATCCTTCTGTAAGCATTGGAATTGCATATTCTTTATTGAGCTGGTTACTAAAAGAAGGTGATGAATTTACCGTAAGGTGTTGCTATTAGTCCGTGGTAATATTTAAAGACTAATAAGGGAACTCCAACACAGTCAAAGAATTAAAATCCAATTGGTTTTCAGAAAATGGAAACTGAAGTAGGGAGAAGTTTCAGAGAATGTGGGCAAACCACAACTTTTTCTCCAGATTTTCAGAGAAAGTTCTGAAAAGCAAACACAAACCACAGTGTATTTTACTGACTTGCTGAATCATAGTACCATTGAAACCTCTGAGGTCATTCATACACTCAAATTATGAGGGGGAATGAGCAACCTGTTGAATCAGAATCTTGTCAGTAAGTTAAGATGTATGCAGCATGTCTTAGCTGCCTCTTATTTCTCTGAAAATACGACTGGATTTTTTGTGCAAGTTATACATGGCATTTTATGAGATTTATTCCTTTCCATAGTTCTTTAGGTAGCTTTTGTGTTGAGCACACTCAAGTACATGCTTTATAGACCTCTGCAAATGGAGATATTATAAAATGGAGCTAAGCTTAGAAATCATATTTCTTTGAGTTATCTGGATGTATGCTTGAAATTGCAGTATCTGTTTCTTTTAAATTGTCTAGCTGATAAATGTAGTTTAATGTTGTGACTGGAAAGGGAGGGGATACCTTGCAATATGAGATACGTAGTTCAGTGTTTGAAATCTATGCACTCATTGAAGGTAATGAGTATCCCAAACAAGCAGCCCTGTAAATTGCAATAATAATGAATTGAGAAAGCTGTGTTTTCCACAGATCCGAATGTATTATTGTGAAAACAGTTTTAATGGCTTCCTAACAAAACTTAAAATGAAAAAGTAGTTTGGCTAATTAGTTTCCTTTATATTCTTCTTAAGGAAGGCTATGGCATGAGTTTGTTATTCCTCTTGGAGGGGCAATGTTTAGTTTTAATATTTATGATTTATTTTCCAGCGTTTAGTTTGTAAAATAAAAAGCTTCCTGCTTTAGTCCCTTCTTTCTCTTCTACTTGTATCAATTGTGTTACAAAGTAACACAGCAAACACAGATTCCTAGAAAGCTGTGTTTTTTTTTTTACCCAAAAATTTGCATTTAGTATCTGAACGTGTTTCTACTTCTTTTGCTCTTGAATATTTCTGTTCTTCCTTTTGTTAATCATCTTTGCACTTAAAATAAGTTTTCCTGTACGGGTATATGTTGCAACTCTTTTATACCAAAGAATAACTAAAAAAGGAAGAAGAGCTGGAGATATCTTAATTTACTGATACAGAAATGGGAGTCTATAATGGAGATGAAAATACAAATTTATCCGAAATAGCACTGCAAGTCTAATGGTGTAAGAGTGAGCAAATCAATAGTTGTTCTTTAAGGACTGCCTCTACATTCTTTACAGAAGTAGCGATGAACATACAGTTCCTGTGCTGAGGGTGACCGACACCCTTTGGGAACGTACATTTTTGTCCCTGTTCTGGTTCTGATAAACATTGTTTATCATAGTTTGTTTAACATTAAATCATTCTGGGAGCATGGCTTTCCCCAGGTGTTCTTATCTCACTAGTATCAGTAGTATAGATGGAAAAATTAAATTTCAAAAGAAAAAAAAGCTGAATATTAAATTGAGGAAAAAAGTATGAAATAGTCCCCTAAATGTAGAACTCCTTAGGCTATGAGGTTAAAAGCTGTGGTCTTCTAGAAGTTTTGTCATTTGTGTCTTTTTTTATTATTATTTGGAAATACTTAGTGCTTCTGAAATAATGTTAGGTGTATATTTGTATTTCCTTTCTTTCTTTATAAAGCTTCTTTCTAATCAATTACAGATGTGACCATTAAAATTCAGGGACTGAATCAGCTCCAAATGTTTCAAAAGTATATGGAATTCTATCTTTAGTTCTTCTTACTGTACCTGAAAACACAGTAGTACAGTTGAAAAAAAAAAGTCATAAATCACTTTTCAGTTCTTATTTTGATTTTATATTTTCTATTAGGAAATTTTTTGATTGCATACTATCATTATTACTGGAGCACTGGGAAGATCTGTATTAAATTATATCAGAAACTACAGACATGCTAAGCAAGGAAAAGAAAGACTCCAACTTCTAATTTTACAATGGGAGAAAGAAATCTTTGCTATAGCTTTACAAATCTAACTTAGCATTTTTTTTTCCTCCCTCCCTCTCCCTTTCATTATCTCTCTCATTTGAAAGATCTTGAACACATAGATAAACAGCTTCATGTAACAGCAGAATTTCCTCCTGGGTGCCTAAATTAGATCGGTTACTGTAAACCATTTTATATTATATTATGGAATTCAAACAAGTAATGAGTGGTTTTTTTGTTTGCTTGTTTTCAGTAGGATTGAGCTTTCTGTTATTTTAGCAAGTCAAGTCAGTGATTGAGGGCAGTTTTCAACAACCTGGCTGTGGGAGTGTTCTGCTCTGAAATGAGCAATACTTAATATAATAATAAGTTTATTACTTCAGCCATCTTTCACAGTTCTCTACTAACCTTGCTGTTTAATAAACTGCATGGAATTACAAGACACTATGTATAAAATGCTTATGAGACACCGGTTTATCATATGTGGGGGTATTTCCAAAGAAATCTGTTTGATTTCCCATTCCATTATTAGTAAAATACAATGAAAACTAGAGCTTTGGTGTTGATTCTATAGTAATAACTTCTAAAATCAAAGAAAGACTGAACAGTTCTCTATAAAAAGCAAGGTGTAGAATTAGTGNTCTATGAAGAGTAAACAGGGTAAAATCTAACACATTTTCCTAACTGAAGTACAAATGGTGTTCTCTTACCTAGAAGTTAACTTTAAATTCTAGTCCTGAGTCTTCAAGTATGTGTTTCTTAATTAGTGAACTGCACCTGTTCGATTATAATGTCTCATTATAACCTAATGGTGTGCCCGTTCTTGTTTTTGCCACATGGGTTGCGGGGGAGGGATGTGAGAATTTGGGGTATTTTGTGTTGACTAAAAAGTGGCTACTATTAGAAAAACCTGTTTCATTGCCTGAGGTTTACTTTAATCTGGGGAGGAACTCTTCGGAAGCCTGTGGGCATTTGCAAATGTTTCCACATGTCAAGACAATTTAACTGGTGGAACAGTCTGGAGCTGTGAAATGAGTGACTAAGTGCAGAGACCTGGTTTGTTTTAAAGTGTTCATCTTATGACGCATTGGCAATTTAAAAATCATTCTTCGTTAGTTTCAACTGAATGCAAGCCAGGCTGCACAGCTTAAGAGAAAAAGTATCTTGTGTCAACAAACTAACCACAGGAGGCTCTGGCTTCATGGTGATGCACAAAAATGTGCTAAAATGTTAGAGTGTGGGAAGCCAAAAAATAGAACCTCCTCTTGTCTGATCTGACATGTAAATAAGAGCATTGATCTGACGTAAACAAGTGGATTAATCTGAGTTCTAATGGTCTGCAATCATCAATACACTTTTGTAATAAACTGGTACTTTTGGGGGGGAGAAAAACCCTTTACCTGCCCTTCACTGATTCTTATCATAAAAGAAAACATTAAAAGAACAGCAGGACAAGATGTATATTTCAAGCAAACCAGAAGAGGTTTTCTTTTCTGTTTGATTTTGCACTTGGGGAATTTTACTTCATCTCTCCCTTCAAAGGTACCAGCGAATTCATTTACTGTAGCCTGAGGTTACAATAGCAAAACAAAGGCTTACAGCTTAACATACTTCAGAAAAAAAAAACCAAAATAATTCAATTAGGCTAACTGACTTAGTTGTTCTTGGGCACTTGTGAAGTTGGGAAGGACATGTAACTTCTGATTTTAAAGGAGGTAGTCAGTAAACTGAAAAGAGAAGAGATTGAAAGAGAGCACTTGGACGAAAAATGTCATTTGTCTTTCAGTTCTTTACTTGGTGAGCAAAGCTTTAATGTGTAAGACCAAGGGGTCATATCAAGAGGACTTGTCATCTCTGCAGGTAATGAATTTAGTCAGGAAGATAAAATGTTCATTAAAGTTGAGGTAGCTGAATATTTTATACAGGTGACCATACGATCATGAGAATTTTGTCCTAATGATAATACAGCTGTTTCTTCTCTAAAGTTACCTAACCTTAAGTGAGTAATTTGTCTTCAAGACTTGATGTATTATCTTTTTAAGTGTCTTTTTCTGCTGTTCTGAGATTTCATTTGATGAGTTTAGGAAGTGAACATATGTCAGACAAACCTTCATTATTTCTAGGAAATTTTGATTAGACGTACTGGAGATATTTAAGGCCTTAATATGTCCGAATGGTCAAACATGTTGATTCCTAAATTTGTCTTAAGATGATCACAGTGTCATTTAGGAGTCTGCTAATATTTATATTTTAGTATTTTTATAAAATATCTTGTTTCTATGCACAAATCTGGTAGAATTTTGTGGTAAATAGATTTATACACATCTGGATTAAATCTCATTGATATACCTTTCCTACTGAAGTAATTTGTCTTGTATTTCTATGAACAGCGCTATCCTTCAGTTCCAAGACTTCTGTAGCCAAAGCAAGTTCTATTATATTCTTCTAGCTGACATCCTGCTGTACAATACTTCTGAATGCTAATGGCAAGTTTTATTTCTTGGCACCCCTATCTAATCAACTTTTCTTAGGTTTCCTAATTTGCTGTTATATTTTTTCTCTGTTACAGGGGGAAAAATATGAATGGAAACTCAAATGCATAGTAGGGAATGTACATCAGAGATTTAGACAAATATACTGCATGTTACTTAAATTCTTATTTGTGGGTTTTTGCAGAAAGTGTGTTGGCAGCCCTCTGCACTGTTTCCTCCCTACAGTTCTCAGTAGTATTTCCCTGAAAAGAAAACAAACCTTATGTATGCTTGTGCTTACATGTGGACACTCAAATCAGGATTTGAGTGTGTGGTGTGATCCTTATGATGCTTGTGCAAATGGGCAATTCCTTCTGCCTTCTTTGTTAACCGCTGCTGATCTTGCTGGAGACTTTCACCTTTCTGTGACTAAACTTACAGATTCTTCAGAGGGTGAAGTTTAAGGCTCTGCTACTCTCCCAGTGCTGTGTGCTGCTACTTTTACTTCTGGGGAAGAAGGGAAGGGAATGAGCTTTAGATCATCTTCTCAACTGTGCTATTTTTCAGGCTAACAATTTAAGTAGGCTTGACAAAAGTTGTTCCTTAACTTTTATATAAATGTATATGTAAAGGGAAAAATATTTTCCCCTTCTTCCCATGCTGTTTCTTTCATACTTAGCCACCCAGTGATTTGAGATCTTTTTTTAAAGGCAAAACCAGATATAAGTAGTATTCCTGGCTTTCCTGTTTCCCTGTCGTTTTTTTTTTTTTTTGTTGTTGTGTTTTTTTTTTTAATCCAGGAGTTTCTGTGATGCTCAAAATCAGTTTTTAATCTACCCAGTTAAAAATAGAGTTGAGTTCAATAAACAAGAAGATGAAATCAATTTATAAATTTATTTTCTGGGACAGGTAAGTATATCTCTCTATAATTGTATGTATGTATTCAGTTCCTTCCCAAATCTTCACAAGTAATCCTGCTTTCACAAACGTATTTAGTTTCCTTTTTGGAGATGAGTGTTGCAGATGGTGAGATTTTTGTTCAAAAAAAAAAAAAAAAAAAAAAATCTGGAAATAAACCAAAGAGGATTTAACTATGATGGGAGAAAACAGATGAAGAAAGGAAACTTGAAGTTATCTAGGTTATTTAAAAGACATTTGGAGTCTGTTATATCTGGTATATTGTATTTATCTTCCATACAGAGCTGTCAGCTTAAATTTTAGAACTTCTTGTGAGGTCATCATATTCTATGCCATTGGAGGACTATACACATTTATAAGAAGTTCGGATTCTAACATGATAGTCTACAGATGGTGAAATAAACACTTCCGAATCCAAAGAAGGTCAAAGATTTTTTTTATCATCTCTACTTTTGACCTTCTTTCCTCAACTTTAAAACTTGTGCTTTTTAATTTTTCTATTAATAGATCAATGTTTTTAAAATGATAAATTTTAATAAAGGTAAATTGTTGTGGAAGTGTGAATTGAAACATTTCAAACAGGTGGATGAAAGTGAAAAATGCCTCTGTGAGAATACCTTCAACTGAAGAATGCTAACAAATAGCAGTTATTCCTTTGCTAGTGAAGGTAAGAACCAGAGGCATGAGTGGACAGCTGGAAGTGCTAAGAAGAGCATAGGCACAGTGCTGTTTTTATAACAATAAAAAGAAGGAATGGAGTTTTTTTCCCAGTTTTGAAATATTTTTTAGCATTTTATACAGGGAGAAATGTATGCTTACCTGAAAAATGTTAAAAATCACTGGATCATAGCTCAGTGGGTATTTTTTCAGGAAAGAAACTTCCAGGGCACCTCTTTTGAAGACGCTGCAAAAAGTGAGTGTGTTATATAAATAGATATGTGTCCTTAAGGTGACAGTTGATTGCTTCTGGAAAGCCAGCTTTGCAAGTATGTCACAGCTGGGAAAGATGCATTCTTACTCTTTCTAAAGAAGTGATTCCTTTTAACATTTTATTTAAATACTCAAAAAGAGAGAATGTTATGGACCATAGATAGAGGATTAAAATGTTTAATTATATTACTTATTATTTGATTGTTTCTTTTGTGTATCAATTTAGTGACCTCTTTTATAAACTGAGAATAGAAAAAAATTGAGATTTCCACAGCTAGGATTGCCAATGTAGTTTTTTTCTTTTGTCTTCACAACATTACAGTCATTGCAAAATGACCTTGAGATCTAAATTCCCTGTAAGAATCTGCTGCTATCCTAAATCTAAACTCAGCAGTGGCTCTGCAACCTATAAATATAATGTCAACAGTAGGAAAATACTCAAGGTGAATTTTGTAGTTTTTTTCTAAACAGTTGTGCAGATGATTCTTATTCAAATATTGCTGTGCTGCAATATCCTTAGAAGGCATAGAAGTTCTGAACAAAGGTGTATAGTCAACTCTGCCATGCTGCTCCCTACAGTTCATCATTTGCAAACTTGCTGAAAGTGTACATCCCTTCATTCAGGTTGCTGTTAAAGATGTCAGATGTTATCAGCTGTAGTATCAACCACTGAGGATCACCACATACAACTGGCTGCCAGATGTATTTTTGAGTCATTGGAAACTCTTTCTTGTCCTTTTTTTGTGTGGACATGACTTCCATGTAGACTTGCTCCATAATCATTGCTGAAACTGAGGTGGGGCTGACAATACTGGCCCTCTTTCTTGCATCTTTGAAATGACAGGAAGTGATGACCTTGTCCAACTCTTTGCACAACCTTGGATGCAGCCAATCTGGTTTTGTGCCTGGATGTGGATGTGGCCAGCTTATCCAAGCAGTCCCTAACTTTGTCCTCCTTTATTGTTAGCAAGTTTTCTTGCTTGCATAAACTTTGACATTGGATGCAAATGTGTGCAATAACTGCAAGCAGAACTTGCAGATGAAGACAGAGTAAAAAACCTTGCCGAACACATCCACCTTTGCACAGGTGTATGTGGTTTGTAACAGTACTGTAACATCCTTCTGTAAGCATTGGAATTGCATATTCTTTATTGAGCTGGTTACTAAAAGAAGGTGATGAATTTACCGTAAGGTGTTGCTATTAGTCCGTGGTAATATTTAAAGACTAATAAGGGAACTCCAACACAGTCAAAGAATTAAAATCCAATTGGTTTTCAGAAAATGGAAACTGAAGTAGGGAGAAGTTTCAGAGAATGTGGGCAAACCACAACTTTTTCTCCAGATTTTCAGAGAAAGTTCTGAAAAGCAAACACAAACCACAGTGTATTTTACTGACTTGCTGAATCATAGTACCATTGAAACCTCTGAGGTCATTCATACACTCAAATTATGAGGGGGAATGAGCAACCTGTTGAATCAGAATCTTGTCAGTAAGTTAAGATGTATGCAGCATGTCTTAGCTGCCTCTTATTTCTCTGAAAATACGACTGGATTTTTTGTGCAAGTTATACATGGCATTTTATGAGATTTATTCCTTTCCATAGTTCTTTAGGTAGCTTTTGTGTTGAGCACACTCAAGTACATGCTTTATAGACCTCTGCAAATGGAGATATTATAAAATGGAGCTAAGCTTAGAAATCATATTTCTTTGAGTTATCTGGATGTATGCTTGAAATTGCAGTATCTGTTTCTTTTAAATTGTCTAGCTGATAAATGTAGTTTAATGTTGTGACTGGAAAGGGAGGGGATACCTTGCAATATGAGATACGTAGTTCAGTGTTTGAAATCTATGCACTCATTGAAGGTAATGAGTATCCCAAACAAGCAGCCCTGTAAATTGCAATAATAATGAATTGAGAAAGCTGTGTTTTCCACAGATCCGAATGTATTATTGTGAAAACAGTTTTAATGGCTTCCTAACAAAACTTAAAATGAAAAAGTAGTTTGGCTAATTAGTTTCCTTTATATTCTTCTTAAGGAAGGCTATGGCATGAGTTTGTTATTCCTCTTGGAGGGGCAATGTTTAGTTTTAATATTTATGATTTATTTTCCAGCGTTTAGTTTGTAAAATAAAAAGCTTCCTGCTTTAGTCCCTTCTTTCTCTTCTACTTGTATCAATTGTGTTACAAAGTAACACAGCAAACACAGATTCCTAGAAAGCTGTGTTTTTTTTTTTACCCAAAAATTTGCATTTAGTATCTGAACGTGTTTCTACTTCTTTTGCTCTTGAATATTTCTGTTCTTCCTTTTGTTAATCATCTTTGCACTTAAAATAAGTTTTCCTGTACGGGTATATGTTGCAACTCTTTTATACCAAAGAATAACTAAAAAAGGAAGAAGAGCTGGAGATATCTTAATTTACTGATACAGAAATGGGAGTCTATAATGGAGATGAAAATACAAATTTATCCGAAATAGCACTGCAAGTCTAATGGTGTAAGAGTGAGCAAATCAATAGTTGTTCTTTAAGGACTGCCTCTACATTCTTTACAGAAGTAGCGATGAACATACAGTTCCTGTGCTGAGGGTGACCGACACCCTTTGGGAACGTACATTTTTGTCCCTGTTCTGGTTCTGATAAACATTGTTTATCATAGTTTGTTTAACATTAAATCAATCTGGGAGCATGGCTTTCCCCAGGTGTTCTTATCTCACTAGTATCAGTAGTATAGATGGAAAAATTAAATTTCAAAAGAAAAAAAAGCTGAATATTAAATTGAGGAAAAAAGTATGAAATAGTCCCCTAAATGTAGAACTCCTTAGGCTATGAGGTTAAAAGCTGTGGTCTTCTAGAAGTTTTGTCATTTGTGTCTTTTTTTATTATTATTTGGAAATACTTAGTGCTTCTGAAATAATGTTAGGTGTATATTTGTATTTCCTTTCTTTCTTTATAAAGCTTCTTTCTAATCAATTACAGATGTGACCATTAAAATTCAGGGACTGAATCAGCTCCAAATGTTTCAAAAGTATATGGAATTCTATCTTTAGTTCTTCTTACTGTACCTGAAAACACAGTAGTACAGTTGAAAAAAAAAGTCATAAATCACTTTTCAGTTCTTATTTTGATTTTATATTTTCTATTAGGAAATTTTTTGATTGCATACTATCATTATTACTGGAGCACTGGGAAGATCTGTATTAAATTATATCAGAAACTACAGACATGCTAAGCAAGGAAAAGAAAGACTCCAACTTCTAATTTTACAATGGGAGAAAGAAATCTTTGCTATAGCTTTACAAATCTAACTTAGCATTTTTTTTTCCTCCCTCCCTCTCCCTTTCATTATCTCTCTCATTTGAAAGATCTTGAACACATAGATAAACAGCTTCATGTAACAGCAGAATTTCCTCCTGGGTGCCTAAATTAGATCGGTTACTGTAAACCATTTTATATTATATTATGGAATTCAAACAAGTAATGAGTGGTTTTTTTGTTTGCTTGTTTTCAGTAGGATTGAGCTTTCTGTTATTTTAGCAAGTCAAGTCAGTGATTGAGGGCAGTTTTCAACAACCTGGCTGTGGGAGTGTTCTGCTCTGAAATGAGCAATACTTAATATAATAATAAGTTTATTACTTCAGCCATCTTTCACAGTTCTCTACTAACCTTGCTGTTTAATAAACTGCATGGAATTACAAGACACTATGTATAAAATGCTTATGAGACACCGGTTTATCATATGTGGGGGTATTTCCAAAGAAATCTGTTTGATTTCCCATTCCATTATTAGTAAAATACAATGAAAACTAGAGCTTTGGTGTTGATTCTATAGTAATAACTTCTAAAATCAAAGAAAGACTGAACAGTTCTCTATAAAAAGCAAGGTGTAGAATTAGTGAGGGAGCTTAGGTTTTATCTTAGATATTGAAAGAGGCTAATGGGAGGGGTGATCTAAGGAACAGAAATTACTGGAATAGAAGAGGAAAATTATTTCAGTGTTTTAGAAGGATATCTTATACAATACCATCTTTAGGAAAGCTGTATCTAGAGAATTTTCTTTTATTTCTTTGATATTTCTCTCCTAGCCATATGTTACTGAACATTATTTCTTTAGAAAAAAAAAAGTCTTAATTTTGTGCAGAGAATTGACATATTTTAATACAGGATTGTATAACCGTAAATATTTATTTTTGTTTATTTTTGTTGTTTTTTTGTTCCTTAAAACCTACAAGGCAATTTTCTTTTTAATACAAACACACACTTTCCTGATTCTAGTAATCAGTTCACATGCAGTAATAGCATTAGCTGTGGTAATTATATGCATCACCTGTACCTCCATTTGGCTTGATAGAAAAAATCAGTAATTCAAGCAGGCAGGAGTGTGAAGCTGATTATGTGTTCAAGTGATCAGTGATAAGCTTGCATTTGATCAAATTCATCTGTTGAGAGATTTTAGTAATTAACATACTCTTTTAAAATACCAAAAACTCCTAAATAAAGGTGTATGCTCTTTTTGCTGGACACAACGAAAGGATCATGTTCTGAGGATAAACCTGTTTAAAATTGCTGGCTTTACAGTATCCATAGTAACTGATGTGTTAGAGTGTTCTGAAATCCAAGGAGTTAAAGTACCTGAAAAATATTGAATGCTATCAGTTCATGTCAAAATGAGTCCAGAACACAATTTCTAAAATAGTGAAGATACTCACTCATTAAACAGTCACTGTACATCCAAATTGTGGCAGGACATTCTGTGTCAGTGCTTTTCTATTAGGGCGCACCGTAAGGAAGAGTAACTACCTATGCAAGATTTGTGTCATCTCTGTCTTGGAGAAAGTAAGGAAGTGGTGAAGAAAAAGAAGTCTTGTGACCTCATGACATAAAAACAAGCAGAAGAAAAAGGAGACCAGTGGGATTAATTATGCCACATATTAAATGTGTTTATGAAGTATCAGCTCTATGTGTGCTAGACAGTTAAGAGAAATGTGAGCAAAACTCAGCAAAATGGTAAGTTCTTTCATCATTGCAGTAAATACAGGGCCAGTTATTTGCTGGACATTGCTGAAGGTCTAGCTCTGCATCCCCCCAAAAAGTTTGTGACCAAAGGAGGCACCTTGTACTCATCATGAAACACAACTGCATCCATGCCAAAGAGAACCAGTAAAGAAGCATCCAAAATACTGGGTAAGAATGGAATAGGGATGGAGAAAATATCGGACAAGTTATTCTATTCATCAAGATCGTTATTTCTGTAGAAGTAACTTCATGAATTTATACCTGGTCCCCTCAGCAAAGCTAGACTACATGAAAGTGCTGCTTTGCACATTACAAATCATTCTAAAACAGCACTAACTTGAAAAAAAACAGCCTGAGGTGCTTGTTACTGTTGTTTCCATAGATGTGAAAAGCACAGTAGAATGAGAGATTGCTGGCAAGTGGAGAGAATGACCAGAGGTTGGAGATGCTTCTGTCTGAGGGGTGACTGCAAGATGCAGAACTCCTTAAAGATGAAAAAGGGCACTTGAGTGGGAGATGTGATGTGACAGAACTCTAAACCTTCAAGTGAAATGAGAAAAGGATATAGAGCAGCTAGTCATTGGTTTCCAAAACAAGACCTGGAAGGCTTCAAGTGAAGTTAGCATCTGGAAGGTTGAGAAAAATTAAAATTCCCAGTTATAGTTAAGCTCTGGTATTTCTTCCCACACAGCACTCTTTTTCCTTTCCTGCTACACATTTTTTTTTTTTCCCCTGGCATGTGTGTAACGAATACTAATTTAATGCTGTGCAACTTCCAGAGCTCCCATCAGTATACAAATTTAATCCATATCAATATAAAACAGATGAGTGATTACTTCAAGACTACTGTTTTTAACATTGTTTTCATTCTGCTTACTGTCTCTTAAATTATCATAAAGAAAGGATTATTGTAACAGCAAGTTCGGTGCAGATGCTTTGTTTATCTGATACTGTTTCTTATTTTGTGTTTTGTTTTTTTCTTGTTTAAAAGAAAACAATTTCTCCTATTTACTAGAACCATAGGAATTCTCTGGATTCACTTACGTACTTCCTTTTAGTCATTCCCTATTGGAAAAGCTTTTGAAGCCACTATCTTTAGCCTATTAAAGCTGTACTATTAAGACTTTCAGAAAGCCATTTCATATTCTAAATTTTATAGGATGAGTTGCTAAGAGTTGTCTTGTTTTGTCACATTTTCATCCATAAGTAGCGATTTTGTGGCAGATATTTCTGAATCTCAAAAAGATTCTTGCTCTGAGTATTAGTGCTACATCTCGAAACTTTTCATTAGCTCCAGCTGTAACTTTCATGGAGTTCACTAGACTTCAAAGTGCCTTTAAAGACTGTAACAGTTGACCCTGATGCTACACAGCCTGCACTCACGGAAGGTTTGAATATGCTGAGCATCGCTGATTTAGGAAATCAGATCAAAGCATGGTTTTGGTGGCATATGCTTAGTAGCTTTTTTGTGACTAGTAATTAAAACACATGTCACTGGCATAAATTGCTATATCTGAACAGAGAAGAGAGAAATTATGCTAGTGCACAAAGACTCATAAATTAGTTTGAAATGAGGAGGTGAGGTTCAGCATCCTATCTGCTGGAGAAAAGTGCAGGTAATTTTTAGATATAAATAAGCATTCTTTATCTATAATCTATGCATTTAGACATTCTCAGTATGGATATTCAGGCAGGGGATGATAACAGAGGTCTTTTAACTGCTCATTTTGTCTGCATGTTAAAGAAAATGGATAATGGTTCTGGAATTTGATATAAAAGAGGTTGACAGTAATGGAAGCTTTAGACAGTACCAACAGTTTGTGGATCTTCTGCTTGAGATTTTTTTCCTTTTTTTTTCTTAAAATTCTGCTGTAGTGAAGCAGTTTATCTCAAAAATCTGCTTCTTTTAATATATCTTCTTATCTAGGCTAAGAAGTTTCTGCATATGCAAATTTAGTTTCTATCTTCTCACCTTTGGAGGAATCTAGTTCAGCTACAATTAGCACCTGTGAAATTTTTCTCAAGTTTTTTTAACACCAAAGAGAAAAAGAGAATCTAAGTGCATGAATTATATTGGACAACCTTATAGCTATCCCCTAGATGGGGAAGGCTGGCCATCCATGCTCCTTGGGACAAGCCAACGGATAGAGCTGGCAGCTTTCAGGTCTTTTACCCCTTCATCCTGCTTTCCTCCACCCCTGCGCCTTTCAGATTTTATAGCTTTTTAAATCAGTGTTTTTCCTCTTAAATCCTTGAGCCAGTAGGTACCAGCACCTCACTCTGTTTTCACTATTCTTTTCTTGGCTCTTGCCTATTTTTTCACACTTACTTTCTAGTAACTTATCATCTTTCTCAGTAACCGCAGCCAGGGTCATATAGCTATGCTGCTTCAAAGCTAAGCCTCGGATCACAGGCAGCTGAACCCTGGGTTGAGAGTTACATCTCCAGGATAAATGAAGTGCAACAGGTCTAGGAAATAAATTTTCTGGACAGATCAGCTTGGATTGACGTTTCAGTGAGTATTTAAACATTTCCTTTGGCTTTATGAAATGGAGATGGAATTGTCATAGTCTTAAGATTTTCCTAAATAGATATAGAGTTTGAAGAACTTGGAAATCTGAAATTATCTAACAGAAACATTGTGAATACCTTAAGTTTCTCTTCCTAGATCAACATGCATTAAAGATCAGTAGTGAATTTCTTGTTGAAAATTTTCCAAGAAGCCATGTTTTTCAGGGAGCTATGTCTAGGGAGGTTGTCTTATGAATTTGCATAATTCATAGTAGTTTATCATTATTTATTTTAAAAATTTCTGGAAGATTTTTAATGATCCGTGGTTGTCTTTATTGGGGAATCTCTACTCCTGTTTCACTAAGGTTAGGGACTATGCAAAAAGTTGATGACAAGGAGTGACTCTCAAGAAGGAGCTGCTTAACTTGACAGCTGTTGTTTCTGTTCAAAATGGTCTACTCTTCTCCTCCGCTACTTCGTTTAACGTTCCCATGTTTATGAATCAGCAGCTTAACCACTGTGATTCATTTCATACTATGTTAAGCCATCATTGATTTTTGGTTTTCATTAATAAATTTTCTTGTTTTCAATGATTCAGTGAATATTAATGAGCATTGGAGCCTACAAAATGGAGGTTTTATAGAAATCACGTTTAGCTATGCCTGCATGTAAGTCAGAGTCCAAAGAATAGTGCAAACTAGGTTTTTTTTTGTCATGCAGTAATATACAAAGCTCATTCACAACTATTTCCTAGCTACTTCGGATGATAAATGATCATACAGTCCTTGACCAGAATAAAATGACAGCTTAATAAGGTCCACATGAACGATGACAGGAGAGAGATGCAATCAAATATATACCATTTTTACATGTAAGTGCATGCTAGCTTTTATTATTCTAAATAGTTAGAATAAGTGTAAGTGCTAAACCGTTAGATCCTCATTTCTGCTGTGGCATTATACTTAGCCTTGTGTGCTTGTCCGAAAGGAAAGTGATGGTTCTTCATTTCCATTTGATCTATTTTTTTTCCTCCAACATAATGAAGAATGATGGTACTTTTAGGTGTTGACATTTTAGAAAGCTGAGATGGTATGTAGTAGACTACAAATGATGAAAGCTTAATGAAAGTTATTTTCTCATAATAGCTCCAAATTGGCTATTTTTGCAGAGTGGAGTGGGACCACTGGATTGTGTTTGAACTTTTTACCCCTCTGTAATCTTGTAGGTACCAAAAGTAATGTGGAATGACTTTTAAATGTTTAACTTCTTGAAATCCAGAGTTAAAATAACTGATTCAACTTCAATTTTCTTTTTATTCTTGTACATAGGATTTTTATTTCCTAACATACTGTTCAAAACATTTTTATGTCAAGGACTCAGTTCTCCAGCATTAATCATTATCAATAGAAAAAGCTTGTTTTGAGGCTTGGGTGTAAGCAGCCAGTCTTGCAAAAGGCTAATTAATACACATGTTTGTTTTTGAATTTGCTCAACTGTATTGCTTTAAATGGCTCTGTAAGTGCCATCATTAAAAAAAAACAGTAGCACTTGTTCACACCATTATGCATACATCTGAATCTCATCAACATTCATGGAAGTTATGAATGCAAAGTGAGAAGATAATTTTTTTTCTGAATTTTTATTGCACAGTTTTGTCTTTTGGAAAGTCTATGGAATACTTAGAAGATAACAGTGAAGCAGGGATAGAATATGATACTATATATATCACTTATGCATAATATCAATAATACACTGTTTTTATTAAATCCTATTGCAGTCTTTAGAAAACCAACGCCATGTAGAGTAGGATTTTTCACAAAGGTAAAAATTCATGTAAAAAATCACTCAGACAAGGATGATTAATCCAGTAAGTTCTCTTTCAAAGATGATTGGCTTTGATTTTTTTATTTAGTAACTTTTAAAAGAAAAAAAGCAATAGAACACTACCAACAAATACCCAGCAGTTGCTTTCTGTTTCTTTCTCAGACGATTATTTTAACTATGTATTATATAATCGATGGGAAGTTTGAAGGGCCATTCTCCTCTTTCTCAGTTATATGTAAGCACCTTTGAGAATGTTAACTGCAGAAGGTTTTAGTTGTCCTTATTTTAGTGTAAATTTCTTTGCATTCAGCAATTAGATGTAAGTCTGTTTTCTCCTAATTATATCAATTTGTGTAAATAGTTTTTTTGGGAAAATTCAGTAAATAAGCTTGTAATCATTTAATGGAGGTACAGCTTGGATGTGCCTAAATGTTGTTTCTATCTGGAGGGTTAGGAAGATTGTTCCCCAAAACATAATAAAATGAAAAATTTCCAGTAATGTCTCATTTAAAAAAAAGCCAAAAAGCACAAAACCTTATTTCAGCAGAACCCTTTTTTAATATCTAGAATTCTTGGGTATTGTCATCTTTCTGCAGACATTCTCAGGGCAAAATGATGTCTCACGTTTATGCTATAGTGGGTAATAGATCCTAGATAATAAACCTGAGATACATTAATACATATCCAAAAAGAAGCTGTGATTTTTTTTTTTCTGTTCTCAGATGTCGTTATTTAGATACAAATCTATATTATCTGATATGTTAATATATAATGCATCAATATACATAAGCATTTATAAGAAAAGCTGACATTAATTCCTATAGTTGTCTGTGTGCAAATAAGGTTCTAAAATTTCAAAATTCTTAAAACATCATCAGCATCTTG
>JACDJE010000113.1:699454-762907 GCA_016647715.1 Pavo muticus | reverse complement strand
TCTTATATCCATAAATTCAGGATTCATTCAGAATATTTCATTGTATCATAACAGCTTCATAGATTCAAGTTATAAAGTTGAAGATACAAGATTCTCATTCTGAGTTCTGTTGTAAAAGTGAATTATGGCAGCATGTGTTCTGCTTGTTAGTTAAGCTGTTCTTGTTCTGTAAGGCTAAAGGTTGCATGTTTGTGTATGTGTGAAGATGTGTGTTATCTAGCTACTAGAACATCTCCTGAAATATCTTAAAGCTCGTAACTACCTCTTTTCATCTGCAGGCTGCATTTTTATAAGTAATGATACCATTGATGACGATCCATCTGCCTTTTTATTAAGTCAGTTGGTGAGATGTAGCTGAAGAGCTTATTTTCTGAGTTTCTGAGGAACACATGATACTTCACATTACGTTTTATCTGTGTTTGAGTACCACCAGGTGCACAGTAACCTCTGATTGTTCCACATTGTTGTGCTCACTCTGCCTCCTGCTGCTTCAGTTGCTAGCACTCCACTGTCAGTGCAGTGTGCTGTGTAGCCTGAGCCTCTGCCATGCTGCAGTTTGATCAGACAAACAGGAGAGCCTCTGAAAAATGTCAACGCTGTTTGGGAAAGTCTGCGTTTGGCACAGTGGTCAATGAAGTTTGTGAGTCATTTAATGGAGGTTGTCTCCAGAGTTGGAAACAATATACATATTCCTATAATAATTGCAGGAATTGAATAGAGGAGGTTTCCAAGCTGCTTGCAGAGATACACAAATGTCCTTTGTATACTATTCCAAGCAAATAAGTTTAGGAAAAAATACTTTTCCTACTATACAGATCTTTAGAGACATGCCTGTAGAATCCTTAAGGCATTCACTGGCAGTTGAAGCAGGCATAGGAAAAAGAGGCACAGTATAAAGATGTCCTGTGCACCTGCTTGTTGATGTGACTGGCATTGAGTGTTGTAAAGTGGGGTCCATTCCTCTGGAAAGCCCAGCCTGTGACAGCCCAGCATTCACTCTTTCCTTTCTGAGTAATCCTCATGCTGAGAGTGCTGCATGTCAGCTGGTCAACAATGTGTTTAAATGTAAACTGAGCATGTAAGTGTTGGCATTGCTCTTAGGTGACGTGTAGCATGCTACACTATACAGCTGTGGCACACCATATAAATCCGTGTTAATGAGAAATCAAGGGGGAAGAGAAGAACGTAGTCACATAGTCATTATTATTGTTCCAGGACAGAATTTGCTTTTAGAAATCAACAAATATAACTGACAGCTGTATTACCTGGCAGGTGGGGATGCCTGCTTAGCTGGTTGGCAGATAGATGAAAATGTGTGATTGATTGCATGTTTGGACTGATGCTTTCTGTAGAAATGAAAATGTTGGTAGTTTTAAAATAGTGGATATAGAGCTGCCTTGGTTTAGTTTAGTTCAAAACAAATATAGTGAGTACCTCAAGTATTGTGTAACAGACATTGTAGCTCATGAGTATGTGAGGACAAATACACAGATTCAGTGTATTCCCATTCTCTGCCTTGTATGTTGAAGCAGTTTCTGCATTTTCTTTTCATAAAATTCTGTAACTCACTCATTTTTCACAGGATCACAGGATCTGATTAGAACACTCAAAAAGCTCTCCTTTCTCTCTACTGTTGTTCCTGTCTGTTTTCTTTAACATTTCCTTTTTGCTAATTTCAAGCATTTTTATGAATATGTGGAGTATATCTCATTGATCTGTTATTAGATTCCCTCTACTGCTCTGTCATTATGTCCACAGCTTCAGAATCCTGACATCAAGCTCTATTTTTGACGGGTCTAGTATTTGTTCCAGAAAGATAACTTGGTTTGGTATGTTTTTCTGGCATATGCAGACACTATTGTAATTAAATAGTAATTGATTTTTTTTGGTTGTTTTATTCAAATGTCATTCCTTCGTTCTCCATGTACGTATACACTGAGGTTATTACTGAAGAAGGAATAGTTGAATAATTCTACCTTTTAACCATTCAAATAATCTTTGCAGCTACCGCAATTTTGCTTAGATACTACAGTGTAAGAGAGACCTTTTATTTCATGCACTGGGTCTGAGACCATCTGGTTTTGCTAAGGAATTTTTTTTTGTATGTCTTTTGACAGTTTAACTGATAAATAACCAAATGGGAATTGCAAGTAGCAGTGGTAGCAGTGTGAGGTTTGTCATGCCAAGAAATCTGAGAGACCACCTGGAATTACCACTGAATGAAAAAAAAAAAAAAGTTTTATTACTCCTGAGTACCCTTCCTTTAATCACTTTATCTTTCCTGTACACTGATGTCTAGCATCCTTATCTGATGTTCTTCCTGCAGCTTCTAACGAACACTTTGTTCAATGTTCTTCTTTGTTAAAGTCACGGGTTTTATGCATGTCAGTCACAAACTGCTACAAGATTATGACTCCAAGATTAGCATGAATCTGTACAAACTTCTGGACAGGATTAGTAGGGGCCATTGCTGTTTCAGATAATGAGGACAGTCTAGACTGTTGAAACTGCAAGCATGGTTTCATGGAGGTATGAATACTAATCAGTGAGATGTTAAGACAGTCTATTTACTGTCTGAAAGTAGAGCACGAAAATGGCAAAACAGTGTAGATGAAAATGAGTTCAGTATATTTGGGGAAATGTGGGAGGGAATTGAGATACCTGCATTTATTTCAGTTACCCTGGCTGCATGTGCTCACTTCCATATATATTTGCAGCATGAAGACAAATTAAAAACTCTTCAATAACCACAGCAGTGCTTACTTCTGAATGTGCTGGATATTCGCATGTGTGTCAGATTAACATAGAAAAGAAGTTTCAGCATAAAGAATCTCTGTGGTGAAATCATGACCATTGCTGAAATAACTGCTGCATGTCAGAGGCATAGTTTGTTGTCTCCAGCAGAGCTTCCCTGGTAGCCCAGGGGCTATTGGCTTTGTGAAGTTATGTGCAGAGTGCAGGAAAATGTTCTGCATTTGTTTTGTTTTTCTTTCAGATTTCTGATGCTAGAATGGCCAGATTTTAAAGAAGAGAAGCCTGGGTGGGTGAATACTTCTTGCTGAGCTGAGTAGAGGATGGCAGGCAGCATTTTGTCTTTGATGTCTGCTGCATTTGACAGAGTTTCCCGGGTGGCTAGGCTTCTTTCAGGATGATGTTCCTGTTAGAAATAGCTAAATTGGGAGACATCAAATAGTTCCCAATTTAGCTTATTTTAAAGGAACTCAATATTGAAAGCGAAGCAGATACCAGTGAGATTGTAGTGAGAGCAGCGGGTGGGTAAATGTTTGTGGGGTGAATAAGCAAAGCAGCCACTTCAGAGTACTAAAAAAAATCCATTTGCCTTATGCTGATTTGGCTTCAGAAGTGTATCTGCTTGTTACTTGCATATAAGGAATAAAGGTGGGGAGGCTGATACCCTTCATTCAAATACTAAGTATGGATGTGAGAACATCAGTCACAGGATATGGCTCTTAGAGAAGTGACAGAATGCAAAGTCCAGTTTTGAGCTAGAACGTGACGTACACCTCTCCTGGTTAGAAGAAAGCCTTGAAGACAGCTCCAGTCTCTGAGGAATTTTTCCCAACTAGCGATGCATAGCATATATCAGGTCCATGGATACAATCTTACCTGCAGCCTTTTCCTTTCCTAACATCCTTGGATGTTACTGAAGTGTCTAATTTTAATATACCAGCTGGTTATTACTTTTTAGCTCTTTTTTAGCCCTTCCCTTGTAATGAGATGGACTTGCCTGTGGTCACAATAAAAGTGGTGATCTGATAAGAGTGCTCTTCCTGATCTATTCGTCCAGCTCATGGCTCGCTCCTTAGACAGCCAGACAGCCTGAAACTGACTTAACCTGGAATTGGATTCTCTCAGTTGTCTGCTCTTCCCTTGCCCATTGGATGCTCAAAGAGAGCAGGTGCCCCTTGCTCAAGCAGAGCGCAGCTGATTTATTCCTGTGACGTCCTGATGCTTTTGTAATATGCCTGACTAGCTGCAGATTTGCCAGTTACCTGTGTTCTGCGTGAGAATAAGTGGCTTGCTGCAGTATGAAGGTACTTTATACATTGAGAATTTCCAAGAGCTTGGAGTGTTTTCTTCGTTGTACTCTATATTATCTCCTTCAACAGAATTTCCGAGAAGTTAAAGATTCAGGGTCCACTTCAGTGGTGCAAAATCTGCTTGATGGGCAGATAAAGCTTTCTTACCAGCAGTTGCTCTCAGAGTAAAGATCTTCATTGATCTTTGACACTGAAAATTTGGTGATAAATGAATAAATGTGTTTTACCCACTGAGGCAGTTATTTAGCATTAAAACTGTGGCAAACCTAAAAAAGAAGATACTTAAAATAAACTAACGTAATCAATTTGGAATCCATATAAAGCACTAAGCATATCCAAGCAATAATCGTTTTGTGTGTATTTCCTTATACAGTTTTACAGTTAGAAAGCCTTACTGACCCTAGAGAATGTTATTATTTCCTATACACAATATACTATGTTTTCTTCAATTTCTTTTCAGAGACTGATTTATTTTCCCTTTTCATTAATCTGGAGTTGGATTCTGAAAAGTATTTATTTTCCCTTAGGGCAGGCATATGCCAAACCTAAGCGCATCTTTGGTCAGGTCATCTATTCTTTGGCATAAAGTCAGAAGGCGAAGTTTTCTGAGCCGGGCAACAGTGTCCAGAAGAATGCAGAAGAACTTCAGACCTTGCTGTCTTTACTAGTAGTCCATATTTAAGTGGAAAGAGAATCTTCTGCTCATAGTAAGAAAATGAAAACACAGAATATTATGAGGACAGACCGTGGGCCTTTAAGAAATAAAATATCCAGAAAGTAAGCCGTGCCTACTCCCTGCAGCATCCAGCTGTCATTTGGCTGCAAAATTGGGAAGTTTTCTCAAGTGTCAATGACTTAACCATCTAGATCTTTTTGTAATTGTGATGGTACTCATTATGTGGCACTGAAGGAAAGAGATGTAAGCAGTCTTTAACAATGTTATCGTGTAGGTCTTTGTGAAATTTTTGTAACCCTTATAATTAGACACATTTTTTTCAGGCGATTATTTTGTGCCAACCTCTTGAATCACTAGATAGGGTTCACTATATATTTAATAGAACATCAGCAGTTTATCTTGTAATTTTTTCCTTGTTTGAGGAGGCTTAACCTAAATACACTAACAATAATCGTAGTTCAAAGATGGTGGCTATCAATGGCTATAGGATCTTCTGAGAGTTAATATTTTCCAGCGATTTACCATCTGGATTTTTTTTTCAAACTCCTGCTTGTCTTTCTGCTGTGCAGGTGCAGACCTATGAATATCTTGGACTACCAGGTGCCTTCTACTTAGAGCCTTGCTGAATATTATGTGGTTACTGCGAGTCCTAAGTCTGCACATTTACACTGATGTTATACTGATATGAAGAGATGCTTAATAACACATTTGAAAAGTTCTAATAGTAAATGAAATGAGAAATACAGAAAATTTTTATCACAGAAATATTCATCATAACAGAATTCAAAATGGAATGAAAAATAACTTATTTTAAGCCAAATTTATGTTGAAATCTCTCATAAGTTGGTGGAGGAACATCAGAAAGAGCTCATCTGTATCTGAAGTTCTCCATCAATGAAGAGCTATCATTTAATCCAAACTTACTGTGACTGTTGGAAGAAGATCTTATTTTAAGGATTTTGCACATACTTAACAGTGTCTTCTGTATAACACCCTGATCTGGCTCTACCATTGAATTGAGGTTAAACATACTAGAATCACAAAGACCCAGAACGTCACTGTACCTAGGAAAGTAGCACAATGCAGTTTATGGAATGTAAAATGTTTCTTCATTCATTATGGTGTTTTTGTTTGTTTGTTTTTGTTTTTCTTTTAACATTATGAAATCCATGAGTAGTTGGGAAGTATTTCCAAATAAGCTTACAATCTCACCTGGAAATTTATGTTACAATCTGGAACAGAGCAATTAAAGAAAAAACTGAGTCCAAATACAAATTGAAAGGATCCAATATGGCTGTGTGTGCGAACAAAATTGCTCTTTTCCTTTTGTTCGCATGTTTGCAGAACAAAATAAAATCTTTATAATGTTCCTTGATGGCAATAATATTGAAATCTCTACTACAACTCATTCTATTGAAAAGCTCAGGCCAGAAAGCTTATGGAGTGCTTTATTCCTTGCTTACATGGGGGTCTCTAAGACATAAGCTCATCAACTTGAATGCATTATGCACAGACAGAAAACACTTCTCAGTGTTCAAGAATCAATTGTTTTTTTATAGTTTCAGTACCTGTTGCCACACTTGAGAAATGAAACAGAGAAAATTAAATGTGGTAGATATTTCCATGAATACCTTCAGATACTGCTTTCAAGAAATATTCCAGCTTTAAATTACTTTTTGAAGAGGTGCTAGGAATGCTATGCTTCTCATGTATGATGCTCTGAAGATTCTTCTAGAAAAATATCTGATTGTATTCGAAGTGAGAAGTTAGAAGTTGTTTGATAAACATTCTATTAATAAAATCTCTAACGCAGATTCCTGTACTGCATTCAGTAGGGTAGAATTTCTGTGTACTTTAATCATAGTAGCAGTTTGTGAAATAATCAAGATAGTCTTAAATTGTATTCTGACTTTTTTCTTCCTCTATAGAGGAGTGGCAGTTTATTAGGCTATTTCTGCATGCTTTTAGTTTATAAGGTTGAGACTTCCTGAAAATAAAATACCACTAATAACTCATGGTAGATTTGATTGTGTACCTCCAGAAAGTTGCAAGATGCAACACATTGTTCAGATATACTTCTTTATATTGGATATTTAATATGGCTTTATCTGGATAAATGCACTGGTTTTTTTTCTTTACGTAATGTCAGTTTTATAGTTTTATTGCTTAACCTGCCAGTAAAGCACAGCTGCTACTGTCTAAATGTATCTAATTTTTTTCTTTTTTTTCCCCCATCTGTGATGTTGTGATGTATCTGCATTGCATTCAAATATTTGTCTTCATTTTGGAAGAACTGCTTTATTGCAGAGAGATTGGATCAGGTTTTTAGCTTGTGTGAGCTACCATCCCCTTCATCATACTTCATCATTCCTAAGTGATACCATGAGAGATTTCAGTTCTTCAAGAGAAAATCTCCCTTAGTTGCAGTTTCAAGACAGTGAATAATGAAGAACACAAAATGCAGATTCTATTATCAAACTTGTAATCTTGCTCTTTTCAATTCAGGAGGCTGTCATGCTTCCTGAAGTCAACTGATATTTTGTCATTGAATTCAATAACGTGTAATTGTTTTCTCCCTTAGTTTCAGAAGTTAGGACCAAAATCCCTTCTTCAGAGAGACAGTTACTGTTACTTTCACTGCTTGATGGAATAGAGTCAAGCTTATCAGATGTATTACTAATATTATCTATCACAGCTCTGAAATGAAAAAACATAAATGGGCTGGTGAAAGGCCAATGAACTGGTTTGGAATGAAGCAAACTTTTTTTTATATGTAGCACTTTATTTTAGGTGCTTTTCATATTTTGTCTACATTCTGTGAAAACCTCTGTCATAATGAAGCTGTAACTCCATGAGAGTAAGTGTATTATATCATATTTTTATTCTGCCTCTACTTTATAGTTGTGAAGTTTGACTTCACATTGGCATGGTAAGGATGACAAAATGAACAATCTAAAAATTACTTTGTCCCTTTACCTTATGCTGTATTCTCTCCCAACACCACAGCAGCATGCTCTCGGCTCTGAAAAGCAGCTGTCAGGTAACCAAAAAGCATGGATGTTGGAAGAAATGGACAAATATATATTTGCATTTTAGTGGCCTCTTTTCCAAAAGTTAATTTGTACTTTTTTAAAATATAGAATCATAAAAATAATTGAATAAAAATTGCAGTGTATAAGTTAAGACTTTCTTACTGAAGGTATTTAATGTCAGCCTAGGCAAATTTTCCTTTTTCTGACATAATTTTTTGTCTTTGGATAGTCACAGATGTAATAAATTAATCAGTAAACCTTCATTTTTTAGCAGTAGAGTGTCTTCACAGATAAAATGACCTATAGATTCCACTTTGCATATGCAGCTTTAAGTGAGCAGCTTTACTGAGCATTACTATGGAAGACAAACCTGTAAAATTGTGAAGCACAGACTTTATCAAAGCAATCTGTAATATTTAAGCAGAATAAAATTAGCTTGGTAAGAATGAGATCAAAGCCTTAAGTGAGGTTCGGAGGGTAAAGAAAAGACTGCATTGGTGAATAGCGATTACTTGTAGTTAATTTAAACTTACTGAAAGATTTTAGGGATCAAAGTTGGGTCTTTTGAAGAAGGGAATTCATCCAATTTCCTCTTCATATTTTTCCAACCTAAATTAATCTTGATAAAGTTTATGAGCCGCTTACATTTTTGTGGGAGCAGAAGCACTTCAACTACCATCTGCTGAAACTCTTCAGCTTTTGCTTATTCAAAAGACAGGAGTTTCTCTACCGCCTTCTTTGAGTTTCCAGACTCTAGTCCTTCCCCACAGCAAAATACACCAGCACAGGCTCAGAACTGTGCTGTTAAACAAAGCTGTCTCATATCCAGTCAAACATGAGTGCTTAAGGTTTGGATTTTCCTTTCTGAGTACCCTTTGGTACTTATATGCCTTTGATATTCAGATATTCAGTTTCCTTTATGTAAATGGAATTGAAACTCTTTCACAATAAAAATTATGTTCTATAACTTATATTTTTTCACTGTATGTGGTTTCTCAGAATGCAGGTTAAAGAAGTAGAAGTTATCCACTACAGCGCTGTTTCTAGTTTAAAGTAGCAAAGCTCAGTATATGAAGAAAAAACAAAACAAAACATTTCTTACTGTATTTCTCACTTCTGGAAGCATAAAGCTATCTGATATCTTGAGTATACAGCATGGCCAAAAATGTAAATGTTGTGTTAAGTAGCATTTCAATTGGACTAAGGTGAGAAAACAATTCATTGTCAAGTTTTTGTTTATTTTCTGCTTAGCTCTTAATGCCTCAAAAAGTCATTGTGGCCAGTTATTTTATTTTTTAAAACCTATTTTTGTGATAGTGGTAAAAACAGATCTTAAACAACCTGCGACTAGTTGGATATTGTATGTGTAAAAATCCCTTTTTAATGAGATAATTATAAATGAAGTTCCTTATTTGAAACCTAATACATAATACATCTTCAGAATATATTTACTGCACATTGGTGTAAAGAATTATGAAAGTCTTAACTCTGAAATCTTTTTAGTCTGTTCTTCATTTTCTTTTTCCTTTGAATCAGAACCATGTTTAAAATTTTATCCTTAATTATAAAAATCACAATTGTTATATCTTCAATTCATGAGCTTCTTCCACTTACTAGTAATTACATCCTGGGGGAATAAAAACTTGCTAGGCTAAAATAGAAAGTCAGGAGTTTCTAAAATACTTGAATGAAAGCAGTGCCGTGCTGCCTTTAGTTCAGTCCTCAAGACTGCTAGTCATTTTCACAAAACAAGGAATAATTCGTAAGCCTGTACTTTGCTCCATAGGAATTATGCTAAGATACTTCATCACTCATGCATTAGTCCATGTACTGTGCTGACAAGAAGTGACCTTGACAAGAAGATTAAAAATCCTGCTTCTGGTCAACATTTATGCAATGTGTTTGCACTTCTAAAAATCCAAATATCACATAAATGTCTCCTTTTTAAAAGGAAAGAATCTGTTCTAAAAATTCATATGAAAGACTGGGATAACGCGACTCTACACAGATAGCCTAAAACCACCGTTACCTTCTTACGTTGTGTCACAGGAGGTTGGAGATTTAGATTTTAGAAGGGATGCAGGGAGTTGCATCTCTGAGTTGATGGTATCTGTTGACTTTAAAGACATGAAAGCGTGCATTTTCACTGAAAGTTTTAGATGATATTACAATGCTCCTTGAAGAGGGCCATATTCCGAAACTACTGACTCTTGAAAGTGAATTCTAATTTCCATATCTAGTTTCAGTAAGGCCACATGGCATAAAATATACTTAATCTTTGTTGGAGTTTTTATAAAGGATTCTATGTGTGGATTGATTGAAAATTGAAGTTTAGTGGATACACACAGTTTTTGCTATCAGTTTCTTGCAGATTCTGTCTATCTGCAGGTCTTTGTTTACCAGATGAGTAGAGGAGATCTTACTATGTAGCTTTTTACTGGTCAGTCAGGTAAAGAGAGCTTGCCTCGTCAGGGAAAACAACATTTGCATCTCAATGAAGTAATAAGATATGTAACATTTTGATACATTTCATAATTGCTTCTTACATAAATGAAAAATAAACTTATCTGAGGTAAGATAACATCCTCGGATGGAAGGAATGTGTTAAATCTGTTCATCTCAGTGAGGAACTCAAAATGGAGATTATCTATAAAAGCAAACACGCTCCACTTTGAAACAGGCTTCTCTGGCTAAAGAAACCTGAAGAAGTCAGAATCTCTGAGGAGATTTTATCACGAAATCATCTATAAGAAGTCAGTTGCATAAAGGAAGAGAAAGGCCTTAGAGATATAGTCCTCGCTTGATAGGCTTTTTGGGTTTTTTTTTGCTCTATACTACGAGCATCAGTAATGTCTACTTTGGATATTGCATAAGCTACTTTTATTTTCTATTTACTTTTGACCAAGGTTAAGGTTTTTGTTAAGGTTTTTCTGCTCAAAATCAAGCTGTCCACCAAAGGGTATTATGTGTATGAAAAGGCTATGGAAACCTGAATAATACGTAGCAATCATTAACACTTTACTATGAAGTGTTTAAAAAATAAATCCCCTTAGAAATTTAATAGCCATTTAGTAATGAGATTTTGAGGTATGGAGGATGTGTCTTTTAGTGAGAAGTTTTAACATAGATGTATCTCTGGAAAGCAAAAGGGTAATAATAGTTGCAGTCAGCAAGATATCATGATGTTCTTCAGAATCTTAAGTGTGTGGTTTGGCAGAAGATTTAACATCCATGCATAATAAAATGCAATACAAAAATCTTAGGACCCAGGACAATTTCCCAAGTGGTTTTTGGCTTGTGAACAGGGTGCGCTGTTTTACAACAGTGTAGTGTATTTGTTTTCCAGGAAAACAAATAAGATGCCCTTCGTTTGAAAATACCAGAGTATCTACTTGCTAAATAAAATATAGAGAAAGCTGTAAATATGCTTCATTACAACACAGCCTGGTCTTTAGAGGATTTTGAGTAGCTGTTGTGCACAGTGGAAGACAAATTAATCTCTCTGAATCTCTCTCAGTTGAAACATTCTAATGTTAACTAACAGTTTCTGGTGATCAAAGTAATTTAGTTAAATTATTTATTTACGTATGCATTTAAAAGTTTTTATTGTTTTAGCTCAAGGGAAGAGAAAGGAAGGGGAAAAGAAGAAAGTCTTAAGATAATTACCTGAGATTTAAGAGCAACTGCCCCTGCCTTGTCCTACTTTAAAAGTTAGAGATGCAGTGTTTTTTGGCTACCTTAGTTCTGGTTTCCACATGCTCTTTGTTTTGACAATTAAAAGTGCAGTCATATTTGCCTTTTCTCTTTTTAACTGATAATCAAGGTAATTGATAATCGATATTTTCACCCATCAAAAAACAAGTTGTCCTATATTCTATTCTAGTCAAAAAGCTTACTTAAATTGTAAATCTCTTCTTTCCTGCAGAATACATTGCTGATTTATGTATTTTATTTTAGTTTTTGTTCTCCCTATTGATCGCTTTATTAGGAAAATTAAAACTTAAAAGTCAGGACCAGGTTCTATTTGGCACACAAGAGAAATGAGTGGAAGACTAAGATTGTAACATTGCTATATGTATTTTTTTTTTTCCTTCAAGTTAATTACTTAAAAATGCATATTGCCGCTTTCAGTTAGTTTAGCTGGTGTCTGCTGTGTGGGTAGTGTACTGCCCCAGGAAACAAACCGATAAATGCCAGCTAATTGGGATGCAAATTTGTTTGTATTGGCGTTTGAAGCCTGAAATCAATGCTATATAACAAACAAAGCAACTTAACTAGCAAATCTTTTATAGCTCAGCTTCAAAATGAAAAAGGCATCAATTTTTGGTTATTAAAAATATCAAAAATGATGCAGACAGAAAATTGCTAGTTCTTAGTATTTTGAGTATCATTCCTGTTTCATTTTTAGTTTTAATGTGTTTGAAAGTTAGATAAAGTAAAATTAAAAAAGCAAAACATAGCAAAACAAAGCAAAGAGGGAAAAACATTTAAAAATGTCAAGTAGAATCACTTTTCCTACCGCCTTTACAACTGTTAAGACTGTAATTGTCAGAACTGATAGGAGGAATATACTATTTTGGCTTTTAAAAAATGAAATGAATGTAAAAAGAATACCATTCTGCATATCCTCAGAGGGAGGAGGCATCAATCTATGCTTTGTCAGTCTACGCTTTTGTCATCTTTGGGACAAAGATTTTAAATGATTGTCTGGCATATGTATACAATAAAAAATATATGAAAAGGGGGACAAAATTGTATTTAACTTGATTTTTTTTTTTTTTTGCTACTATAGAAGTTCTTTATTAAAAAGTTACTTCAACTCCGTATTTTGATTTTCAGCTATTGTTCAAGAAGAGTAGTTCTGCAAAGAATTCTAGGAAATAGCCACATATATATTGTACGGACCTCTTATCGCTTCTTCATTTCTTATAAACTTCAAAATGAAGTATTTTGTGACCATTTGGTTATTCTTCATTTGTGACCCGTTCTTGCAGTGTTTTCTCCTTACCCTGGGAAAAACTTGTTCAGCAAAACATACACACTTTTTTCCTCTTCATGTAGCTCTTCTCCTTGTCTTTCTTTCTAGATGCAATTAATTCCATATCTATATATTATGTATTTGATCTTGATGTACATATTCATTCCACTGAATTGAAACTCTGAAGTACCCTAACGTGATAACTATAAATTATTCAAATTTCCAATCATAAATTTTAATTTGATTCTGAACAACATACTAATCTAAGGAGATGTTAAGTAACCTTTGCAAGAAATGTTGACATATAAATAGTGGCGTTAGTGCCTCTAAAGATCTTGATAAGTGTTTCATGGTATCATACATACTCCATCTTTCTGTTCTAAAAGCCGTTGTTAGTATTCATAATTTTGAGATTTTTTTAGAGGCTGATTCCATATAGAGCTGCTCTAAAGCTGTTTTTCATTGGTTTTCTTCATGTGAGTAGGATTGTTTGTGAAGAATTTAATAAACCACTTTTTTCCAGTTATCATCAAAGAGTTACAGAAAGATCTAGGCTATGAAGAATCTTTGGATATCTTGTAGTCCAAACTCCACTCAAAGCTGGGCAAACTTTGATGTTTCATTTAGATTACTCAGGACCTTTTCCAATCATTTTAAAATGTTTCTGAGCATGGTGATCCCATAAATGCTGGGCAATTGTTTCAGATTCTGTTCTTGAACATTACAGGATCAAAGACAAAAAGTTTTGAAGTGTGATGATCGACATATTGTAGCTGTCCTTTAACTTCAAGAGGAGCCATTTGTTACCATGAGTTTCTCCATGCGACATGAAAATGCTAATAAATGAATCTGTTTTTATCAATTGAATTTCAGTATTAATTATTACTGTTTGTTATCATTCTTGAGTTATCATTTAAGAATAGCCCTTACATGTAAAGTCCAGCAAAATGCTGTATAGAAAAAGCAGAAATATTTTTATTTTAATTATGAATAAGAAAGGCTCTTATTTTAGTTGAGAATCAAACAGTACTTTCTTGTGAATCGCCGTAAACTATAAGGCATTGTTTGGTATTAGTAGTACAGAATTATTTGTAGCAAAAGAATTAAACCACAGAAAACAGTCAGTGCCAGGAAGAAGAAAAAAATTGAATGTTTTGTATTTTGGATATTTCCTAAAGTAATTGTTAACCATGATAAAGTAGAGGCAGATTTTATAGCACTGCAGTATACCTGACAGGAAGTATGTAACGAACAGTTTCAATTGCTAATGCACTGGCATTAAGAGAGCAATCCATGACAATTGCTCTATCAATAATTACTGAGACATGGTAAAAAAAATAGTGTACATGGCTTGATGTAGCCAGCCAAATGGAAGCCCAGTAATTGTCTGCTGCATCAAACTGTAAAATATAATGACTTTTGAAGGTTGAAGTTTATGAGAGCAGTTCATTATGTGTTCCAAACAGTGCTTTATTTTGCTATTGTTTCTTCATTATGTGGATAGGAAGCACTGTAACAGAAATTGGGCTCAAGGGAACCAGTGTCTACCAGTTGTTTAACCTTGTGACTTTCCACTAAAAAGCACAGATTCTTTAGAAATACATAATACATGAACTTCTCTGACTGCTTAACATTGATCAGTACTCAAGTAAATTGCATTACTATCTTACTGTCATGAACAGCAAGACTTTAGTGATCCTCTTCACCCTCCCATGGTATATCAAGTGGCTTAGATATTTCTACATCTTTAAAACTGAAAGTGTTAAGAATCAAAACAAAACAAAAGTAACAACAAAAAATTGTTAAAAAGCTCTTTAGCAAAGACAGAAAACTATTTGAAGCAGCATCTTTCTGATTGCAGATGTACCCATTTTAACCTCAATATTCACCTTCCAGCATAGATTAGTTCTCAGACTTCTTGTCTTCTCTTGTCAGGTCTGTCTGTTGTCAGATTTTTTTCTCTCTCCAAAACAATACAGATATTGTGGTCTTCTATATAAACATGTTTAGGCTGTTTCAGTGCCAAAGTTGGCAAAAATTCTCCCCTTTATGTCCTGATGAAGCAGAACATTATATACATTTGCCTTACTCAGAGAGAAACAATGAAAACATGTTTTAGAAGCATGTTATCCTTTTTTTTTTTTTTTCTTAAAAGTCTAGTTCGGAGTGTGACAGTCAAGATATTTTGCTTTACTGTGTTAATTTTTAATCTTTCCACCTTTCAAGTTGCAGAAAGCAAATTGGTCAAAATGGGTGGAATGTTTTTAATATAAAGTGGACTGTTAGAGTCTACTTTTATCATCGGTTGAACGTAATTATAATTGTCAGCTTTTATTTTTATCTCTCAGAAAAAGGTCAAGATGAAATAATATGTTGAATCAAGGGAACATTCAAGATTAAGGCTAAGCATGTAACCAAGAGCATTTCAACTCTGAGGGAGGCATTTCTGTCTAAATTAAAGTTTGATGTTGTGGAACCTGACTTTGATTTCATAAGGTTCTGAGCCAGTCATCCAAATTATCAAAGGTAGTTTCCCTATAAGAGGTTGAGAAAATATCAAAAAGAAATCTTTCCAAGGCTAGTCCCTAGATACTTGATTGTTTGGCATCTCTTATAGTTTTGAATCCCACTTTAGTTGTTAAACATCATCTCAGCTGTTTCAGATAATGTTCAGATCTCTAGAATTGCTGTGACAAAGGAATTGTAGGGGATATGCCAGGTGGCATAATCCCAGCTTTTGTGGCTGCTCCTTTGCAAGCTGATGATGCTGAAGCTTATTTCTGAGAAACAGCAAGATAAGTATCTCATAGATAAGTGGAATTGTGACATAAATATATGCTATCACTATCTCAGAATACAAATTTAAACTTTTGTATGAAAAAAGAAAAAACATTGCCAGAACTTAAAAGACAGTTAAGTGTGTCTGTGCATGTTCGACAGAAGTTAGGGAATATCAAATCAGGGAAGTTGGTGTCTTCATCTTTGTTTCAGTCCTTTTCTCATTCAGTTCATAAGTGTCTTGTGTTTGATAAATATCTTTCATTCTTCTGTTCATGTACAGACATTCCAGAAGTGAGATAATCAGAAATGGGACACTGATTTTGGATGCACAAAGCCGCCTTGATGGTTCTGTGAGATGAGCTGGTATTGTAGTTCATTCTGGAGCTCTCTGAATTTAATGTTCATTTACAGTATGTGTAAATTTAAGCTGCCACGTAGGCACAAGAAGTTAAGAAACTGATCATGAGCTGGTTGCTCTTAGACTTCAACTGGGAAAGATTATCACAGGCTTTAAGATGCCTGGGAATGAGTTACTTGAGTGGAGGTGTAGCTGTGCCTTCAAGGGTAGTGGTAGGCACTAGTATACTTGGAAAGGCAGCCACGTAAGGATGCTCTTACCTATGGATTACTATAAAGTACTCTCTGTACACTCTACCATGTGTCAACTCTGAGGGCTCCTTAACAGATGGATATGCCAGAAGTTTTCACGCTCTCTGTATATCATATGTAAATGTCTGTGCAAACATTGTGCATAGCAGTGAATTCAGTCTCAGGTCAGTCAGTAGCATGAAGCAGTTCTGTGAATTTGAATTTTTACTCGGAAGAAACTGCTGGATTGATTGAATTGGCTCACTATAGTAAAGAATGTAAGTATACTTGTATAAAAGCTTCTGTAGTTAGTGTTTGCAAGGTTAATGTCCCTTGTTGGACCAGAGTTTCAGGACTTAAATTTCTATTCTAACACATAGAATATTTTCCTTTCCAAATGATGAAACGGCAGTTATATTTCTCTGTAATATCCTTTTCCTCTAGGATACAATCTCTGATTTATCTTTCTAGCATCTATCCACAAGTTCCATTTGTTTTGTTTTGGTCTTGCACCTCTGTTTTTCAGTATCAAGCATCATGTCATGTAGTTCATACTTCTGCCTAATATTTATTGCTTAGAGTATACTAGGGTATATTATGACAGAGGATAATAGCACCAATTTCTGCATTTCAGTTGTTCTGACTTGAGGTGAAAGGTTAAATTACTGCTTCTGCAGTTTGTTTTCAGACTGGCTGAAGCATTTCAGTTCAGCAAATACAATTTGTTTAGATATGTTTCATACTCAATATGTAAAGAAACTAAGTCATAGTAATTCCATTACAGCAGATGTCTTAGCCTGTGCTTATTGGTCACCCATTTTTCTCCATTGCATTCTTGACAGACTACTTAATTGAGTATGGGTGAATGTATGGGAACTGTTGAGTCACGGCCTGAACCACTGTTTCATCACCTGAGGCAAGAACTGAGTCAGCCATAGGAGCACAGGTGAAGGCAATTCAGCTGTGTGACCAGAAGGGGTGGAGCCTGGCTGCACCTCTCCTAGACCCCATTTAAGGGCTGACTGCCACTGGGGAAGGATCTCTTTCTAGAGCTCCCTCCCTTTGGAGTTTTCTACTGCAAGTCTAGGACATGGGTGAGCATTTGATTTATTTTTTATTGTCTCTTTCCACCATGATAATCTTTCTAACTATAAACCTGTAAAATGCCATCTTAACCACGCCGCTCTTCTAACTGCTCATTTGTTAATTGTACAGTGACTCTGTGGTTAACACATATGAGATTACTAGATACAATGAAACAAAGAATTGCCAAAACTTTTTTGTTCTTTTTTTTTTTTTTTTTGACAAATCAATACTGTGAATTGATTGCAAAACTTAGTTTCTTGAGTTATATTATGTGTTTATGTAACTATTAGGATTTTTGGCTGATTAAGTCTATAGTGACATGTCTGCGATAGAAATACATTGTATTTTCTTTTAAATAGATTGGCCACAGGACTTATGTGTTCCATTTGGAAGCATAAATAAACAGAGTGGTGAAGAACCAAATGCTTATTATATTCTTTCTCTGTACAATATGAAATTACTTTATAACAGGTTAATTTCAATGGACTTAGTTATGAATATAGTTCAAAGCATGAGACACTTAGCAAGGGAAGTTGCTGATTTCATTTTGTCTGTGTAAATTGTATGAGATTTATAGATGAGCTCTGACAGGTGAGTCAGAAAATAAGAACAGTCATTGGGAATGTGTTAATAACAGCTTACAGCATATGTGGTAATATTCTTCCCGTCTGTACAGAGGAAATAATCAGGTTCATTAACAGAGTAAGGTTTATCAGAACAACTGACAATTTTGTAATCTTTACATTTTCATAGGAAAAGCTGAGAAATGCTAGTGAATGTTGATTGGTTAGGAAGCTCAGAAGGGCTTGCTGAGAATCATGTTTTTGTCAGTTATTTTCCTGAGATCTCAGGTAACTCATTCTATGAAACTTTTCACAGGAAGTCTAATATCAAACATTTTGGCTTCCCAGTTTTGACTAAATTATTCTTGGTACTGTCATTTGAAAAAGAACTCTAAAATGTCACTTTGAACAACTGATCATTAGATCCATTTTGTGAAGTTGGAGTGAAACTCTTGGCTTCTGAAGATTTTTATCCACCAATTTAGAGTGCAGTTTTCTAAATATTAAACTAAATGAAGATTGAATTTCTTTAACAAACAAAAATCAAAATGTGCTCAAATCTCTTTGTGCAGAAGCTTCTTCCTATTGTAATTGCTACTGACAACGTTTCTGTCCTTCCTTTAGTGGATTGCGGGGTCTGAACATTAGAGTATCATCATAAGCAGCTGTAACAAATATTTTCTATCTTTACTTTAAAAGTATTTGGCAGACGTACTTGTTTTTGAAATTCATCCTTTTTCTTCAGTTCACATAATCCATTTGAACTTTTTTATCTGCTCTGGGCAAGGTTTAAAAATATTACTAACTTGGGTTCATGTTTTATTTTTCTGAGTGTGCAAGTTAAGATAGCTTAATAAGAAGCCTAATATTGAGATCTTACCTTCTTAAAGCAAAGTTACTTCAAATTGTCAAGAGTGGATTCTCTAGAAATCACCAATTGCTTTCTGAAAATTGTTATCACATTGCCATTATTCTTTGACAAGAATTAGTGTGGCTGTTTTTCCAAAAATCAAGTGTCTGGACAGGGCTTTGTAGGTAGTTCCATCATAGCTTCTTGAAAAACTTCTATGCCATTCAGCTTGATGCTACAGCAGTACAGTACTATACCAGTGAGTACCCTTTTATGCTTGACCAGAAATTGCTCCTTAATCGGTGCTGAGAGGTAATGTAATCAAAGCATCCACATCAGATAACTGGATATACATGGATTCGCCCTTTGGCATGTATAAAGTCTGAGCTAAATTGCTTAAATTACAGTAAACTACTCTAATATTATAAAAGGAAAGCATATTCAGGTATACCATGAATACCGACTGTAGGAGAGCTGGAAGAAATAGAGGAATTAATAGACCACCTCTGCCGTCCTTGCAGTACAATCTAACAAAACTGGTAGCCTGAAGCCTTCAACTAATTAGATCAGAGATTTTAAATAATCAAACTAAATCAAAATCTTGCTTTTTAAACAGGAATCCAAAGTATTCTCCCTATTGCCAAACAAGTTTATATCTGAATGCATCTCTGTGTGTCAACTGCGTACATCTAGATATACAATCACAACTGATATGAACACTGGTTTTAATAACCCTCAAAGTATGGAAGTTGGAAGACTAATTAGCAGTAATGTGAGCAGAAAATAGACTGGAAGAGAACTTTCTTTTTTAGAATGAGCAACTTTCTCTTAAAAGAATGCACTATAGAGAGAAGCTTTTTAGGTTTTGTTACAAGGATTGTGAGTGGAATTTCTTTCCAGCAAAAGGAAAATATTGTAATTATTTTAAGAGGAGAATTACTGAATTTTGAGAACTCTATTTATCATCCTAGATTGAAAAGAAAAACAGATGTATAGCATAAAAAGGTTATGAAAACGTTATCAAAATCTGATTCTGAAATATTTTATTGCAAATTTCATGGCATGAAGCTTAGATTAATTTACCTCCATTGTTATTAGCTGAAAAACAGTGGTAACTCTGAAATATCACCTATAAAATATACTCCTCATTTCTTCTGGAAGATACTTGTCCTTTGCAAATCAACAGTGACCCTACAGAAGATGCATTTAAATTAATAGCAATGTCTTATGTCTTAACATATAAGGAATAGTCCCTAGTTATTTGTTATTTTTTCTAAAGCAAATTTTTTTAAATTTCCCTTCGATGTTTCAAAACATTCAAAATGCATCTGTATATTTCTCTTACACTTGTTCTGTTTGTCTGCCAAGTTTTGCTCTGCCTGTCTTTCAAATACACAAAGTAGTCCTGTACATGAAGTTTTAAGGTTTCTTTAATATGGCATTTTATGCAACGTCTACCCATTTCAAATAGTATGACCTTTAGCTTTCATTGACTGGAAGAAATGTTTTTGTGCTTTCATTTTGTGTTATTTATATCTGTAGTATTTTATTAGAGATGAGTCTCCACAGATTTGGACTACGTGCTGCTTAAATTCTGAGTACAAACATACAATCTGAGATGGTTTTGAATCGCTTAATAGATTAATTTTCTTTTAATCATTTTTTTTTCTCAAACTGCTTAAGTCAGCAGTCTTTGCTCAGCAGATAAGGATATTTTTCAGAGAGAAATATCAATAAAAGTAGTCTGACAAATCCTTATTCATCTGCTTTTTTTCTGGCAATTTGCAAACAAATATCCTTACAGCGGAATAGAATTATTACCGGTCTGCTGATAAATTTCTCATCAAAGCCTTACAAATTAAATTCAAGCATCCCTTCTAGGGTTCTTCCTCTTTCATTCCTTGTACCATTTTTATTTGAAATTCTCACCTAGCTTATGCAGAACATTTTTGGTATCTTTATATTTTTAGACTTGATTAGTACTGTATTTTCAGTGGATGAGTTTTCATCAAAGTTTCTACTATCTTTGTCTTCCTTCTGCCCTTTTTAAGGAGATGAATTTGTGTTGTTTTTTTTTTTTTGCCAGAACGTGTCTCTGGTGATGATTATAACTTTTTAAAAAGAGAATCTTCCTCATATTTTTGATTATTGAAAGTACAATGAGAAATTGTCTTGGCAAAAAAAAAAAATGCGTATGCGTATTTTCTTACACTTTTGATAAGAACAATTAGTTCCTGACTAGAATTTAAAAGAGCTGGCCTAAACTGCAGGCTCTGCTACCAGTCCTCTTTATTGAGGGTGAAGGAATAAATAAATATCTCTTTTATTAATAGGGTTATTAATTCTTTTATTTTTTTCAGACAGTTTTAATAACTAAACTGAACACATTGAGGTGTACATACATATGCACATAATGTTATTTAGAGTAAAAAAAAATCTCAGAAATTCAAGTATTCTCCTATTACAGGAAATAAATAATAAAAAAAAAAAATTGATTTTACTCATTTTAAAAGGAAAGACATTATTTATTTTGACCTGGCTGTACTTGTTATATGAAGACATTTAGCAAAAAAATGGCTGAGCAAAGCATGAGAGAACTGTCAGCCTCTTTTCTATCTGAAGAATGGGTTGGAAAAGTATCCCAATGGATGATGATCATACTGTCAGGAAGGCTTGTGTCTGACAATCCTAGAGTTATTTAGTGCCATTTTAAGTTTCAGTGAGGTTTTTGTCTGTTGATCTCTTTTTATGTCATTATACTTAAATTGGTATACTATTTCATAACTATTCCTTTCAAAACTGTGTATTTCATGCCCTCATGACATGCTTTTTGGGAATAAGTCATTGTTTCTGAATGGTGAATGAGTAAGCATTTCTTAATTGATTTTACAGAGTTGTTTTTCACTGCTTCCACTCAAGAAGTATAATTTTAACATTTTCTTCTGATTATTGCTGAAAATTGCAGTTTTTTTAATTCAAGATATTTTCGGAAGCTTCAACTATAGGAGAAATACTAATCTGAGTGATCTTTCAGCACAGATTGAGTGTTCACTGATTTACTGATAGTGACAGACCATATAGTTTCAATTATTATTGGGGTGTTATCTGCTCAGACTTTCTTCAGATTGAAGTTATGAAGACTTTAATGGACCTCTTCTGTAACTAGGGAAATAGTGGTTGCAACGCTGTGCACCGTGTGTGATATTCTTTTTAGCAGTAGATACCATCACTGGGGAAAAAAAACAACAAGCAAACACAAGTAGGATATAGGAAAAAAATGTGGTGTCTGTAAAGAATTCAAAGCCTAGCAAAATAATTGTAATGACCAGAACCTTTTGGCAAAATAAACCTATGCCTGAAAAATGGCCAAAATTCTGCCTTCCACTCAGTCATTATGGAATTTGTAAAGAGGCTTACTAAAAGATACAGTTCTCCTGCAAGGAATATATTTGGTAACATTATCCTGTAATGTTTGTTGAGGAAAGATTCATTCAGTATGGAATGGATTTATTAATTTAACAACAAACAGATAAAACTGATAAATTTTAGAATTTCACCAGTTAATAAGTCCTCTTAAGTCAGTCAGTAGAAAAGTAATGAACTCAGGTGCTGTGAAACGGTTATGTATTTAGGTTTCCAGTATTAATTCAGAGTTGTTCTAATGATAAGTCCAGTGATAATATCTCTGTAAAGAAGAGTTTATTGGCTAAAGTAATATGTAACTTTAGCTATTAAATAATTACCAGAGGCTGGTCTTTGACTGTAGGGATGCATGTTCAAATGGAAGTCATCAGCAATCCACTTAGTTTGCTCTGTTTGTGTGTATGTAAATGTTACTGTACAAATGTGTGGGTATAAATGAGTCTACATCTGTATATTCAGGCCATTGTAATGGTCTGAGATAATTCCTGCTGATTTTTTTGTTCCTTAATAAATGAGTTTAACTATGATTCACGTGACTCCTCATAACTTGATGGTTATTTCAGCTCGCATTTCAAATATAGGAGGTATCTCACTGAAAAACAGCATTGATTTCTGATAAGAAAGGAAGCATAAATTTTCCTTGTGCACTTTGTTCTAGTCTATTTTGTTCTTCAAACTTCTCTCACTAAGTCTGATAATTTTCATTATCAAGATTTCTGCTTACTTACTTTGTATGTCCCCTTTATTTTCTATTTGTGAGTTCAACCCAGGTATACATCTGGCACTTTATACTCTATAATGAGCATTGATACTATTCCCAGACTCTCGATGGTAAAAAGTGACACCTTCAAAAGACTGTCCCTTAATCAGTGCTCCCTTGTGGTTCCTGTGGAACGAGGAAGGCAAGAGAACTATTTGCTCTTTGTTTCTTCCCTAAAAATTCAACTGGTCAGCTTATAGTGTTAATGTCAGCGTGGTAGCTTGTATTCTGAAAAGGTATATAGCTGAACAGAATATGTCGTGCCTGATCAGTGCTGGTGCTGCATTTAGTAAATTAAACACAGAATTTCATCACTTCAAACAAGTATTTTTTTTTGAGGCTTATTGTTTACAGGGATGGAGAAGCCTATGGTAAATTATTAGAATGGCAGTCGAATGCTTGATACCTGTTTCCTATGGTAAATGTCTAAGCCACTCTATTCCTGCATAGAATTTGATTTCTAGGCATAAGACTTGCAGTGTTCTTTAAAATAATTATTTAGAACAATGTGAATTCTGTGCATTTTAAGCATTTGCTTTTAAAGGTATTAAATACAGCGTGGAATCGTGTTGAAAAAATATTCAGTAGTTTGACAGGGCAAAACTTGTTGTATAGATAAGTTAAGGAATTGCACATCTTTGGTGGCATCACTTCAAATAATCATCTCTAATACATAGTCTTGATGTGCTGAAATTGTTAACAAAAAGGATACCAAATTGTTGGTATGCTTTTTAAGTACTTGCCCTACCAGAAGGGGAACATGCATGGAACATGCATGTTCCTTAACAGGAAGAATAGATGAAGAAAGTTAACTTGTATTAACAAATACTGCATGGAGAAAAGAGTCTCTATCAGTATCTGTTATTCTAAATAGTGACATTTTTGCCTTCATTAGTTCAGATGCTTAATGAAATACTTGAAGAAAATATTTACTTGCTTAGTGTTGAAAAAACTGATGCAACTGAACCATCTCATCTGATAGGTAAACTTTTATTCCTCTACTCCTACAGTGTTAATGTCTCTCCAAAGTCTTAGAGTTTTTACAGTGAAATAATTGACTCATGATTTTTATCTCACTTAATGTTTTAAGAGAAACAAAGACCAAGTTATATCAGGAAGCTAAACTGACGCTTCTTCCTTACCTGTAGGCTGACCCTACATCATTTGTCTCATCATGAGAAAGAGATATTAAATCTATTGTGACTTTCTGACACAGTAGATAACTTAGTTACTACATAGTAGAGAAACACACCTTTTTATTTCTTTAATTATTATTTTTTCCCAGTAGTAGTTCAGCTGCTTTTATATAGATAAATTACATTTGGGTAGTAGCTTGTTTGTGACACAGCAATGAATGAAGATACTTTTGCTCTAATTTTGATGATCTTAAATTTTGTCGGCTATATTTTTAAAGTATTTTCATTTAGATTTATCAAAATATGATGCTGAAATATTTTGACAGCTTTGCAGCATACAATTTAACCAAATTTATCTCCACTATTGTTGGCTGAAGAACAATGATATTTCCTTTAGTATTCCTGAAAGCATTTCAAAATACTCAAAACTGATCTTTTTTTGAGGGATGATACACTAAAGATAGTCTATTGTTCCACATTTTAAGGTTCTAGTCTGTTGCGTGGCCATTACATATATTAGTTATTTAAAAAATTTATAACTTTTGTTAGCAAATTATTAAATCTGTCTTACAGTACACAGAATTAGTTGGCCTAAGCATTCATATTTGGTGGGATTTGTTGTAATGCCTCTTGAAGCTTAAATTTATTCAAACTTGAAATGACTCAAAAGGCTAATACCTTGACTGTAAGTTCATCTTATTAGTTACTGGTGACTTTTATAAACAGCATTAGAAAAAGATAGATTTCTCTGCACTTTTGCAAACCTTGAGAGAAAAAAAAAAAAATGAAATAAATAGAAAAGAATTAAATATGCAGTAGCACAGGATAAGCTAGCATCAGACTTATCTGAACAATTTAGGAGGAATTTATGCTGAATCCCTTGGACTTCCAATACCGTGAAGTTCCTCAGTATTTGAGAGTGTTGTGGTTACGTGGTATTTTTCTATATTCTCCTTTAAGTACTGTACCTCTATTATCAATCACGGAAGTTCTGGAAGTAATTTTTAGTTCTTACAAACCAGAGAAGTTTTATAATTAGTTTCAGAGAGGAGCATGGCTGGAAAGCAGCAGATAATTAGCTACAAAGAGTATGTCCCCCATTAGCAGATGAAGAATTTGGTAGAGTTTTGATTGGAAATAGCATTGGCAGCTGCATGCCAGTTCTGATACAAATTATGCTTCTGAAAAGGGAAACTCTGGCAAGTGATTTCCATAAAAAAGCCAACTTCAGGGCCAGCTTAGTCCAGCTGGGTTATATGAAACCAGAAGCAGTGACAGCCCAACTCACTCTCCCCTTTCTTCTCAATCCATATGGTTTTGGCAGAAGCCAAGCACCAGCAGAATCTGTGTGCTAATTTTGGTATTAAGCATAACTGCCTGGAGAAAGAAACTACCTGAGGCATCACTGCATCTTATGAGTTCTTCAACAAGTCACTGAAATGGTTCCTTGGAGATCAGTACTTTTGAAGTGGCTGGAGTTGTGTTCTTGGCTTGACAATTTCTAGAACAGGGTAACGGTTTAAACAGTGCAATCATGTATTCCTTCTGCCTCCTAAAAATAATGCATCTTCTTCTTCCTACTAGTTTATCTATAGTTAGTCATATATGCTGTTGTTACCATTCTTGTGTAAATTATGTAATAAGTGTCAGGAGAAATTTTATTCCCCCCCAAATTGGAAGATACTGGTCTACAACATCTATCTTATTAAACTGCTATGCCTGCTGGAAAGGAAACGTGAGAAAAGTGGTTCTTTTACATTATTTTAGATCAAAATTACATGTTGATAAGGCACGAAATTGCCACTCTGAACTCTCAAGTTACATGTTCACAATATGAGATTTTCTGAAATCAGGAGGCATTTGTCTCATCTTAAATGGAACATAATTTTGCAATGTATGTCAGATAAAGGGGTTATATGCTGTCTCAGGCAAGACTGCTTTAAGCAATCAAATATGCTACTTTTTGTTTCTGCTGCTTGTATTTTACCTTCTTGTAAACAATATTATACCTCTTTTCTAAAAAATAATGTTACCTAATTGCTGTAATGGACAAAAGAGAAGATGTAATTTTTCCTAATTTCCAATTCATCTCTTTTGCAGGAAGTAGCCTAACAGAAGAAGCCTTTAGAAAGTGTTAATTATTACTGGCTGCATCTATGCTGTTTTGTAGAGAAGCTTTGAGAGAAAACAGGATTCTAAATTTACTTATACATATTTTCAGTCTAAAGGCAATTTTTGGAGTTGTGTCTAGAATGATCATATGGATTTTTTTCTGAAAAGAATCCTCATTTCTCCCCCTGCTGCAGAGCGCAGGCAGGGATAGGATACCTGCTATTTCATGTGTCTTTACAGAAATAATGCTGGAAAAGAGGAAGGAGAATTTGTGGGAGAGTTTTGTATATGGGCCCTGGCATCAGTGAATGTGAAATTTCCAAGTAGACACACTGGTGAGAGTGCGTGGAAGACAAGAGGAATATTTGCTTCCTTCAGCTTAGGAGAAATCTGAAAGAGTAGATGTCTTGTCAAACAAAAATGGCAATGAAGGGTTTGTAAACACTTAAAAGATGTTCTGTGGATACACTGGGTTGTAATTTTTAATAAAACTTGCCAGTATAGGCTAATCTACAATGTATTATTAACTGTTTTATCAGTGTGAGCTGTTCTTTATGGCTCTGAGACTGATTTTAAGAAGTCTGTGCTATGAAAATTTCAATGAATTCAAGTAAAACAAAGATCAGAGAAACTGTGGCCTCTGAAAATCAGTCTAATTAGAATATCAGTAGCTGCACTTTCAGTGTAACTGCAGTAAACATCACGGGAAATTAGCAAGATAATTATGGGAATTGTTGCTCAATGAACTTGACTGCTTATTTGGCAAATAGTCCATTTGCACTGAAATGCTTTGTGCTATGGGGAAGGCATTCTATCATTCTCTTTGAAAATAGATTCTGTTTTATACTTAATCCCCAAATACTTTAGCCCTTTTTATCTCTTAGTTAAAGAGAGAAAAGAAAGTGTAAGGTTCATTTTTAAGAAAATATTTTTCTTCTAAGACAGGGTACAAGATTTTAGGCCCTGATTTTATTATAACTAAGTAAATAAATATTGTGCATGTTTTTTCTTTTATTCCTGTATTTTTGGTGTGCTTTTGATTTTTACAGTTGCTGTCAGTACAGTTCTTCCTGCTTTCTCTCTCATGCTAGGAGATGATTAATAGTGCATGTAAGAAAATAGGAGTTACTGTACAGAGTTTGACTCTCAAAAGAAGTCTTACAAACCATGAGCTCTGACAGAAGCATACACTTATTGCTATTGTTTGGCATTTATTTAAGAGCTGCCAGTCTGCCAGTATGGTTGATACCATCCCTGTAGAAGAGAAGCTTTATGCTATTGCCAAATAGCATCTCTTTGATTAAACACGTGAATTACTTCTGCTGTAACCTAGCAAAATGGGATCCCTTTGACTATAACCTTTCTTAATGCAGCACGTCTGCAGACAGAAGTGTTTTAAACTGATGTAATAACACCGTTCATAGCAAACTGTGCTAATTTTTGTTGTAGAGATAGGCCTTAACTAAGCACCTAGATGTCCTTCTGTGTGGTCTGCAGTGTGTTTAGGTAGCACCATTAGCTAGTGACTTGTAATTATCGTGGACAGCCAGTATTGTTTCAACAGTTGCAGGGCTCAAGGCCTGCAGCTTTTGGGGTATTTTGAGACTCACGGTAAATCTGCAAGAATAGTGTGCTTCAGCACAACTTTCAGTTACTTTCCACCAGCTAAAATTTTCTTGTGCTTTAATCTGCAGTTTCACTTTGTATAATCTGTCCTTGCACCACTGATGGCAGGGAAGATGTGGCAATTTATGCAGGATATCGAAGTTCTGCTGTATGGCATTCCTTTTTCCCTGGATGGCATGTATACAATGGACTTGCAAATTGTTAAGAAGTTACTACACAAGTCCCTTAATTTGTGTGATATCTGAAGCAATCTTAAAGAAATGGCCCCGTTTCTCACAGTTCTGAAATCCATCACAAAGTAAGATGTAATATGTGTGCCTGTTTAACTGTTGTAAATTCATAATTAAGGGATAGGAAAATATTGTGCAATTTCCCTTTTCATCTAAGCAAGTTTTCTAATAAAGTCGAATAATTACTTGAAAGCAGAGAGAATTAGTTAATGACAGACATCTTGAAATTTATAGAACTGTGCTAATTTTCATGTTTCCTCTTTCGTATAGTTTTAAGTTCTTGTTTGTTTTTGTTTGCTTTTCACTAGGCTTCCCTATAGACAGTGCTGTGACTCTCATCTCTTTCGGATTATCATATATAGTTCACTGCTTCTGTCTGAGTTTGTACAAATGTGCAAATCTCACTGATGAAGTAACAAAAATGCTCATGATTTCTGCTTTTGCTGAAAGTGAAGCTCAGAGTGAACATCTGTCTGACTTCATTTTCAATTTTTTTTCTTGTAAAGCCACTCAAAATCCTACATTGATAAATCAGAGAACAATGTCATATAATGAAAAGTGTGTAATCCCATCAAATAGATTGTAGCTGTTTTATAAACTCTGGTGATTGGTTTATGAAGATGCATACTGTTCCCCCACCCCCACTTTTAATTTGGACATGATTATATATTCCAGCCCTGAGTTTTAACCAGGAATTCATGCTGAATTAATGCTTTATCTAGTAAGGTAGGTTAAGCTTCTCACACATGAGGTTTATTGAGATTTTTGCCCTTCTAATAAATGCTGCAGTGCATCTGGTTTTAACACAAATTATTTTTTTAATAATCATATACCTCTGTGTGAAGACTTAATCAGCAGAATCTATGATGTGGTTTTTATGGTACATACGGGGAAGATGTGCCAGCAAGGGACACAGAGTTGCCTGTTCCTTTTTTGATGTTTTATCTCTACTAAAAGGCCATATGCACATTGGGAGTGAAAAGTCTGTCTTAAAATTGCTAGAGAATGGGAACTGGTTTTAAACTGAGTAAGAAAGGCTCTTTATTTCTCCCTGGAACTGACAAATAATGAGTTAAATGCTGATAGTGCAGAGACTTGGCAGGCAGATGGTACAAATATAGTATGCTAAAGAAGAACTCACTGCCTTGGACATTAACTACAGACTATTCTGTTAAGAAGAGATGTGTTGGCTGGTGGGATTCTCATTTTAGCACAGAGGCCAAAACATGATTTTTTTGTGAGTTAGAAAATGAGTATATGGCTTGAGCAGATTTAGGCCTGTGTATACGGATTAGAAGCAATTTGGAAATGGTTTTCCTTTATTTTTTTTTTTTAATTTCCCCCTCTCATTATTTAGCTTCGAATTTTCTATTTTCTTTCAAATTGATTACGTTTCTAATGTTGAAGGTCTTCAGCTGTTCTGTAGTATAGGGCAACTGGGCTTGCTCCAGCAAAATGCTGAGCAGTCTGGACAATAAAGCATGTAAGTGTGTGCTTACAGTTAAGTGTGTGATTTGTGCAATAGGGATTTCAGTTTAACTGCATGTTTGATTGCTTTTTCCTCAAACTCAGAAGGAAATGTAGCACCTTTGGATGAGCTCCTATTAAGAATATGTTTATTTACTGTTTTCTGTTTTGTTTTTTTTTTTTTTTACCAAACTAATATATATCCACACTTAGTATTGCTTCATTTTTAATGTTAAATATAGATATTAAAAAAAAGTAGCTTGACTGGGACAAGTTCTGAATGAAATCCAGGCTTGGTGTAGCCTGGATAAGGAATTATGCCCTGGGATGTCCTGAGTTCTGGAGTTGAACCTGCAGAAGTCTGATGTTTGCTATTTGATGCTGTGAGAGAAAGTCTCATCTGATGAATACTTCAAATACTTTTTGTGCCAGTGCAAGCCATTTGTCATTAAACTTTTTCAGTTTTTATTCTCAAAGTTTGCAGAAGGTTTTAAGTAGTCTGATACATTGCATAATGGCCTTGTAATCCTTCGTTGCATAAAAATGAACAAAATTTTTCAAATGAGAATAGGAAAAAAACAGTTGGATGGTGTAAGTAGAAGTTCAATTAAGTGAGTCAGGTTGCTTCTTTTACCTACTCTAGTAGTTAAGTGATCATTTTATGAGCAGTGATTTGTGAGGCCAAAAGTGCAATGACTGCCTTCAAAAATAAATGACCAATTCTGGGAGGTCAATTGATCATCTCTTGGATTTAGGATTCCCAGTGGTAACTTATAGGAGAAAGAACATTTTTCTGTTTTCCCTCTGAAGGAATACAGAGTGACTTAGTCCCCAGTGCCTACTACATGATTTTAACAAGGCATATAATCGCAACCCATCACCAGTGAGATATCACAACTCTAAGTGCTGTAAACACTGAGCAAGAAGGCTTGTTCAGTATGTTGTATGCTGAGTACCCAGAAATGATGACTGGTACCTGTAGTAACCATAACATACCTGTGTGATATTTTGTCCAAGAAGAGGTGATAATTTGTGGAACAAAACAGATGGAGTAGTGTTGCATTGCTCTAGTGAGATTAGTATTCTGAGCAGTAGGGATGATTTATGAATTCTTCCTGAGAATTTTCTCAATACTAATTCTGGAGTAGAATAAATGGGTCCAAGGTCTCATGTTTTACTGCAGTTGGAAATAGCAAGGAATTTCTAGTAGTACCAAAAATCCCATGTAGTACAACTAACCTAAGGGCCAAAAAAAAAAGACTGTTAACTAACTCAATGTAAAGTGTGAAGTGTTTAAAGGTCCCTTCTGCCCTACTCTGTGTTTCAAATAGTGAAATGCTGGAAAGGACAATATTGTCCAGATTTTATCACAAGAAGACTTAGTACGTAAGCCTGGGCATTTTCTTTATAACAGCATCTTGATTTCCTGTCAGTCTGCAGAGCACCCATGAAAATTCTACAAGCCTGTAATTGTATTCTTGTAGATTATTACAAAATAGTGAAAAATTCTTGGAATTGCTGCCCGATTTATGATGCAAATGCTACTAGGGATAAATACTGTCCTTTTTGTGACTTTGAGTAAAAATTGTACATTACACTTTGTGTTTACTGAAGACGATAGCCAGATAGCTGCTTCTACCTTTCAGGTCAACTTGACATCTCGTGGCTTTATTATAAGTTTACCTTGAGGCACTGGCTCTTTCATTTTGCTTGATTTAGAATAACAGAATTTGTTTTGATTAAAAGAACCAGTCAAAGCTAACGTCAGTGTTTACCCTGAAGCATGATCCCTGTGAACACATGGGGTTTATTCATCCAACCATTACAGAAAATGGTTTAAAAAAATTACTCTTAAATTCACTGATTTCATTGTGAATGAAGGCCCACAGCCTTCCCTGAGGGCCTGCCATTACAAGAAAAGGTATAGTTTGAAGAAGAGGGGAAGACTTGTATGTCTAACTCAAGCATGTCAAGCGTTCACTTCTTTGCTGAAGAATAATGCATTTAATTAGACTATCATTATGACAAATTGGTTGTGATGAGGCCGTCTTTCTCAGGAGAGCGATGCTAATCTTTCCTGTAGTTTAAAGGCTCTCCTGTGTTGGCACAAGATATATTACTATTCTTTTGGGGGGCTGTGGAAGAGCAAGATATTCTTCCTATTACAAATAATTCAATACTTCAATTGCCTTGTATATGTATTTATTAAAATGAAGAATGTTTGTGAGGGTATAGCAGTTTTGCAGGACTAGATCCCATTAATAACTTAAGCAGTGCATAACTCAGTTTGTGAATGCTTAAAATCTCTTTTGTGGAATCCTAAAGCTACAGTTTAACTTTCCCATACAGCAAGGAGGGAATTACTGACCTACAGAAGCTGATCCAGGAAGCTACTTTCTGACTAAAGGATCACACTGAAGGAGCTGAAAAGAACTGCTGAGCATCATGGCCTGTGCTTCACAACAGAGGCACTTTAGAAGACACTGTGTGCAGCGTTGCTGTCTTTGCTCTGCAAAGCCGAGTAATCTTTCCTAAAAAGGAATCAACCAACTTCTTTCTCAGTATTAAACATGCCTGTTCTCATTTCAGAATGAGACTGCATCACTGCATCACTTCCAAAATTCAGCAATGAAAAAAAACCTTCACTAATCTTTATAAGCCTTTATTATTATGGGGCTTTGCATAAAGAGAAATGAAGTATTATTCTGCAGTGCTTGATGCAAATTTTGAATGCGTGCTTTAACTTGATAGGAGTGATCCTTCAGGATCTTCTGAAGTTCAGTAAGAATAAACTGTACTGTCAAGACTATTGTAGATAATGTTGAATTGATAGAGTTCGTCATAAAAGGCAGAAGATCAAATAGGTCATCAGTCTTTGGTGGAAAAACTTAAACACTCCTGACACAATACTATTACCTAAGGACAAATATTCTACCATATCTAATGCTCAGTCTTAGCCTTTTGTAAATGATCTCTGCATTCTTAACATTCTTTTCCTCTGGCTTCAAAGTACAGTGAGCAAATGCTGTTCTACCTATAGCCTCACTGAAGTCAAGTAATAGTTTTTTCTCATATAATATTTCCAAAAAGAAGTAGTATTTGTGAGCCTCTCTGTTGTATGTAATTACAACTTAAATTTTTGGCACTTGTATTAATCTCTAACTTTCAGAGCATTTACCTAGCTTTCACAAAACTAAGTGGCAATTTCTTGTTGTCTTGTGGCCTGTCTGCCCCTACTAAGCTTCTCTGAGCAGGCAGCTGCAGAAAACCAACTGGAAAATTGAAATAGTAGAAGCATATCAAAGTTGGCATTGGCTAACAATTATCAGCCCAACACATTGGCTGTTGGTCCAAAAAGATCAAATGGACTGGGAGGAGATTTGGGATGTGGAAATAGCTTGTTGCTAACACCTTGGAATGCATAGGCACACTCTGAAGTGATTAAACTTGCTGTTCAAGGCATTTTGGGTAGCATCTAGTTAGTGACTGTCTTTCAATTATTTATTACAAGATGCAAACACCTGTATGGTACAGCTGGGATGCATGAAGATGGGTATACTTTATTGGAATGTTAATTAACTCTTTTAAGTAGATAAACTCTATTGAACTGACAGCTACAGTGTTAAAGCATTAAAGGTCATGGGAGTCTGTTGAATGCGTGGTAATTATTTCCTACTGTTATGTACTGAACTGTCAGCTGTACCAATAGAATCAGTGAGATTACATTTTTAGAAAGAGCTGTTCCATCTCTTTCTGTAGGTTTACCCACAAGAGTAACAATCTGCAAAGGCTTTCTCCTGTTTTCAAAGTGACTATATGTTGCTTTAACTCTCTTATTCCAGTCAATTAAAATGAGTCTTATAAAACTGAAGCTTATATTAATGAAGAATTAATCAAGTGAGTAGTGCTGTTGAATAAAGGCTTCAAGTAACCAACTTATGTGGAAAGCATTACCCATCTAGACAGTTGATAATCGCAAGAGGAATCTAGTTATTTGTTTTTACTGTGATTGGAATAGTACCAGGGTATGCTGTAGCTAAGAATGCTTGTGTGAGCTGATCTTTATATGTCTGCCTAAATGTCACTTTAATTTGCCCATGCAAAATTGCAAATGTGGAGGTTCCAGTACAAGCATTCCATACTGCTGGACCTTCCAGTGAGCTGCTGGAAGAAATAGACAAGAGAAGTTGTCTCGTGCTTGCATGATCAGTGATTAGTCTAAGCTGGGTTGTTTGTAACAGGGAAATGGTGTCATCTTGTTTTGGTCTACATTTGTTAAATATGGCATCTGGTTAGAAAAGCAGAAAAAGAAAGAAGTGTGTTTTGGTGTGTGTATGTGAGAATAATCATCTTGAAACACCTTGTTACTCCTACTGAAGGGTATTTGTTTTTTTCTCAAAGATCAGATTCAGGGGCTTGAATAGCTCTGCTGCCTGCCTAGCACAATATTATCATTAGTTCTAGCAGCCAATGGAGTGCATGTGCTTGTGAGATAACTTATAATAAAACAATTCTATTTTCCAATGATAGTTTCAGAAATTATAATGTATTTACATCTAATATGTTTAAAGGAACTTTGCCATATTGTTTCCCCCAGCACATGTTTGTGAGCGTACAAAATCCCAACTGTTCATTTGCTGGAGTCAGAGTTCAGCTGATATTCGTGAATGTGTGAACATCTGCTTAATGAGATCTGATTGCTTCAATATTATTTAAAAGCCTGAACTTTGTCAACATTTTTATGCTGTGGTATATATTGATATTAATTTAGTTATGACTGAAGACACTCTTCAGTTTTTCTAGGAGATAGTATCATTATCTAATAAGACAGCTATTTTTCTTCTACCCTTCCCCTGTCCCAGATCTCTGGCATTCCTGGTATATCCAAATAGGAGAACCAAATACAAGATCAGTGGAAAGCAATGAAGCAGAGGAGAGGCTAGGGAAACAAGTGGTTTCTCAGAGACTGATCTGTAACCTGAGATGTATTTTGTTTAGAAATAGTAATTTCTAAATAAATAATAATTTAGATGCACTTATCAACAAATTTTCCTTGCAGACAAAAGCAAACATCATCAAAGAAAGAAACCAGGGACATTCTAGCAAGAATGTCAAGTACATAGAAAGTGGGGAAGCATAATGGAGTTTTGCAAAGATTAAAAAACAGAAACAACAACAAAGCAACAACAAAACAACAACTGTAAAGACCCCAAAGCCAAGGAAAATATGTCTTTAGGACTTGCTCCATGAGATGAACAAAAGCAACTGCCAAACCCTACAAGCAAGAGCTCTCCTCCATTTATGCAGCTATGGCATTTGTGTAATGCATTTGCTGATAGTTTCCCTGATTGATTCCACATATTGTCTGTCTTTCTCTGATAAAGTGTCATTACCACTTCTGGTCACATGCAGCATTCCTATTTTATTAAGTTGGTTTCTGTTTCACATTATCATCTGCTTGATGCCATCCAGATGAGGTGGATAGTTATCCATCCTAGCACAGAAGTACATCAGATGATGTGCTAGATTCCAGTACTTATGAAGGAAATTGTAGTGCTTCCCTGGGAGTTATTCACGTGGTCTGTCTGTGAATATCCCTAAATCTCTGACTGCAACGTGCTGCTGCAGATAGGAATGAACTGGACAGGCATCTTAAAGCAGAGGACTTGCTTTCTGCTGTGTTTCTGCGCAGTTCCTTTATGTGACACAGTTTGAGACTCTTGTTAATGAAGTCTGTTTCAGTAAACTGCAGTACTTGCTTTAAGAGAAGACAATGAAGAAAGATGCACATAAAATGCAATCCTAAATATTTAAAGGGGTTTTGTGATTGCTTGTCTATTTATTCAATTTAAACTGAATAATTGAAATTGTGTATGAAACTAGTCTTTTCCTTTTTGAAAGGAACGTCTGAGGACTCTCTTAAGCATGACACCAGAAATTAACACACTCTGTCACAGCAGCAAAGAACTTATGGTATGGATTGCTGTATAAAAGCTTCATCTGTTAAGCTTTTTCTCTGTTCTACAGTTTTGAAAGCCCATTCTTGAAGGGTGTTTGTGAGGTGCACAGTAAATTACAGTCAATTATTTCTGACAGGTCAGATTTTTGCGCATTTGCAACTAAATACTGTGGGAAATCCTCTTTGTATATAACGTGGTATTCATGGATTTCTGTACCAATAGAGAAGTTTTTAACTCTATCTAAAAAAAAGAGAACTGTATGTATGTTCCTACACTCAAACAAGAAATTATTCTAATATATGGATAGATTTTGATATATATCCTATAATAGCAAAGCCTAGTCTTCTGCAGGAGTTAGAACTGTGCTCCCAGAGGTGTATCCTGCATCTTTCCTACCTGACCGATGATTTCCTTTCTGCCAAAGGTCATGTTTGTGTTGTGCTTTACTGCTACGTGGTAAGAGTAGGGAGACTGGGCATACTTTCCCTGCAATTTTGAATGATTCATACCATGAATAGCACAACTATAATGAAAAATATTCTATTGGGTGTTTTGCATGAACTTTCTTGGGTTTTAAGTGCTACGGGTCTTGCCTGTAGCTTACAACTCTGGTGAGAGGTTTTTTTAAACGGTATTGGTCTGTAACATAAACATTTTGTACCGCTTGTTGGGAGCTTCTCAAGCATGGCTGAAGTCCTTGAGACTTGAGACATCCTTTTAGGAGGAACTGCTGTAAGTCAAATGATTTGTGACCCAGAAGCTTACCAGTTGGTTCAGCTGTGCTTGATTCCAGTACAAATTTTAGTCATTCATTATGGTAGGTAGTAGGGTTTTGGGGTTAGTTTGCTTTCTTAAAAATCAGTCTTGGGAGCCCATATAAATTCAGTAGTGAGCCACTTCCCTGGAGCCATGAGAGATACTTCAGAAGAGGTTTATAAGCACTGTCATGATGCAATACCTGCACAGCTATTTTTCAAGAGCTCCTTGTACAAACCTAATGTACAAACAAATGTTGTATGTTGCATTAGTTTCTTAGAATTGCTGCCTCTACAATGCTTAAGAGCTTGTAAGATTGAAGCTTAAAGTATTTTGTTTTGTGTTGTTGATGGACTCTACAGCGGTTGTTATAGATGCATTAGGTGTGTTCAGCTGTTTGAGTTAGTGTGGCAAAGCACTGCTAAAATTAGACATGGGCATTTTGAAGCAGAAAGTCAAAGGTTGGGTGACAAACAGGTACCTGTAGGAATTCCCAGTAAAGTGTATTTTCCTGTTTCCTTGCTTTATTTAGTCTATTGACTTGGCTCCATTCATGTTAGAGCTTAATTTCTGCTTTATGAATACAATAGATATATTTTTTTCTGATATTTGCTGAGTTTTTACTATTAGCCTTAGGGAAGGTGAATATATTTATGTATGTATCTTGGTTTCACAGACTTTTTCTCAACATTTAATTTTGATGGAGATTTATTTCCTAACAAGTTTTGCTTATATATTAAGTTTCTCAGTACTGAATTATGTACATACGTAGCACCTACTTTTATATTAACTGATTTGTTAAATGAGTATTGAATATTGGGCAAACCTTCTCAGGCCTGAGCTGTTTCTTCAGCTTGGTTTTTTTCATTTCTTAATCAAAGACATGTATATATGCACATTTTCTTTTATGGAGTGGCAGGGTGAGATTTACATTACCCAGAGAGAAAACCACAGTCCTTGATGCAGCCTGAATACAAATTGGAAGCTGAAGGAGTTAAGGAGAAAATGTCAGAACTTTTGTATACTTTGCCAGCTTGTAACTGAGTTAAATTCATGGAATAACCTTACCATTGGTCTTAGCTCCATTGTGATCATATGCTTTAAAGCTATTTCTTGTTCCCGTAAAACTCAACTGGTGAGAGAGCTTACGCTGCATTTAGCAGGGTGAGTTCTGCATTTCAGTTTTTCCTCAACAGTTTCCTTTTCTTTAAACAAACAAGAAAAGCACGCGCGCACACACACACACACACACACACACACACACACACACACACAAAAAAAAATCTTGTTTTGTTCCTGACCAGTCCTGTTCCTAGATCTTCCCTTACCTTTCTCATGGGCAAAGTGAACTTTGGCAAGGTTTGTCTAAGCACTTAATATGGTGTGCAGAGTTACTTGTTCTGAAGTGTCCAGCCAATTAAAAGTTAATTGGTAAGAAATGGGCCAAAGCTGCAGTAACAGGGTGAATGCACATAGCATGCCTGTATTGCTGGCCTGTATTAAAGGACATAGAAATACTAGTAATGCTGCTGATTTAAATAAAAAGACTTTAAGATTTTGCTGGAGCATTTCAAAATCCAGGGCATGGTAATTCTTGGCAGATGATGGACTTTGAAAAGATAGCTGTTCATTCCATTCATTTTGAACAGCTATCATCTAGAGAACAGAAAATCATCCGGAGAGAAGAATTACTATAATTTTCTTGACCTGCATCCGGTCAGGGTCCAGCAGAGAAGTTGTCAAAGGTTCAGTTTGTTTCAAGGTTTAAGAGAGTTTGTTAGAAGGTTGTTTCACTTGTCACAGAGGGAGATGCAAAGGAAAGATTTCAGTCAAAGCAGGTTAAAACTGTCACTGTGACTCCATGCTAGTGGATTGCCCAACTTTTTCTTTTTTTTTTTTTTCAGTTTGTTTTTAACGAATGCTAAGTACCTGCTTCTCAAATAAATAACCACATCAAACAACGTATTTTTAATTAGTTGTTTTCATCTGGTCAGGAACATTTAAATTAATTTAAATAAATATAACTTATTTTTTCTGTTGATGTGGAGTTTTTAAAATAATTTCCTTTTCTCCCAAGTAACCTCAGCACAATATCTTTTCTTTTACAGTGCTTGATATAATCATGTTAGAAACATAAATATCCTTTCTTTTCTTTAACCTTGTGCATTGTTTTGTCAAGTAGACTATCAAGAATTCAGTCAGACTTACTTTCAGATTTTATAGTGCTTTTGTATAGTCCATTGTGCTGTATGATACACTGCTTGTATTATATGTATTGGTTACATGTCTGCATACAGACTTAGCTTAAAAACTTTTAACAGACTTAAACACAGAATTCCAAAGATGAGACTCACTAGAAGCACTGTAAAAACACTGGGCAAGTGGTAAAATTCAGTCCTTTCATCGCATGGAAAAGAACAGTTTGATTCAAATTCCTGAGGAAGACTATCAAATAAATATGTCACATGAGTATTCGTCTCAAAAGCTAAATAAATGAAATGTGTCACTAATATCTGTCCTCATATTTTAAAATGACCCAAACTTCCAGCTTCAATCCCAGAGCACTTCTAAAGCTGTTCTTGTTCTTTGTAGTCTACAGACCTCGATTTGCCTTTGCTGTCAGTTCTTTTCTCTTTTTCTACTTATCAAGTATAGAATTTTAAAATGCAAAGGTTATCCACTTCTCTTCAGAGCTTCTCTTCAGGGATGAAAACATGAGATTTCTTGTGATAAACAGCTCCTCGTTCATCCTTATTACTCTGGCAGGTCACCAGCATGAACTGAGAAAGTTTGAGATTGCCTCTCATGTTTTCCAGATTACTTTCTGGAGTGGCATACAACTGTACATCCTCAGTAAAGTAATCTGAGGATATATAGTTAAGTAATCAGCACAAGTAATAAATTTATTTTAATAGAAAATTCTCTTAATTATTCAAGAAATTTACTAGAGCACAATAGCTGTGGAGGCTTATTTCTCTTTGTTTTTGCAACAAATAATATGGGTTGGCCAGTCTGCACCAAGAGGTTTTTTTGTTCTCTTAATGCGGGGAAAGCTGCCTTGTGTGATTGCAGGACTTAAATGGAAAGCAAACTTGAAGAGCATTTTGATGTGTCATTGTATCCTATACCTTAATTTATATTTACTTTATGGTCTACCTGTGAATTTACTGGAAAATCAGTTATCAAAATACTATGATTGATTTTAGTGTTTAGTTACTTTATTTTCATTAACTTGTATGTTGTCAAGATATACTTGTTTGTTCATTTTTACACCAATGAAAAATAAAATGCAGGTGATCTTATTACTGTATCTCTGGAATTAGCTGACATAAAAATGCCTGTTGCTGTGATGTGCCCTGTCACTGCTCCACTTTGTTGACGAATACTTTAAGCCTAGGGTAAGTTTTATCCCTAATAAGCAAAAACCCTGCACAAAATTAAAAGCCACCATTAAATTCAAATAGACAAAGCGCTGCTATTAATTTGAATGGAATGGTTTACTGAATTGGGGCACTGGCTCAAGGCCAAATGGGTGGTTATCCAAGCATGAAGCAACACGGCAGGTTGAAATCACTGTCAGTCCTTATTGACTGATAAAACATTTGGTGGTTCTTGCTTGCATGTCCTGTCACGCAGTTCTTTGGAAACTGGGAGCTTTAGCACGTTTTCCCTGCCTGCAACAAAATGCAGCAAAAATGTCTGCAAAACGTTTTTTAAAACTCAGTGTATTGCATGTAAAAGCAGTAACAGTGAACATCATAGCTCTTACAAACCAGAGAACACATTTTTCTTCAGTCAAGCTGTGGCTTAACAGAACACTGGGTTGTTGAACTTATACAAGGTACCTTAGTTTTTCTTTCTTAAGCTTTTCTTCATTCTTTTTATAAGGTAAGATAATATCAAGACCTCATTTGAGCTGAAGGATGGTGTGTTAATAGACTAAAAATGAATCTGTCAGCCATATTCAAAGACAATTCTTTACTCTGAACTAATTAAATTGTCTGCATGTGTTATTGTTTGGGGGCTATAACTTCAAAATATACAGATAAATGTTCTGGGATAATTTACACACGTGCTGTGTCCAGTTGTCAGCAGGATAGATAACAAAACTTCGAGTTTATTTGTCTGCTCTGCTTAAGTATTGCAATTTGGAAAATTCTAATGTTTCAATTAAATACTGTATTTTTTCAATTTTTTTTAACTTTATTCTTTCAGGTTTTATAAACAATAGTAGTTCTGTTTATTTCCCCCCAACCCTTCTGGCTTTGCAAATCAGTGTGATTTGAGCATTTGAATAAATTTGCCTTCAATTCCTCCTAGATTTGTCTTTGCCTATGTCAGTCATATTGGAGAAGTTGACGTGTACATAAATCACACTCAAATCAAACAGAAGCTAAACATCAATCAGATTATGCCATAGTTTAATAAGAGCAAGTCCTGATATTTCAGGTAAATGGTGAGTAAAGAAGCACACAATTTCACTTAAGGAGGGATTTATCCCTTTCCTTATGAGAAAATGTGTTTAAAGTTAGGGGAGATTTTTGCGTGCTGATATTAAGCTTCTAGAATCACTTGACAAATACTGCTGAGTCTGTTTGATCTAGAACTGTATTTATTTTATTGTTGTGTGGGAGTTTTATATCTTCTTATATTTATTCAAGTTTCCATGTTGTTTGAGCAAGGAGCCAAAAGTCAGTCAGACAACAGCAGTCAGAGAGCAGGCCTGGGACTGCAGGAGCTGCATTGTTCTCAGGACTTCCAGCAGAAGTCCTGCCAATTCTCCCATGTCTGTAAACAAAGTGTGCAAGAAGAAAACAGGGCAAATACTAAACATCCACTTATTGAGGTAGGAAAGCTTAGGTCTTGTTAAATATCCTGCTACTTTTGTGGAGATAAGCAATTTTATAAGAGCCTTACTTCCTCTAAACTTTATTAAAATATGTACAGATTTGTCAAAGAAATATAAGAAAACATGCGTGCATTACAGTTCTGTACTACGGAATAACAAAAACCAGAGTAAAACTTTCAATGTTGAGTTTCTACCTGTATAACAACCTTCACACTTCTTCAAAGTCTTGAAGTCAACTTTAATAATAATTTGTATCCAAAGTTTTTGTTGATAGATGTTGTGCATTGTTTCTTAGTTCAGCATTTTACAACAGCTTTATAATTTACAAAACCTGGAAAAGTTCCCTACACATACACTTAAGGCATTAACTTCCTAAGGATCTGCATTTACACTGAATTTTCTGGTTTACAAAAATGGACATCTGAGTTTCATTGTATGAATGCATATGTACACTGACATAAATTTCTGCTTATATGTGTAGTTTCTTCAGAAGTGTTTCTGGATTTCAACTGTGTGTCCCTGAAAGTAAAAGCTAGACACTTTGCCTACACTGTTCTCATTACTGGGTACATTCACACTGAAGCAAGATAATTACACTACCTTCTGCTTACAGTAGATCCCCCATGTACTATTAATTGGATACAACCTCCTTGATTTTATTTTGTGAACAGTTATGTAGCTTGCTATGCAATGTTAAATAGTTTGTGTTTCACCCTGGAAATGCATGAAGTGATTCATAAATATGAAAGGGGTCATAAGATCACTTTTCTGGTATGAAATTGCAGATGGTGAAAATCAATCCAGAAGCACCGTGAGCCAGCACAGGTAGTTGAGGAGGTGGATGCTTGTGGGAGAGGGAGGGAGCTGCGGAGCTGTGCTGAGCAGAGCAGGGGATTCATCTAATAGAGTCTTCCTCTTGCTGTCTCTCCTGGCCTCTGCTCCCACCCATGGTGTGAAAGGAGCTTCCCTGGTAACTGAAGAATATCGCTTACAGATTTCAGAAGACATGTAAGGATGCTAATGATGTTCTGCAGAGCTAGTGGTTATTCGTTTTCTGTTTTTTTTTTTTTTTTTTTTTAATTATGCTGAGTGTAGATTTGTGGTATCCTAAAACTCTGAAGGTTCTGCTGGTGTCTTGCAGGACAGCTGTAATGCACTGCGTCACTCTCAGTTGCTTTGTCCAACTGTAGCTGCCTTCTCTTTGCTCTCGTTCATTTTTTCACTATGGGGTGCTTAGAATTAGCACGTTAAATGCTCTTAGTACCTTAAACAGGGCACTCTACAAGCACTTTAGATATGCTCACAGAGCTAGAGAAGCCTCTATTTTTTTTTTTTTGCCCTCATTCTTTCTGAGCATTTCCTGTGCATCTCACCAATCTCATCTGTCACTCTGCATTTTCCCTGCTAGATACGTGGCTACTTTATTGTGGGTTTCACTTTCTTCTTTATTTTTAAGTTCTTTCTTTCAGCAGTTACTGGCAACATGCAGTATAAATCAAGCTTGTACAAAAACAATGGTTTTAACACAGCAGCCAATTTATGGCTTTGCCTGAAGTCTTACTTTGGTGCTAAGCCAAGCTAAACCTGGTTCTAATATCTCTTGTCCCTGTTAGTCATTCCTTTTTCTTGCACATGGATTCCATGTCTCTCTTGAGAGCATAGTTGTTTTGGATATACCAGTCATGTTGTGATCACAGCTTACATTCATATATTTCATCCAGGAAAAAAAAAAAAAGCTTCTCTTATATTTATGCCATACTTACCAGCATTCAGAACAGTTGAAAAGAGGTGTTACTTTGAGGTCTAAGTGGAGTTGAAAATATGAGCAGTAACCGGCCTCCTTCACGTAATTTCTTTTCCAGAATAGGCACACAAGTTTAATATTAGTACCTGATAATATTTCAGGCCAGGCTCAGTGCAGCTATGTTTATTATGGCATAAGGAAGCGATATGCTTACTATTTCACCAGACACGCCACAGAAATCTCCTCCTTTCATTGTACAGCAGAGCAGTATCTTGCAGCCCAATCAGATAGCAGTCACTTTAAAACTGCTAGTCCCTGAAAACCAGGGAGTTTTTCCGTTTAATTCCCATCTAGAATAGGATAGCTTTCTGAATGAAGATTTAATTAGAGCTGGAAGAGCTAAGCCTGCATCTGAACCCAGACGTTTGTTTTCTTTGATAGTAGCCAGTCTTGGCCATAACGGCTGAAAGTTCACAAAGATTATTATACTTTCATCCTCAAACAAGTTTGTGTCTTTTTTCATCAGGTCCTAAAGAGCAGATGCAGTCCTAGAATCGAGTTAGTTTGTACTGTTATACCTTGTTGCATACATCTAACAGCTTTTTCATGCATTTTGATGTTTGGGTTTTTAATTTTTAAACCAAGTTCTCTATTACTGATGAAAAGTCAACATCAAAGATACTAATTTGGAGGCAGGTCTCCTCCTTGTCTGAAAGAGAAACAGAAACATTCTACCTATCTGATTTCCAAGGGAATGCTTAATTTTATTATGACAAATGCGGCTGCTACATATTAAATAATAAAACTCAGCTAGCAACAGTCACTCAAAGTGAGAAGGACATAGTGTAATGTAATTTTAAAATGGGAATGTGGGGTTTATGCATATGGAAAAGGATAATAAAAATTCCTGATTTTTATATTGCCATTTGCATAGTTCAGAAACAAAATGTCCCTAGTCTGTAGCTGACTGGAAGGTCAGAGGGTTTCTGGTTTTAATGAGTTGAAAATCTTTTTGTTATGATAAATCTTACTACTTTGTGCAAATGTATTTTCATTTTGCCCTGGCTACAGTCATTCATGTTGGATATAAAATGTCACATACTGCCTCAGCAAACATAATGCTGATATATAGTTGGGCATCATGTCCTTCTGTATTGCTCTCAGTTCCTAGGCATGATGTCCATACTCAGACCATCGTAAGGACACCAGTATAAGTATGACATTAGATCAGATTAAAGCAGTTGCAAGTTTTCTACATACAAATATTGTAGCTGATTTACTGTGTTTATACTGTCTGTCAGGCCTTCACATCCAGTCTTGGAAATAGAGCTTGGAAAGAAGTTGTAGGTTGTTTTGTAGTCTGCATCTGACAGTATGCTTTGATAGGTGTAAACAGTGGTGTCCATTTTAGGTAGCATGTTGAATACTTGGTTGGGCTTGAGTGTCCTGAGATGTTTCACAAAACATCTTTTGCAAGAGGATGTCAGAGCATTACTTCTGGGCTTTTTACGTGATGTCTGTGCTTTCGTACCCAGCATGAATAAATAAATCCGTAGTTTCTCTGTAGCTGTTAGTCTTCCCCATGCTGCGTGGCAAACATAAGCACTTATCTTACTTCATGCTCCAACTGCCAAATACTTTTCAGTCATCATATATGTTACTAAGAAAAAATTTCTGTGATGAGTTTCACTGTCAAAAATACAAATACTCCAAAGGAAACTGGGAATGCTTTCTTAATTCCCCCTTTTCAGGAGCCAGTGTCGTCTTGTACTTCATCTCATCCACAGAGCTCTTGAGGCTTGATTGCTAAAGGCAGCTACTAAATTGCTAGCTTCTTCATCTCAGAAGACAGGGCTTCTAGTGCTTCAATGATCAGTCACCAGACATGATACCCTGCGTTACCCAGACTGACAGAGTGACAGAAGGTTGACAATTGAGGGAACGAGGCTGGCAAGAGAAGGGAAAGGTGGGTATCATAAGTTACCTGGACTATTAAGGTGGAGGGAATGCTCTCAGCTAAGAATGAATAGTGGTAAAGAGATGTGTGGCGGTCTTACACTGATGCACATCTGAACTCCTCCACACCACTCTCTCATTCTCCCTCCTCAAAGGAACTGGGAAGAAAATATGATGAAAAAGGGCTCAAGGGCTTAAATAAGGAAAGGGAGAGTCCAATTACAGTCATGAGCAATATATATTAAATATAGGGAGACGATATAGTTTGTATACAATTAGTTGCCTATTAGTAAAAGGCTAGAGTAGTAAAAGCCAACTAAAACCACCCTTGTCCCCATCCACCCTCTTCTACCCTATCCCCCAGAAGGAGCACAAAGGAATGGAGGTTTCAGTCAGTCCATGATGCTTCTTATCTGCCTCTCCTTCATGGTCTCTCTCTGTCCCTGCTCTAACATAGAATACCTCCCATGGGATGTTATCCTTCCCCAGTTGGAAGGTAAATCCGTAACAAAATGGTATTACATTACATGTCGGTGCAGGGGGTTTTGTGATTTTGTGAGTGGGAGGAAAACTATTTAAGCTTAAAAGAATGCAACAAATTTGAAAACCTAAAAAAGAAAGATGCAGAATCACAAACATTTGTCCAGGGCGAGAAGCTCTACAGAAGAGGGGAAGGCTGGTGTTTTTATTTTTGAATAATATAACATCTAGGATCGATATAGAATGTAACTGTTAAATGTTTTCTTTCACTGAACATGTTTTCTTTCACTTTTTTTTCCTTATTTATTTCCAGATTTTGTAATATTAAAATCACTGATATACTTGTTGAGTAAATTCAAGTATGAAAGGTCATTTTTCTTTCTCCCCTACAACCCTGTCTGTTGGCAAGGTTGATTTCTGTAAACTCTAGCATGCTTTTCAAGAGAAATTAGTTCCGTGACTGTAACTGCAGAATGTTTGCAACCAGGAAAAGTCAGGAATCTCCAGCGTAGGGACTTCAAGAGTGAGTTTGCTGTGCAGGGTCTTGGGGAGGGCTAATTGTCTGTAGTGAGGGAAGAGTGAGAAACAGGCAGCCACAGCTAGGGAATGTTCTCCGAAAGTGTATACTAACAAATTGAATGATCAATCTTTTTTTTTTCTTTAATGCTTTAGTAGTACAGTAGTAGCAAGTAGTGCTGTTTTGCTTAGTATGAACTGCTCATTGGCTCTTATATCATTGTACCTTAAGAATCTCAAGTAGAATAAGTGATTTTTCCCCAAGGTTGTTAAACAATATAGCAGATTTATGTTTGCTTATGTAGCTTCTGTTACGCTTCATGAACAGTTCATGAATGCTTTGAATGCTGAGAATGTCTCAGACAACTTAAGGAAACTAAAAAGACTAGAATCCAAGAGTTTTGGATTCTTTTTCCCCCCTGTAGTGTTTTGCTTTGGATCTTGTGGCATTTGGATTGTTTACTTACCTAAAATAAAAGTGTCACAGTTCTTCGCAATCTTACGTTTGCTTTTTATCAATCAAAGCGTACGCTACTGAAATAAAGAACTAAAGTGCTTTAGACAAATTTTGATTAAATTTATTTTGGTTAAAATTTATTCTAATTCCAGGCTACAAAGTAGATTTCTAACTCTTGGCTTTCTTTTCAGTAGCAGTTATCTTTGTTGTTTTATTCAGCAGCAGTTTTCTTTGGTACAAGGGAAGTGTCTTGCACTGAGAAGTTCTGGGTTGATACTGGCATCATCATTTTGGATAACTGGTATGGGAGTTCTTCAGCCACCCAAGGAGTTCGTGGGCCCAGTGTTCTGGGTGTGCTCAGAGTGCTTATACCCAACAGCGCTACATTTGTAACTCAGAGGCAACCTTGATTTTGATACTTATGCCCTTATATCTTAAATTTCACAGCTCTTGCCTCAGGAGCTAAAGACTTCCCAAGTAGAAATTCCAAGTTTTTGGAGCTGATGAAGTATGCCTTTAGTGTTGTTGTGTTTCGTTTTATTTTGAGTCAGATTTTATCTATTTCTTTGAAGGCTTTGATCAATGTGATTTTTATTGCAGTATCCATATTATGTAAATAAGTACAGATTTTTTCTTGTTACGCCTGTACAATATAAATGTAATTATCTTTGAGGAGGTGCAGAATATGGAATTTGTTGAAGTGTGGAATTCCTTACACCTTGAAGAATAGTAGCAAAATTTAAGTGCTGGCTGAAGAATGTTATTAATTAAATGTTGATACAGAGGCAGATAAAAATAGGTCTATTAAATGCATGCTCTTTAATTAGGTCTTCCCTTTAGAGTCACGCAAAACTCATAAATTATTATACTAAGTATTGTACTCTTGCTCTATAGAAATATTACTTTGTGTTTAATATTCCTGGATGTTAATAAGTCCAGTAAGTTGTTTAACAGTTTTAACCCTTGAGAATATTGCTGTACTTGCGACATTCAGTACAGCAACATAGTTTTGAGTGTGTGAGCAAAACAACTGTCACATGCTTTGTTCAGTGGAAAAAAAAAAATCATTTTTGTCTTCTAAGCTATGTAATTCACAGCTATAATGTTGACTCTTACCAATTTCTAAGGCATTTCACAATGTTTTTAATATTCATTCTACACCACAATTAAATCACCCTTGTATTACAGTATCACCTATGTCAGAGTATTGCTGCATTAATTTTGTCTTGAAAAAAACATGGGCTAAAGGCTAAAATGTTCGTGCATATACAGACAAAGTATGTTATTCAGTTTACGTAGTTGCATGTAAATGTAATAGAGTGCAAATTGCTTTTATTGTTTTGCTAGTGCATTCATTTGTGTACTTATGTAAGTGTACAACTAATATATGTGATACTTCTCTTATACCTGTATTCTTTCTTATACTAAATGCAGGACTTTCTGGTTGGGCTTTCAAAATATTTTCTGGCTTCTATTTGTGTGTCCTCACAACTATTATTTCTGGGGACTTTAATATCAGTAACGAATACCCTATGAGAGGCAATAAGTGTTTGACTTCTATAAGTAATTTAGAACATTTCAAACCTCATTAGTTAAGTAGGGTTTTTTTTGGTAACATCTAGCATATCTGTTAAGGAGAAACTGCTTTTAGCATTTTGTTTTATCATAATCACCACCTATTCAAGAACTTAATCAGTGTTCCTGTTATAAACCTGCTTCATTCACACCAGTTCCTGTATTTTCATCAACCAATTTGTCTTTTTTTTAATGTCTTAAAATACCAAATTTTTAATGATAAAAATGTCTGTGTCCTGGGGGGATACTGATAATGATGATTAATTATAGTTAAGGAAGGAAAAGACTTTTTGCACATTGGTGACTGGAATGTCATAATGACGCTTATACATATTTTATACATGTTATCAGAATGTTAAAGTATTTCTGTGTTGAAATATAATAAAATGTACAGAGACGAATATAGAGAGGCTTCAATTTCCAAGGCTGCAAAACATCGTATGTGAAGCTTTATGCACACGTAGCTTAGCTAGGCCTTGGTAAAAATAACTCAAACTGTGCTCAGAAGCTTTGCAAAGGTATGTAGTGAAGCTATGTTTCTAACTTCATGTAAACAAGTAATCCATTTTAAATCACAGGGATGATTGTTTGGTCCTATAAGGCACATGAGCAGGAAAGACAAAATCTATTCCAGTATTGGAACTGGGTCTGATGTAGTCAAAACTACCATACTGATGTTTTTTAATTGGAGTCTTTACATATTCTTGGTGAACAACTGACAAACAGAATACAGGCTTTGTTTGGCACTGCACATTTCATAGTGCAGAGTGAGTAGCACAACATGCAAGTGGATACTCCAGCCAGGGCTGGATACTGCTGTGGGCAATGGAGAGGAGCTTGATCAACAGTGTTGAAACCAGAAAAATATTTACTTGTTTTCATAATATCAGTATCATCATCCTCATTGTAGTCATAATATGAGCGTGTGAAAATGGAGAGGAATTGTCTCTTCTAATTGTATCAAAAACATCCCTGTCCAGGGAAAATGATTCCTAAATACACTTCCTATTGAAAGCATCTCATAGATTTATCACAGCTATTGTACTGTCTATACTTTTAGATAAGAAAGGAAGGAAAACAACCCTTCTCTCTCACATTAACTGTGTCTAAATTAGGGCACATTGTGTACACTGACAAATTCTGTTTTTTCTACATTTGAAGCCTTCTGATCAAGTAGTGCTTGGAAATGGCTTAAGCTGTGAAGGGAGTTCAGTAAAGAAATGCAGTGAAGTGTAAAGTAACAGCAGAAAGAATAAAATACCCTGCATGTGTGTTTGGAAAACAGTGAAAACAAAAGTTGTTAACTGTTTTCATACCATGTTTTGGTAAATGCTGTGTAAACACAGCTAGATTAAATTGTGTTCTGCTTGTAGTTGTCACTGGTGATTTAAGTAAGTTCCTGGAAACCTGTGTCATAATTTGATGTATTTTATGGGCAATTTATTAAAAATGGAGGGGTTTTTTTAGCAGTAAGGCAATAATATTCCTAAGGGAGCCTATACGAGCTGCCATGTTAGCCCTTGTTTGGGATATACCTCATTAGCATCAGGCCATAACAAGTTTATTTTGAACATATACACAAGTGGCAAGTGGATGACATTTTTGTGATAAAATATGTATTTCTCAAATAATTCAATCTAAATTTAACTCTCCAAAATACCAGTAGATAGATGCTAACATAAAGCAGACGCTAAAACTTAAAATAAATCCGTCTTTACAGGGAAACAAAAGCACGAGAAACACCATTTAGTTTCCTCTGGTGGATTTCCTTGACTTTGAAAATGCGAAATACGTTATTAGCTTATGAATTATAACAGAAGAGGAGAAGGTAAACACAACTGCAATGAGTTTGACATTTGTGCTTTTGCGACACATTGACTGGCAATGTATACTCTGTTCTGCCGTGTGCTCGTATGTGCTGCTGCTCCAGTGCTACAGCATCACTGTGTTATTTGATAGAGGTGGCACATTGCTACAGGTATTCTGACTGCTTTTAATCGACTGAGTAGTGGCTCTCATCATAGTTCTTATCTTCCAATTAACTGTCATTACTGGTAACAGCACATAAGCACTGTGAATAGAAGGGATAACCGCTAATGTGCTCAGCCACTTTGCCTTCTGACCTCTCATCTTCTTAAAAGGCACTTTTTCTTGAGTCTTGAGTTCTATTATGTATGCAAAGTTACAGGTATTCAGTCTAATAGGAGTTTTGTGCATGATCCTTTTTTCCAAACAATTACATATGCTGCACCTATTTACTGCCCTGTATCTCTGACAATGCTTTGTAATGATGACGTATCTTACTGGTTTTAGTGAGAGAAAAGCCAAATATTAGTGTATTTGATAGCAATACAGAGCTGTCGTGCTATACTGAGGTAAGCTGCAGTGCTGTACTAAGGTAAGTGTTGAATTCTTGAGAAATATTTTTTTCAGCAAATGCGAGTCTCAAAGTAAGTCTGTTTTTCACGGGTACATCAGCTGTTGTAAGTAAAGCTTTTTCAGTCTGATACAATTCCTATTTACTGACAGATATTGTGATGTATAGTTTGATGGTGCAAAATAAGTAAATCCTGATGAATATATGTAATTATATTCAGCTTGATCATTCAGGATTGATACCATAAAGTGCTTTCTTGAATACCTACAAAAACTTAGGAAGATAGAGGCACTCTTTGCAGAACTGTACACATCTTCTGAACATGGGCTGTTAAGAGTTAAGAAGAATTGTGTGTATCACATTTTTGGACTGAATAATATTACTCAGCAAAGAGTTTATTCACAAAGTAGACATTGCAAAGCTAGGGGAGTTTGCAAAATTCTGCATAATGGGACCTGTATATTTGCTAACATTTCCACTCATTGGAATAGCAGCTTCAATTCTGGAAACATAAAACACTTTTTCATTGTGATTTATAGGGAGATGCTTCAAGTAATTCAGTTTGATAAGTAGGTCTTTCAGAAATGATTAAATGCTTCCTGTTCTCTAAAGAAGAAATAGATACATGCTTTAGGTTATTATATACAGGCTGGCAAATTGCTTCATAAAGCTTTCTGTCTTATTTCTATACTGTGCTCTGAAAATCAAGAACCCAATAGCTCCTCAGACATCAGCATAAAAGATAAACAAACTTGAAAAGGTACTTTAATAAACAGAAGCCTTTACAAATCAGAGTATCTTCTTGGCCAGGCCCCATTGTCTTTAACATCTCTGTTAAAAGAAATTCATACCTGACAAAAGAGGCAATTAATTTGCTGAATGACAACAAGAAATGTCACCACTGGTAGTAAACTGATGACTCTATTCTTTATTCTGTTGGCAGCTCATATTATTATGAACATTAACGTAATCAGTTCCCTGTCACTTAAAATCCGTACCTGCCTCTTTCTCTCCTCAAATTCAGTTGCCGGCTGTATTGTAGCATTTATGTACTGTTTTTACTAATCCTTGCTGGCCTGAAACATTACAGTCATCTTGCAATCTGAGTAGAAATTTGTCCTTTAATGGGCATGAGGAAAAATGACAATGCTGGCATATAATCATTGTTGAAGTGCTGTTTATATCTTTGTAATGATATGGGACTTCCACTGATTTAAAGATGAAAGGAAAGAGGATATAATTTTAAAGTACAATATTAGGAAAAATTTGTTTGCTAATGAAATGTAAATGAGGTAGATTTCCCCCCCAGTTGTCTGCAGCAGCTCAGTCCCTTCTTTCATGAATTACTTTCTGTCAGTGCGTTATTTACCGAACTCCCAGCTTGACAATGGTTTTGCTCCTCGTTCCAGTTTACTTTCTGAGACTGCTTTTCTGAAAGCAGTAATTCCAAAACTGCAATCAGATGACTTTAACTGATTGTAGATTAAAGGTCAGTTTACAATAGATTAGGAGAAATTAGCTAAAATAAATTAGGCTGATGATCCTGAATTTGCCAGTTGTCTGGATGTAGAAGGTTAAGTTAGCATTTCTGTTGGGATAAAGTGGTCTCTAGTTAATCGACCTACCTTCATTTTGTGAAATGGTTTTGAAGTGTGCAAACTGGGTTTAGTTTTAGTTGAAACTCTGCCCTTCACTTAAAAGGACCCTTTCTGTGCTTCAGTTTAAAGTCACTGTTAACAGTGAGGCTGGACTAGAGCAAGGCAGAAACTGCTGAAACACACAAGGCAAATACCAGTGTGAGCCCTGGACCACTTCCTTATACAGATTTCACTCCACAGCAGACTCCAGTCTCTTCTGGGGTTTGATCTTTCTTCTCTGTCTTGATACTGTGGTTTAAGCTCTAACTCTTCCAATTGTTACTTTGAAATTTTACTCTCCCTTGAAATGTATCAACTTAAGTGTCAAGAATGATCTGGCTGGTCTTATCTTTTGCTGTGGATGTTGCACATTGTTTGCCCTCAGCCATGGAGTTGGATCTGAGCAGTAGTTGCCTGAGCTAATGCTTATTGAACTGAGCATTTTCTCCCACCGTAAAATGTTAAGGCTGTGCTCTGGTTATCATTTTTAAGTAGGTTCGGGGGTGGATGTAAAAATAAGCCAATATATAAAGAAATAAAGATTGATGGTTGCAAAAATTGTTTGCCTAACCTGTGAATTTGAAGAATGAAAACCTTGTATTTCACCTCTTGAGTTCTGTGGAAAGCACTTTGAAAGCTGTGCTGTTGCTCTGGCTCTTCTGCCTCAAGATACGTTAGTATGGAGAGAGAATCTTAAGTTAATGACATGATTCATGGCAGTTTCAATTTTGAAATCCGTCACTGCTATAGCACACTAATGACTTACCATAACATCGCTTATCCAGTGAGCATGCAGTTCTGTTGTTGAGGCTGTATATGTCTATGGCTGCTGGCCATATAAACAGTCTGCAGAGCGATTAGCTAAGTACTTTGATGATAACTTTCAAAAAACAGTCACAAGGTAAATGGTGTAACTCGTTTTGGCAGTTGGTGATTTACAGGAACATTAACTTTCAAGCTCAATTGACAGCCTCGGAGCTATGTTTCATATAAAGTATGTGCAGTTTGGAAAGAAAGTCACAGAGGCAAAGAAGTCATCTATTCCATTAGAGGAAGTACACTTTTAAAAATAACTTCAGCATTATTAAAGGAGATATTAATGAACTGTTATTCTTTTAACTTTTTCTTAATCTAAGCAGGAGCTAGACTTGCTATTGTAGACACTGGCAAAATGACTGACAGCTTGGGAAATCTTTCACAGAAGAATCAAAAGCAAAAAAAAGGGAAAAAACCCCACAAGACAACAAAACACACCAAAAAGCATTGCAAGTCTTGGAAACTTTAGTAACACTTAAAAATGTCTTCAGAAAAGAAGGTGACCATTCTGAAAATGTGTATGCTACACAAAGAGATATTGAACAGTGGAAAGCGTTCTAAGATTAAGCATCTCTTCACAGATACTTCAGAGACTTTCTAACCTTCTAATTTAGATTTTTTTTTTTAATTAAGAGACTTTCACTTCTTTTTTTCTGATTGGATTAACACTTCCAAGATGAGTACCTCATTACATTTCCTTAGCTTGATCCTATTTGCTTTTTGCTTCTTTCTAGCTTGGTCTGTATTTTGTATTTCAAGTGGAGGAGAGGTTTTGCGTAACTTCTTACTACTTCGGTGAAATCAATGATCTTTAGCAGATTGAATAATGCTTTGTGTCAAAAGAATATAACTGCAATTTTTGAATTTATTTTCTCTTGAATGAGGTAATATATGGTGTACATATTTAACTTTTGTGTCTGTAATATCTAAAACTGTTTTAAAAAATCATGTAACCGTTCTTGCTAATAAAAGTTATCATCTGAACTTGCTTTATAACTTTGTGTTTTCAGATACATCTCAATGATAAAGCATGTGCTCTAGAAAAATGTATTCCCGTCTGAATAAAATAATTCATGGGAATGAACCACATAGTTTCATCCTACTGTTCCAATGGCTGGCACTGTGCGATAGCTGGCTTTGTTGTCTTAAGAGGGGTCATTAGGGCATGTTGCAATATCACTTACTGTCTGAAATGACGTGTTCCTGACAGTCTGCAGGAGGGCCATCGTATCTTTCATCTTGAGTATTTTTCAGTCTGCTAAACTAGCTGTAGGTTTTGATGCTAGAAGCTGCTACTGCCATTAAGTCTGTTTCTGTTTATTACTCAACATACCACCTTGGACAACTCATTTAATCTCTCAATTTTTCTTTTTCTCATTGCAAAAAACAGGATAATAGTCTTTACGTAGAATAAGAATTATTTGATTATCTGATATCTCCATAGTCTTTGTGCTTTGGATAATTAATTAAATACATTCAAAAGGGCTACAAAATATTGCCAAGCTTATTTGTTCTTCAAAAAGCTTATCTACCTGGAAGGAACCCCAAGGAAATCAGTAGTTTTTTCAGGACTGGTCAGTTAATATTGCAGATGCATTCATTTTGCTCTGACTGAGCATAAAATATCTAAAGCTCAAATTTAAATAATATTCAAAGCACCTACTAAAGATTTGGAATGACAATTTTCTTTCAAGAAATAACAAAGGCCAGGATGAGGCTAGCTTCTGTGACAATATTACTTGATCTACATATCACATGCAAGGTCATGCTTGCCTTTCCTCATGGTGGTACTTGAAGATACTTGCATGGTGATATATAAGAACATTAGTAGAAATCTCTCTACTTCACGTTTAGAATACCTGTTGACCCCCGTAGTTAAAAATACTCATATCAAATGAGTACTTACATTAAAAAAAAAGCTGCCTTTTTCTATTATTTAATGATCTGTTTAAATTAAAACGGTTATATGCACACACTCATATGGCTCTAATTTGATCTCTTTGCTTTTTTTCCAAAGAAATCTTTGTGTTTAGAAGAGAAGCATACGTTATTCGTCTGCAACGATGAATGAGCTCTGTAGCTAAAGTGTGTAAAGAGAAAAGAAAGATGAAAAAAGAGATTTCACATAAAAGCGGACGTGTAAGGAAACCAGGCTGAGTCTGTCACTTCCACAGCATTGTGCTTCTAAGTCTATGAAGTCTTTGTATTCTGGGGACTTGAGCAGGGGAGAGGAAGAGGGTATAAGACAAAGCTTTCAAGACAAAAGAGGAATTCGCATTTTTATCTTCCAACTTCTGGAATGTATTTACTGGAGCAATTCATTCTGGCACTCACTAAAAGTGCTTTCTGTAGGTTTCCAGTAGCCTTGAAAGCTTTTGGGGTAGAACTGTTGTACTAGCTTAGTAATCATGTGTTCTTTGTAATTGTGTTCTCTCCAGTAGAGTTTCTGAAGGCTGTATCTCACTGGTTACTCTATCTGAAAATCCAGGAGATTGTTGCTTTATAATTCAGTTGTGTTGTGAATTCTCCTCTTCTGTTTCTGATTCATGGGTTGGCTGAAATACAGCACTGGGTCTCTGGGGAAAAATCTGGCATCACATTTTCTGCCACCTGGAATGAAATGCCTGCAGGGAAGCAGTGATGGTGAGAGAGGCTCTGTGGTGCTCAGAGGGGGTGCCTGAAGCCATCCCTGGTGGGAGGTCTTGTAGAAAGGGATGAGGAGTGGTGCCAACATCTTTGTTTGTTCTTCCGTGCATTAGTGGCCTGCTGGAGGGTGCTGTTTTATGGTTTATTTTGGAGTTTGGAATGAGCATATTCTCAGATATGTAGTCAGTAATTGTGAGTGGAGCCCACATTCCTTATATCAAAAGAACAAAGTACTTAACAGTATTCACTGTTGTAATTATTTCAGTTTGGGCTATAAGTTACAGCTGTTGTTTGTGGGTGTTAAGTGTTTCACTCTGTTGTAATTGTGTATCTATGTAATTAGAAGTACAGTCTTTCCAAGATGCTGACCCCCATCTAACAGCAAATAGCAATGTTTTTTTGGTAGTGGAAATCCAGATGGTTAATTACAAATAACTAAAAGCATAGAGGAACAAGTGAAATAAATAAACATTTCATGTTCAATTCTTAGTGCAAGGTTTAGTTAAGTAATTAATAAGTTCAGTAGAGGTCCTGTTTGTTGTTTCGTACCTGAAATGGTGAAGAAGTTTGTCTGCTTAGAGAAGAGAAAATCTGAAAGTACTTGAACATGTCTTTTAAAAAAAAAAAAACCACAACTCTGTAATTTCTGAGAAAAAAAACTAGAAAACACAAACTCACAGAAAGCTTTTCATCCTTTCTTAAAATACAGGTACTCCCACAAGGACTGATAGTGCTACATCAGCCCTAATGGATTTTTATAGTTAGTGACTTCTGCAATTATACTGTACCTACAACGCTTTAAAATATTTTTGAGAGACTGGAGAGGGCTCTTTGATTGAAAAAGGTCTCCTCCAATAAAAACCCAACAGCACACCATCAAAACTATTTACTTTGAGAGCTGTTAAAGTTCACAATAGTTGCATAATTGAAACAAATGAAGTGGCTATTGTACACTTATGTATTTTAGTGAATTATTTTAATTTGCTTATTTACTTTTAAGAGATACTGTACTGCACTATCTCAATAGATATGTATGCATATATCCAAAGAGTACGAAAGTGAGATAAGTGTTAACTGTGACTAGCATTTTTATTCATTCACTAACTATAAAAATTGATAAAATACTTGTAAGTTGATATGCAGCAGACTATGCATCATATTATTTCCCCTAGGAAAATAGGAGTACTCTATTAATCTCTGTTAATATATATGACATGCTGAAAACTCGTGACAGTTAATGTAATATAAATAAACAGTAGCACGGGCATCTATGGTCATTTGGTTCTTCATAAACACAGAGAGCACAAAAAAGAAACTTCTAGAGTTCCTTGGAAGTGGGGATCTGAGCTCAATGTGTTTTGGTTTTATTCCAACATAAACAAAACTGGAGACTAGGGAATTTAGATGAATTTCAGCTAGGTTGAAAGAATTGCTTTCTGACCACAATTGTTATGAAGTACAGACAAATTATGCTGATTCATACTGGTGGGACATTCCTACGCATACCAGTTTTTGGCAAGCAAATTTATTCTGGACAGGGCAAGTCTCTTGGTGACAGCTTCTACGCAATTCTCTGCCAGATACCACAGGGTGTGTTCCATGAAAATGGACACACATTCCTGTTTTTCTGTAATAACAGGATATTTATGGATATGGAATATCATAAGATTATTCTTCATTGGTAGGAATCTTTAATAATAATAATAAAAACCCTTTGTACAACCTTACTAAGAAAAGTCCAGAAGACTCTCCTTCACCCATGCATTTTACCATGGAATGGTAACTTTAAATAGTCGTCTTTAAATGAAGGAAATCTAAGCACAAGTGCCTCTATGTGTGTATGTATATAAGCTATGACTTAGCAGATCTCCAGTTTGTGAAGCCGAGCCATCTCTGTTGGCAGCTGTGCAGGGTGATAACAAGAGGGTTGTCTTACAAATGCCAAGGGCATGATTGGAAAGGACCTGTTGACATCTAAAAGCAGAAGAGTGCACGCTGAGCCTCTGGAAACTGTAAAACCTTTTTCTTCTAGTGAGTGCTTACAGTGCATTAGGGAGCAGATCTTGATGGTCCACAACATTTATTTATTTTTTCTTTTAAAATCCCTGAAATACTCTTAAAAAAATAAATAACAACAGCAAAAACCCAAACAAATACTTCTCCGTGTTAAAACTATTCCAACTAATGTCTTGTTTTCCTAAAGCTTGTGCTTCAGTGGTTTCTGTGTGAGTCAGAAACACAGCAGAGTATTGGAAACTGACTGGCACGACACACTGGCGAATGCAGGGCAGTGTATCTCCCATGGCTACCTTTTGATTTTTTCCACAAAGAGAAAATAATGGTGATAAATAATTTTTATTATTGCTGAAACTCCATTTACCACAGTGTGTAACTAACTGAAAAGGTCCTTGAACATGCCTCGTGGAAAAAGTTTACTTAGATTTTAAACTGGTTTATGAAATTCACAGATTTCCCATTTCATCCTGCTCTTTTCTGTCTTGTATGACAAGATACAATTTCCTAACTGTGCTTCTCTACTGAGAACTTCTATTTTTCTAGCAAATTGATACAAATATTTTGATACTGCTTAAAACGTTTACTTTCTAGGTGAATTACTGTGTGTCCTTTATTGTTACAGATAGAGCATTCCTTTGAACTCTCAAATACAGTTAATTTAACTAAGCTTTCAGGAATATTCCAGGTTATGAAAATATCTAGTATACATTAGTATGTTTTAACAAACAAAAGAAAATATTTTGCATGTTTTACAGACCCACTGCACTAGGAACTGTGTGTGGTTACAAAATCTGTTCTGTAGATATGTTTAGAGACTGCTGATGTGTTGTGCTTGAAAGTTTGAAACACTCTGCTCTAAGACAAATATTCTTTGTACATATTGCTTGCTTCCTTAACCCTCTTATTCCCAGGTAGTAGCCTTTTATGATGTAAACTGTGATTGGAAAGATTTATTAATATGATATAAAGTAGGGGTTTTGCTGGTACTGTGGTCTTGTGATGTGTAGTGATTTTGAGGTGGGCTGGGATGAGAACCATGAAATGGGCAAGTTGTGTCCTCAGAGCTCTGACTTCTAGGTACTGAAATTAAGTCATCAGAGCACACATACAGTGACATCTTGGCATTGCCTGCTTGTCAGCAAGAGAGCTTGTGTTGTTCAGGGGGTTGTTTCACTCTGGAGACAAGCTGTGGTTTGCCAGCTTATATCAAACGTGCGTGGACAAATGCAAATCTGCAGAAACAGGAAACATTGTGTTGCTAAAACTGTAAAGCACATCAGAGCTAACAGGGGCAAATGTGAGTTACTTATGAAAAATGTGTTAGAAGTGCCAGAGAGTGGAATTATCACTTATAAAGATCTCACTCCCACAATTTAGAAAGGCGTAGAGGTGCTGGAAAAGGAGGTTCTACACTGCACTCTGGCGATTGTGTCTGTTTTGTCTTCATTGTTGCAGCTCTGAATATTGCTACTCTTAAATGCCATGTTGTCAAATCCGTGGTCTTACTGGTGTTGTGCTCAGCACTCTAACCATAGATTAAACAAGGTATTTTGTCTTACTCCCTTAAAATTCAATAGAATAATTTGATCTCTGCTCTTAAAACTACTGTTTTGTGAGCAGTTCCCATGGAATTTACTTGATCTGCAAATACATATCTGTGTGTATCAGTACGTATAGCCTGCTACAGCATGATTTTCTTTTTTTTTTTCTTTTTTTCTTTCTTTTTTGAAAATTAAAAGTGAAAGAAGTATTCCCAGACTTTAAAACTGTAAAGGCATTATCCTAAGAGAAAGTCTAACTTTCATGCATGTTTGTGTATGTGATAGTGTGGAGAATCCTTAGTGGTTGAAGCAATGTTTTTATTAGTGGCAGTGTATTTGCAGTGCTCCTGCCATCTTCCAGCACTGATGGACTCTAACTCTGGGAGCGCTGACTGGCTCATTGGTTCTCTGAACTCAAGTCTGATGGCAAATGCTTAATGTACAGTGATAATATGCAATGAATCTTTCTCCAGTGACACAGAGAAATGCAGAAAAATAGAAGGATGATTCCAGTTTTCCTCTTGCAGTCAAGAGGTAAGCCTTCAGAAAAACTGGAGGAGTCAAAGGATTGATTTGATGGGAAGGACAGTTAGAGGAGGCAGCAAATCAAGTTACTGAAGTGAGAAGTTTGTGGGAGGGTCTGCTGGAACTGAGACTGGGGAGGACCAGGTTAAATGATGCTCCAAAGTAAAATGGTGTATATCCATTCTGAAGTGAATGGAAGGAATGTCGAATTAAATGCTAATTTCAAAGCAGCCAAGAATGTGCTGTCGTGGTGGGGAATTTATGATAGAGGAAAATGAAATGGGTCAATTATTGGCAGAAAAATGTTTGAAGAAGTTTTACGAATGAGAGATATTTTCATAAAGTCTCAGAAGGATGATGATAGAAAGAAAACAAGAGTCAAATCCCAGTATGTATCTGGTAGACAAATATCACAATTTTTTTTTAAAGTGAGTCTAAGTTCTGGTTGTGATGTATTAGTAAGTTTTGTAAGGAGATGACTACTTAACAATTTACTTGAGCTGTGTAATTTTCTTCATAGTCATTTTAGCTTTTCATGATGAAATTCTTCCACACTACATTTTGCCGAAACAAACTGGTTTTCTTAAAATGAATCATTGGTGTTTTATGCTCTGGTAGAGTATTTCTGTAAAGTCAGAGATAAATATAGGAAAGCCTTGTAAACAAGGAAGGGGAAAAATGATTTCCACAGTGGATTTTCTACTGTAAATCTTGTGATTTTGTAGTAGTTGATGCATTTATAGCAATATTTTGATGAAAAGTTTCAATATTGATTCTGTATTATTATTTTCTCTAGTGTCTTTTTCTAGAGTAGTTCTAGATTCTAAGTTTTCTGTTTCTCTGGTGATGGGGGGGACACATAATAAGAGTGCATGATACTTTGCTATTTTATGTCTACTGCTGTTAATCTTTGAGATTATTTAACAAGAGTCTAAAAATATACAGTATTGTATAGTTCTTTGAAAATTTCCATGAAACAAAATTCTGAAGTCCCAAATTTCTTTTTTCCTTTTTCCTACTTGTTCTATTTCTTTCTCAGTCCCCAGTTCTCCCAGTAATGAGAGATTTGTGAGGATGCACTTGTTTGTTGCCTTGTAGTTACTCTCTGTGGAAGGGAAGCAACAACCCCATGTGTGGCAACTTAAAAAATAGCTAGAATATGAAAGAAGGTGGATAAATTGTAAGAGAAAGCATATTACAAACTTCAAAATAAGTTAGAGTTATACCTACTGTGTATTTTATTTTCTCTCTATAAAGGAAAGCTTCATTTATATTTTTATAATTTTGAGTTTAACTAGTATGTTGTTATCATCTATTATTTGGCTGATAAATGATAAACTAATTGTATGGCTTTACCATCTACGATTTAGCTGAGTTTGCTCCCTTACCTTATGCCTGTTCTCTTTACAGTTTTTCCCTAATCCCCTAGGAGAAACTGTTACTAACTTCAGTTTTTCAACTGCAGGGATGGGGCTGGCACTTCAGCTGGAAGTAAGCCAATATTACAATTCTTTGTGACTTTCTTCAGTCTTTTTGATTAGCTTAAAAATACGTAGCTTTTTTCGGTTTTTGAAAGAACTGTTTCGGAACACTGAACAGCACAAGCAGTGGCCCTCTGGCAGGTAATAGTGGACAAATGGGTCTGCTGAGGATTTAATGTATCTTTTGTTGATCTGTCAGCACAGAGCGTTCTGTTACTTAAACAAACTGAGAAATTGCTGTCACATGGCATGAACCCTTTGGCGCTACTATATCACTGCAGGAAGTGCATGAAGTGGCAGTTACTGATGATAAAAAAAAAAAAAGGTAAATGCTGAGTAGTCATTCATAAGCTCGCTATATCTGATTAGAAAGGATGAAAGCATAATCTGATTGTTATAAGGAACAATTTTTAAAATAAATTCCCAAGGTTTAAAACTGATAATTTCTCTAAAACTTAATCTTCTGAAGAATGTATTAATTTTAGTACAGCATTCTCCCTTTGGGTTGTTGCTACCTTCTGTTATTTTTACATAACTTTCAATCAGTTGGGAACCATGCCCATAGCTGACCACAAGACTGTGCTTTTAACATGTATATATCATTGCAAAACAAACAAACAAACAAAAACCACAAATCCAGCATTGCTGTTTTATAAAGCTAAAGATAAAATATTGTCCAACTTTTGTACTCATTCACAGTGAAGAGAGGTCATATAAAATTCCTCACTCAGAGGATTCAGGACAATGCAGGATTAGGTCTGTTGTCCCAGGATTTATATTTATCATACATAGGAAACAGTTTTGTGGGTTTTTTTATTTGATTTTCAGCACTCCACACGTCTTCCTCTATCCCTGTCCATATGTCTTTTGTCTAATGTCAGTTGCATGACACCTGCTCTTTTTGCTATATATCAAAAACATCTTTGTTTGAGGAACTCTTTTATGTTATTTTCTTTGTATGTCATTTATAATTTTTATTAATTATTTTATCTGTGATTTACATATTTCCAGCAGGTAAATTTTCTTTGTATAATCAGTGTTTGTCTAAAAATGAGAACAAATGTCTTTTCACTCCCTGTTTAAAAATAATCATCTTTGGGGGCTTTTCAGTTCTATAGTATTTTAATCTGCAGTGTCTCTTAGCATCCAATGAATGAGCAGAAGTGGCATTTTTGTTTTTCTTCTTTTCATTTTTATTTGAACTTATTATTTGCTGAAGAAAGAGAAATGGATGATTGTTTCAGGACGTTGTCGGAACAGACTCTGGGCTGACCAGTGTCAATCTGGCTGGGTGTACTGAGCAGCCTGAATTGCTCGGTACTGCTGCACCAGAATTGAACACAGACATTTTGAAGGACGTGAAAAGTTTGATGTTTGCTTTCCGACTTCCACTTCACTAATATTGAAATGCAGTGTTTGTTCTCAACTGTAGAGAAGGAAGGAGAAGAGAAGTTGGTGCATTTGTTTAGTCAGCCTATATGTACTGTGTATTCTTGCCTGGAAAATTCTATTTGGTTCAGTCAACAAGTTTTACGTGGCCTCTTCTTTCCTTCTTACTGCTCCCTTTGAGATAAGTCTAGAATAATAAAGAAAAGAAAGATATATTTTACCTTGGCAAGCTGAAGCTGCCTATCTCTTATATACAGATAGTAGCAGCTTTGCATTCTTGTAATAATAGTGTTGTATCTTTACTTACAGTACAATGGGAATAACAAATATTTAAAATATTGAGGGAGGAAGAGATTTTCATTTCCCTACTTCAGAAAAAGACCATTAAATTCATCGTTATTTGATCTTTCTGGTCAATAGTGTTTTAATTTACACAGAATGCTAAGCTATACTTGCATTTACACAATCAAATGTTCTGTGAAAATAAAGAATGTTAGACCACGAGCTTTTCTGTTGGTTTTTGTTTTGTTTTTGTAATAAGCCTCACTCTAGAATTGCTCCTATAGAAGTCACGTTGAGTGAGTTCAGATCTCTCATTTCAGTTACACTACGTAGGGTGCTGGAATCTGAATAGTAAAATGTGATCTGAAAAGTTCTAAGGGGCACTGTCATGTGAGAGTGTTTCTAATAGTTAGGATTTTGAACTTACACCAGCTAGTCTACCAGAATAATCATGAGATAACAATGTTTTTTTTTCTGGAACACATAAACAATGTGCATTACAGAAGATCACAGAAGACTTGCATAACCTTTTAGAAAATTATCTCTGTCTTTATAAGTGAAATTATTCCCAGTCTGCTGTGTATAGATAAAGTGCATACATGCACTTTATAATACATTAATAAATATGGCTGCTATGTCTGATTTCACTGCCATATATTATTTTACTAAAAGTGGGCTTAGTGTAAGACAAATAGCAATTCACTGTAAAGAGTTCAGAAATCCAGTGATGGCAATTTCCTATGTTTTTGCCTTTCCAAATGCTTATTTGCAAATCTCTTCTGTTAAGTGAGATAAGAAAACCCCTCAACTTCCATCAGAATGATGCTGTAATGATTCTTATCTTAATAAATTGAGCTTTTAGAAATAGTTATTCCTGGAATACATCACGTGAAAGAATTAAAGCAATGCCCCTTAATAATCAATCTGCTGCTTACTTTAGTGAGTATAAGAGCTCTATGTACAAACTAGTAGCTTCTCTGATCGTGCTTTCCTTAATCCATTGCGATATACGTTTTTCTAAAAAATAACAAAAAACATCCCAGTTTTTGCACTGTCTTTTAACACAATGTGGAGTCTGGGG
>JACDJE010000113.1:683073-693195 GCA_016647715.1 Pavo muticus | reverse complement strand
TTTTTTTTTTTTTTTTTTTTTTTTTTTTTTTTTTTTTTTTTTTTCCAGCAGTCTGTTACATAAAATTAACCTTTTTTCACTCAAAGTGATCACCTTTCACCTGAGGGATTGCAGAAGCAGACTGCAGGAATCCAATTACCTGAAATCAACTTACAGGCAAGAAGGAGGCATTGTTCATGGAGATAATCTCTTTCTCAGGCTGTAGAGATTTTCTGGCTCAATGTGATGATAAAGATGTTCTCTCTGGACAGTGAAATTAGTACACATGATTTTGTAATTATAACGTGGGATAGAAAAACAGTAAATGCTGCAGGTCTAAAAAGTGTAATTTTTGTCTGTTTAAACATAACTGCAAAAGACAAAAGCAGCCCCAAACAAACAGATGCAATCCTGGACAGACTTTGTGCTAATATACTGCTTACAGAATGTCTTTTGCTGTTTGTTTCCTAAATCTCACTTCAAGCAATACAGTATTTCAGCTTGAAAGACAATTTCATAAAGTCCTTTTTCTTTTTTTTCTCCTTCTTGTAAAGTGCCGGAGTGGAACACTTTTGAGTCAGGCAATCTTAATGCTGCCATAGCAATTTTGTAAGGCACCAGAGAAAAATGCATCATATTATCTTTGGATTTCAGTCTGCTTTTGCTTCTCACAGCAATCAATAACCATTATTATTATTGGTGGTAATATCCGTCTAGATAATTTTAGGGCTTTTCCAGAAATCAAAATACATAAAACAAAATTGTCACATCGTAACTTTTTCTCTTCTTTTTAACTTTAATAAATCCGGATTTCCTTTGAGGAAAAGCAAAAACCTGCCTACAGGGAGGTGAGATGAAAAGGAGATGACTCCTAGCTGAACAAATCCAGTATTTAATACTAGAACAGAAAGTTTAAGGGCCAGAACAAATTGCCTTTGTGGTCTGGAAAAGTGATAGTCATTGAAAAATTGGTCATACCCATGGGTCAAGTTACTGTATATTTTTATGATTACTTTAATAGGCCAGCTCATGAAGCTGAGGCCAACCAGTTGAACATAATTTAACAAAAAGGGAGGAACTTTCCCACGGTTTCAGAGTATGAGTTCTGCATTAGAAGCTGCTACAGCTCAAGAGTCCTGCCAGAGGAAGCCAAGGGCCAGCACTGTGGCTCAGCAGAGGCTGAGCGTGGGCAGCCACTGGCCTCCAGCAGCTCCCAGCACTGATGCCAGCGCAGGTGGGCAGCTTACTGTGTTGGCTGCATCTGGTGCGATGTACTGTGGAGAGAGGCAAAATGGAGAGCTTGACAGGTGGCTGTCAAACAGGGTCACAGGGAATGGGTATTCCTCTTCCTCAGACAGCCATATCCCCTCTTCCTGACCTGCCTCTCTGAGGTACAGGGAGCCTTAGGGCAGAGAGCTGAGCCTGCTGCAAGAAATAGGCTGAGTGAATGAGCAGTGTTTTGTTATGGATCAGCCTAACCTGAACAGCTACCTGGAGCTGAGTAGTGTTGGGACAGGATGCTCTCGGAAGGGAGATCTCTGCACATGCAATTGTTGTAAAATTAGTTTGAATAGTCTCAATTGCACAAGAGATTTCCCCTCCATATTTCAGAGTGGAGATAGCAGTGTGGCAACTTAAAGATAAAAATGAAGCCTGACTTAAAATGATGACTTTCATAACCGTTAGAATCCATTTTACAATTTATTTTCTCTTGTAGATTTTGAAAGTGTGGATATTACCTGCCAAACTGTCATAAGTAATTATATGTTTATTAACTCATTGTACCTAATAAACAACAGGAAATTTTCATGATGAGTTTCATTTTTGCCTAAAAAAAGATTGATGACTACTCTGATTAAATACTAAAGCTTTGTTTTGCTGTTACAACTAGACAGAAAATTCCAAATATCAGCAAAATACTTTGCTCACAGTCATTTCAGTATTTTAAGCCTTTGTGCTGGACTTTATTGATTGCTGACATAGTAGATCAGGGTAATTTCTAGGGGGTAGGGCAGAAGATGACGGATGTCACTTCTTAAATGAGAAAATACTTGAAAGCTGGACTTTCTGTGGGTAGGCAGGATTGCCTGGCATTGGGGAATAACTGCTAGGAATAGTGCATTTCCCACTGGGGTCTCTGAGATAAAGGAAACTTTTAAAGTCAGTAAAACCTCAGTGTTTTTTCTGCTTTGACTGGTGCCTGCATCAGGGCAGCTGTATTAAGACAGAACAGAGGGAACTGAATCACTTCTCCAGAAATGCCCTGTGCTTGTGGGGTCGTTGGCTGCACAGAACTGACAGACGTTTCATCAGAAGTGGAGGGAACCTCATTTATTCTAGAAGTCTTGCCTGCCTGCTAGAAAGAATCTAATCTGTGCATGTACAAGAGCTAAGGGAGCTTTAATGGCACTGCTGAAACCATAATATAATATCCAGGTTGAAATCATTCCATCTTTATCTCATTATGACTACAATTTTCTTCTATGTGTGAAACTTAAATGTCAAATTGAGGAAGTAGAGAGAACGTAAACAAAAGACTGTGGGCATGTTCCTATTGTTTCTTTAGATAAATTGTACGAACTGCAGAAGCTTGTAGGATGATGCTCCAAGCAAAATGAGGGGATAAAGGCTTCCAAAAGCTCCCTGCGTTTAGTAAAGAGCTTTTTATCTGTGCTGGAAGAAAGATGCTCATGGGAGTATTGTCTATCATTACCGCATTCTTCTTCTCTTAAAAAAAAAAAAAAAAATTGGAAAAGAACTTGTGGATAAGGACTGCTTATACGATCTATGAAGAATGTGAGTGTATCTCAGCATGCTGTAAGTAGGCAGCGTGTAGACTAGAAGTGCAATTGCTAGTTCAGAACAGGTATTTGCACAATCTGAGTTTTGTAACATGCTGAGTTTGAAGTTGCAGCAGATGTGCTGCTTGTAAGCAGTCCAAGTGCTGGTATTTGAGAGCTACCTTGCGTGCAGTCACAGCTCACAGAGATGTTTTGTGTCTTTTTTATTCTGCAATTAAAATAAAAAAGTCAGTGACTTCTAGGTTCTTCAGATCAGTACTTTTTTTTTTAAGCTTTCTTCCATGTGTTACAGGATGCAGAATAACTAATTGCTGCCCCAAGATCTGCTCTGTGTGTCACTCTTGCAGTGTTATGTCACTGATGCTCCCCTTTGGAGAGGGGAAAGGTACTCATGGTTTCTGGGGGGTGGGAACAGTAGCTAGCAAATGAGGAACCCAAGGTGCTGGTCAATGAGAAGCTCAGCATTAAGATGTGACTCAGTCATACCTAAAATGCAGAGCATTGTTTTAAAATGATACTCAAAAGTTTTGAGTGCTATCTCACCTAAATGTACTTTTGTGTCCCTTACGCTTTATGATCTCATACACATTATTTTTGCTTTTTTTTTCTTCTGCTATAATAGCACTAATTGGACCAGTGTTGTATAAAAAAATGATGTGAAATTCAAAGGAAAACTACCTGTAAAGAAATACTCAGATTTTTAATGTCACTTCCTGGCAGGTTATCCCATATGGAATTATTACGGTATCTTAGTACCACAACTGATATGTTTAATAATTTTCAGTATGTGTTTGGGTCCTTTTGATGCTTGATTATTACATTTAAAGAAAGATTAAGAGGTAGAATACATTTGCTTTTGAACGTATGGAAAACACAGCCTTCCCTTTCCAGATGCATTCATTTTAACTCTTTTTAGCGTTCGCTGTATCTGTGGTTATTTCTTTTCTCTTTTGAAATGCGTTTATTGTTCTATTTCAAGAATGAATCATATTCAGTTGCTACCCCAAAATATAGCAACAAAAGTGGTACAAATGGTTGTCTGTAATCTATTATTACAGGCAATCTAACCTGCCAAAACAAAATTTCCATTTAATAAGGTGTTTTTTTGAAATGAGCTTTGTGAATGTTCTGTGCTAACTGAAGTTGCCCACAAGTTCTGTATTTCGAAAAACTGTTTTCTTTAAAGAGATTATATTTTACTGCATATGAAAGAAAATCCAATGGCATATGACTCCCACTTTGACAATCCTTGCAGTCTCCATTGCCATTTAGATCTCTATGTTGTGATATCTGGATAAGATGATATTTATATTGCATATTGTCACAGGCCTTGTCCAAAGAATAGTATGATAGAGGTACTGTATTTCAGGAGGAGGAAGATTCTGACACCTAAATACAATATGTATCAGCAGAAGATCTGTTTGGTGAAAACCATTGTTTCCATTTTACAACCTAAAGGAATTAGGCAGAAAAAAAAAATAAAGGAGACTTGTTTGTATCTATGCAGCAATGTGCAGAGTTTCTTCCTTTGGAAATTCATATGGAGAAAATTAAAAGGAGCTGGCTTCCTGTTCAGTGCTTAGTCCCAGTGCTTACTAGTCTCACGTATTTGCTACTGACGCAGAGCAATTACAGAAAATAACAACTATTTGCAGAATGTTTCAATAATATTTAAAGATGAAGGCGGAAGTGTGAAGCGTCAGCAAATCTAGTTCTCTGAAGACTATTTTAATCTCTTTGATTATACAGACACTTGCTTTGGGACATGCAATCTTGAAAAATTCCAAGGTAGTGAAAAGCTGGAGAACACAAGTGATTCTCTTGGAAGTTCTGCTGCTGGACCTCACTGTGTTGGCAAATAATTTCAGGCTTTTGTTTGAGGTTTTTCACTTGCACTCAGAGATGGAGGTGTGCACCCCCACACCTGGAAGGTTAAAGCCACTCTATGAAAATTGGATTACTTGGCTGCAGAAATATCAGACCTGCAGTCTACTCTAAATGCATGCAGTCATCATATATTTTGATTATTTTGTATGAATTTTGTGCATGAGTATTGTTTTATTCCCTCAAGGGAAATTAATGCTGAATACCAATAGAGTGGTTGAACGCATAACCTGAAGCATACTTTTCTCTCCTTAAAGCACACAAAAGAAATGGGAAGGCCACAAACTCCTTTAAAAGAATCAACACTGGAGCCGTGGACTCAGCCACAGGTAGGCTGGAATGACTTTTCTCATAATGCTTTTTTCTAATGGTGGTTTTTCTCAGTCTTAATAGAATCAATCTAGGGCTCTAAAGAAACATTGCTTTTAGGGTAGCTCTGTGGCTCTTACCATCATATGTCAGAATGATTTGTTTTGTTGTTTGGCTATCTGGATGATTGTTAGTGTTTTTTAGTTAAACTCTCAGGATCTGATTCAGCTTTTTTCTAGTGTAGAAATGCCACAATTATCTTTCCTTCAGCTTGTGTTCCTGACATGCTTGAAAGACTGCAAAACCTTACAAAGCCAAACCACTTTCTGAATGGCGTGTCAAGAAACTGTGAGCATCTTTTGGTGTAGAAATGGAGTTTGTGGAGTGTTATTTTGAAAGGAAGGTTTGAGAGATCAGCCTATGGTGTAATAGGATTTATCTGAAAAGGAAGCAATACTTAATTACACAAAAAAAAAAGATAAAGAAATGGAGAGATTAATGTGCAGCACTTATGTTTCTTTACATGAAGGGGTTTGGATTTTTTGGTCTTGCATTTCTGTGTTTTCTTTAGCAAATCATTGTAAATTTCTGACATGCACAAGTTCAGATCCATTTTTTGCTGTTTATTCCCTGTGTATCAGTGTACTGTACTGCATTTTGAAATATGTGGCTTCTGTGAGTGATGGGAGGGAAGGAAAGAGACAGTTCATTGTGTAGGTGAAACTAGATATTGCTGTTCTGGGCATAAGGATTGGGTCCTACAAGAGAAGGAGATGGAACAGGGGTAGAGGTGAAGTGGGGAGCTGGGATGCCCCACCTGGAAAACCAGACTGCTTCTGTAAATTCCCAGGGGAAGAGAGCTGCTGCTTTTTATAGATGTGGGGGCATTTTTTCTTTCAGCAGCAGATTTGTAATTTGTTTGGTACAGTGCTTCTTCCTGACACAAGAACCTTCTTCGACTCTGCAGTGCTCACTTGTTGCTAAAGGTAGCAGTGAATCTATATGTGTAATGTCAAAGCTGAGAATTTGCTGGCAGAGACTGAGAGAACCAGGAAGAGGTAGCAACCTTTGCTCTATAATTACAGCATTACTGTAGTCTAGAGCAGGCTATGCCTTGTATTTTCAGACTGTAAGCAATCTACCCAAACAAAAATTTTCCCTTTTGGTTTTAAAAACTAAAGAATCATAGAATCACTAAGGCTGGAAGAGACCTCTAAGATCATCCAGTCCAGCACTCCACCTACCACCAATATTTCCCCAGTAAAGTATGTCCCTCAGTACAACATCTAAACGTTTCTTGAACACCTCCAGGAATGGTGACTCAACCACCTCCCTGGTCAGCCTATTCCAGCGCCTCACCACTCTTTGGGAGAATAAATTTTTCCTAATATCCAACCTGAACTTCCCCTGGCACAACTTGAGGCTATTCACTCTCATCCTATCACTAGTTATGCATAAGAGGCCGACTGCCACTTCACCACAACTGTCCTTCAGGCAGTTGTAGAGAGTGATAAGATCTCCCCTTATCTCCCTTTCTCTTCTCCAGGCCGAACAATCCCAGTTCCCTCAGCTGCTCCTTGTAAGATTCCTCACCAGCCTCACTGCCCTTCTCTGGATACACTCCAGGGCCTTGACGTCTTTCTTGTAGTGAGGGGCCTAAAACTGAGTGCAATACTCAAGATGTGGCCTCACCAGAGCGGAGTACAGGAAAAGATCACCTCCTGCTCCTGCTGGCAACATTGTTTCTGCTACAAGCCAGGATGCCCTTGGGCTTTTTGTCTACTTGGGCTCACTGGTGGCTCATGGTGGTTTAGCCAAGGGTCGACCAACAGCCTCAGGTCCATTTCTTCCATATTTTATAAATATATGTGATCTTAGAGTTTAGGCTTGTTTTAGAGGCTTGTTTACTCCAAAAGCTATTGCAAACAGTGTAGGGATTTGGAAATAGAAAGAACCATACATCTCTACTATTGCTTACGTTGTTCATGCTTTAGTATGTTTGCTTTAAAGTTAATTGTGCTAACTGTGCAGGCTTTTGTGGGACGGTCTATACAGCTGATTCCAATTTGATAACATTGTTGGTAGTTCATTAAAGGTAAGTTCTTCACTGTAGTCACATGAGGTATTTGTACCTCCCTACATGCAGAAAGAAGGCTGTTACTTGCAGTCATAGAAACTTTGTCCCGCAGGGAAATCCCTCAGATGTTACTCTCCTCTACTACTTCCTTACTATAGAAGTTGTTACTATGCCCATATGCAGCATGCACCCGACCTGTTTCTAGGTACTGCATGGCCAAAACTCCAAGCGCCTCTATCCAGACAGTTGCTAATCACAATCATTAGGAGTGCATTGATCTGTGTCTGCAATCAATAATGTTTATGCACAAGACCGCAGGAGCTTGCAGTGGTCTATAGTTACTAATAGACAGTAACTTCTTATGTGCAGGCACGAAAATATTGAGGAAAGTGTTTTGTTAAAGCAGTTACTGCTGAACAGATAATGAATCGTTATGGAAGGATAGCAGACTCCTCCTGCTCCCTTGCTTGCAGAAAGTGCTGCAGGGAGGCAAAGATCCTGATGTTGGGGCTGAATTTCAGCTTGTTGGCACTCAAGGGAGAATCTGGGTTTTTGAGCTGTGAGAGGAGGCTGGAAGCAGCACGATGCAATGATCACAGTGTGGTGAGGTCTGGTGCATGAATGTGGGTGAGAGAGGTGATCTTTTGCAGCCAGTTCTCTGGTGGCTTGTGCAACTGCTGCCTGTGTTGGTGAAGAAATATTCTGTTGGACTGTTGCAGTGCTAAAAAAAATCTTTGTTTTTCCATGTTCTTTCACCGTGTTACTTGATCACTTCTGAAAGCTGTGTTTGCCACTGCTCTGTTTAATAGGTACGTGGATTAAAACATGTAAACTGCTTTTGTCATTCCTATTCATTTTTGGAAAAAAAAATCCTGCCTTTTAAAAAAGTATGCACAAAGAAGCTAACACCCATATGCCTTTTTGTTTCATGGAGAGAAGAAATGTAATCAACAAAATCAAAAACTGCTGGAGCCATTATTGTTGCACAAAATTAAATTAGTTGTTAATTCTTTCACGGATGTAATTCTGGCCCCTGCAAATCCCTCCTTAGATATTTTGTATAAAGTGAGTAAAAATTCATGGCATGAATAAAAGCTTTGTCTATTTTATGAGCAACAGGCAAATGTTCCAAATGGTACTCATAAAGCAAATGGTTCCCAGCTCTAAAAGGAGGAGGAATATATTTAAAAGCCACCAGAATGAGTCGTGAGTAAAACCAACTCCTATTTACAAGACGGTATTATTTACATGAAAGTTCTTTGGTTTTTATTTTTCCCCCCCCGAGGGAAAGACTCACTACTTTTGTCTACTTAATAATAACAATAAAAAATCATTACATTTTCTTGGGCTATTTACTGCATTTTCCATGTTCAGAGTTGCTGTGGGATACGTTTTATCAACAGAGTGAGCGAAAAAAAAAAAATAGCTGAGAGCACAGCTTCGGTATTCAGGGCCAAACAGTCAGTGAAGCAGAAAGCACCACATCTGTCCTCTAATACCAGGAGGTGAGAAGCTGATCCATATTAGTGGTTGGACAATTTCACACAGAGTCTGACGGAAACAAACACAGTGCTTTTTGCGTGGAAGGAGGGAAGGCTGCGTGTTTCGTGCTCTGTCATGGTTCCAATTTTCCTTATTTGCTCAAGGATTCACCTCAGATGTAGCTGCTTAGTTGAAAAAATTTGGAACTTCTCAGTTACACAAAAAATAAAGAACTATGGTGCTTTGTCAGGTTGACTTCTTTAGGATAGGGGTTTTTTGTTTGTTGATGTTTTGGGTTTGGTTTCTTTCTTTTTTTCTTTTTTTTTTTTTTAATAAATTCCTGGATCAATATGACATTACTGAAATGGCAGTTCTTTTTCATGGCCATGCCCTTTAACTTGTGTTTTTCTGCATCTTTTTCTGTGAACTCAATGAATGGAAACTGATGTCCGTACCTGGAAAGTGCGAGACTCGTTTTGATAAATGTGGGACAAACCCTTTGCAGATAAAGAATGTGTGCTAGTAGTTGACCAAATAGACTTGTCATTGGTTTACAAGCTTTATTTAAATGCTAAGTACCATGTATTCCTCTGGTTATATTTTTGCCACTTTGTCTGATTAAACATTTCGCTGATAAACACTGCCAAGGCTGTTTAGGGCTACTGCAGTTGAGAATACCTGCTTCTAGTCTCTATGATTATGGTCAGTTATACAAAGGGCAATTCAATATCGAACCAATCTGTGAGATTTAAGTATTCGAAACCTGCAGATACTATTTTAAAATCTGAATTTTGTGTGGTAAAGCTACAGAATATAGTGATTGGGATTATTCGAATTCAGAAGCAGTTTTATTCTGACAAATTACTAATTGGATAAAACTAGAAAGAGAGAATAAGGATTTACCAAAATAAAGAAAAAGAGCAATGATTAAGGTTACCTGGCTCAAAACTGTTCAGCAGCAGAGTGTTTTGATTTAAACTTTTTTGTTGTTGTTAGATTCTTGCATGACTGTCTGTTCTGCATCTAGGTAAAGTAACGTCTGCAAGTGATTCCCGGAGGTGTTTCACACAGTACAATATGAGAAGGCAGTGTTACTAGTGCTGGAGCTTTTCTTTACTAATTCTAACAGCTCCGGTTGCTCTTACTAAAAAGCCAGGGTGAAGTTGCATTAATTTTCCTGGCCTAAATGTAGTGTAATTACCTTAATGAACACTTTTGTCCTCTTTCCTCATGCTCTTCCTTTTCCACAGCGCTGCATGAAAATGCAATCCATGAAGGTTTATAGTTCCCCCAGGAGTTCTCAGGGAGGGCTGAATATCCAGGGATTAAAGATCTGTCAGTCTCAGGTAGCGTACAACCACATGTGTCTCATAAATAAGCACCATCCGGCACCAGCATGGCTTTATTACCACCTGGTGTCTTACTGCAGCAGTGAGTGTGACCAGCAGGAGCAGTAAGGTACAGGCTCAGGGAAACATTTGTCTCTCAAAAGCAAAAGGGGAAAATGACTCGCAACTCTGGCTTTCTAGTTTTGCTTTCTCTCTCTTGGTGTGCAGTGCACATTCTTTTTTTTTTCTTTTTTTTTTTTTT
>JACDJE010000113.1:513228-682648 GCA_016647715.1 Pavo muticus | reverse complement strand
CATTCTTCTTTTTTTTTTCTTTTTTTTTTTTTCTTTTTTGAAACAATTACTTTTTGTGGAAAGGCAAAAACCCCTCAGACTGAAATCTAATTACAAATGATAGAGTGCAGTATTTTTCTGCTCAATTTTAAAGAATCACTTTATAATCTCGGAACAGTGGATAACAACATCACTAATCCAATATTTTAACAGTAAATACGTTTGATGATGGGAATTGCTACACTAATCTTATATCCCTCCACAGTATAGTTAAGAAATCCACAGGGGGTTTTACTAATCAGTTTTTGTGAAGTAAATCAAGTCATGTAATTCTCGTTCACTCTAAATGCCCTGCAACTGCCAGCAGAGCTATGTGCATTATTTTTTGTTCTTTTCCCAGCTTTGTACTCCTATTTGCAGCCAGACTTTCCTTTTCAATATGCAGAAAAGAGACTTTGGGAGAGAGGTTTCCAAGCACCCTCTGTAAGATGAGGTTTGTCTCACAGAGACTTGGCCATGCACAATGCTACCATTCCTGCTGGGGTGGAAGGGAGTCCTGAGATGGAAGAGTTTCCCATAACCACCACAATCTGACCACGTGCACCACTGCACTTTTGAGGCGTACAGTTTTGGTTACTTAGATCCTCATTTTACTGAGCAGAGTTTTTTGCAATATGACATCCTGTGCTCCTGTTCAAAGAGACTGTCAGAACTAAATCAAAAGTTCTTCTACATTTTTATAAACAATAGAGCATTTTACATTAGGGAGAAATATTAACTATCATGGTTAAATATTTGAAGAGAAGCAACCAGTGAGAATTCTATGTCTATTTTCTCCCACAGTTCATGGGAACAGAATTATTCTCCATAATGTCCCGGTGTGCTGTTTGCCTGGCTCACAGCTTCAGCTTTTAGGATTTTAAATTAGCAAAAAATCAGAATTAAAGTAAAGCTTATTTCTGACTCAGTGTCTTTAGCCTAGATACAAATCAGTCACCTAAATATATCTACACAGCCTAGCCATACCCAAGCTATACTTGGTATTTAGGAGCTGTGTGCTTAAAATAATCCCATTTTATTTGATGCCTTAATAAATTTACATATGCCTTGACTACATTTTTTGTTTGAATGGAACTTCAATTATAATCCTTGATTCTGACACAAAAGACTTAGTAATTAAAAAAGAGAGAGAGGAAGATCAGTGCAGAAAGTGTTAGGCTTCTAAATGCAATTAGAATTGCCCACAAAGCTGTTTTTGAGCACTACAAACCTGCTTTTTTGTCTCTTAAAATGGAGGCTTCACAAACTAGAAGCTAACTGATAGCAGCCAGTTGTTTTGGTCTGACTTGAGTACCAATAGGGTTGAAATAGTATTTTATTATGAAACTTGAGAGAAAAACACACTAATTTTTGCACTTTAAAAGTAATTATAGAGGGTGTCTTAATAAACAATGAATCTTTCTGGCATGGGCTGGTGCAATACTTGGCTACCCAAAAGTACAAAGCTGACTTCTTGCAGCTAACAATACTATTTCATTTTAGCTGTGATTGTAGGCTATGTTGTGTGTAGTATTCCTGGCGTTCTGTGGAAACAATGCATCCAGAAATCAGGCTGTGGTTCTGAAAGGCAGTTTATTAATTGGAAATGAGCAGTAACCATGCCTTGTCTTGTGGGCATTTTCCCTGGCTGTTGCATTTAATATGGAATAGAAGAATACCAATATGACATATATAAAAGATATCAATATAATGATGCGTGGTTGAATTAGGCCACTAGGGCTATTTAACTGCAAATGTAAGTAAGCTGATATATTTTTAAAGTGTTTATCAGGAGTAAAAAATGCAGTTATTTCTAGAATTAAAAATGATCAGAATGCTTCTTAGTGTTTCTGATTCGTATATTGCTTCTTTGCAAGAGACCCAGGAGATTGTTGATTACATTGGTTACCCCATAGCTGAAGGGCCACTGAAGTTTATCAGGAAAAACTGTTCAAGATTTATGTATTTCTGAGAGCTAGTGAGAGTAATATATCTTGGAAAACAGTTAGCTTTGATTTTGTTTTGATTTCTTGAAGGTTGAAAACATTTTTTTGTGACAATAAATAAAGAATAATAGTGTTCCTTAAAGTGGTGCCTCAAAGCGTGATAGGTGATGTAAATATTGTGGAGCTTTGTATTTTTTATATGCTATTATAAATCAAAACTAAGAAGATGGGAAAATTGCAATTGTATTTTGTTTTGCTCTGTGTGAAGATTAATTTAGAGATGAATGCAAATGCAAATAAAATCTAATTTATTTGAAAAACTATTCAAAATCTAAATAAGCACTTCTTCTGCCATGGAGCAGTGTTGCTTAGATAACCTGGGCAACAGTAATTCGCTTTTTAATTAATCTAGCAGGATTAATTTGATGTGCTTTCTGTGTATATACTCAACACAATTTATATATATGTAAGTATGAATATATGTATATGCATATTTTTTTCAAGATCTACTTTTCGCCATAGCATTTGAATGTTGGAAGTTAGTAGCTGATGTAGCTAGAAAGTCTCTCAGAGAAAATAAGAAAAAAGCCCACAAGATATCGGAGCCTTGTGAGCACTGGATTTTTGCGTTGATTTCACCATTATAAAGGCAGAAAAAAATCCCATTTCATTTTTAAGTTTATCTGTCTGTTTTTCACACAGATGAATCAGAGTATGATTCTATGATTAAAAACTCCTGGTTTGATCTGAGCTGCTGTTCTCTTATGAGTTAATTAAAATAAATGAGAACTCAATAGACAGTTTCCATACTTGCCTTGTTGTATTTTCAAACGTTAAGATCTGTAGAAGTGGAAAGCCTGTCACTTTATGGTTTGTATTTCTGTGGACAGACACTTGCATGTTTGTCTGTGTCAGACTGTTCCATGTACTTTCAGTTCCCAAATGTCAAAGCTGCTGAGTGGAAAACTGAGGGATAATGAAGGTTTCAGGTCCTTACTACCTTTAAATATTTATCTTTTTTTAACTCATTCACTCAGACACTGAAGAACATCTTTTCCTTTTTCACCCACCGCAGCAGCGATGTTCTATGTCTAGTTTCTTTGGCTCACACTGCTAAATCTTTCCCTTCCTCTTGCTTGTCACATGTCTGAGCTGTTGTTACAGACTTGAACAGCGGTGGAAATGGGGAAAGAGTTGTTAACAAGGGAAGGGAGCTCAGCTGCAGAGCATTACCCACAAATGCAGTCCACTGTGCATGAAAACAGGTAACCCAGAAAGCATGCTGCCAACCTGCTTCTCACTGGAGCCGTAGGAGGGGAGAAGACTGCTTATAACAGGCAGCTGATTTATTCTCCTTTGCTGTATGCTGAGGTGGATGAGATGGGGCACTCAGTAGTGAAATATCCAGTGACAGTGTTTAAAAAGGGTGGGTAGACAGCTACTCCTTCTTCTTGTAAGGTGCTGGAAAGCCCTGTCAGTGCTTAAGTAAATCACCTCAGAGCAGCATTCAGAAAATGTAGATGAGATCTTCAAGGCGCTTAGTTATCTATTGGGACTGTCAGAATGGCTTTCCTCCCCACAGTATTTCTTCTGGCATCTCTCCTTTTTGGCAAGAAAGCAGAGACGGCCCCATTATGCAGGCAGAAGCATTAAGAGAATCATTAAGTTGCATTGGACTGTAACTTACATGCTCTGAGCTGTGTTCAATGTGCATAAATCTTAAAACAGAAAACATAAACTGGGCATATTCACAGAGGTGTCAGTTGTTCCGGTGTCCGGTTCAATGTCCCTCACAGAGCAGTCAGTGGTACCGTGAGGCTGAGTTGTACTCAGGAACAAAAATGTCCCTCTGACTGCTGCTGCTGATGGGTGTCCTGGTGCATCTCTGAATGGAGGCAGTTGGCTGAAAAGCTTTAGGAATATGAAGCATGAGCATAATAACAGCATTCTTGTGTTGTGTTTTAAACCTTAAAATTGGCATCAGCTTCAGAGAGGACCTTTGCATGGCTGAGTGCGTAAGGGAATGACTTTGGACTTGTTGGGCTTTTAACTGTCAACTTCCTGAGGTTTTTCTCTCTGTGTGCTTTTGGGAAACTTAACCACGTTTTCTTGGTGGTGGCTTTATTTTTTTTAATTATGACTTATTGTTTTTTACTAGGTTTAATAAGAATTTTAAGACTTCCCTCCTGATGCATTAGCTATGCAAATTTTATTTTCCAGGATGGCAAATACTGCCATAAAATCTTGTCACATGCGATAGAGGAAATGGATACTAGATATGACATGTCATAGAATCATAGAATGGCCTGGGTTGAAAAGGACCACAGTGACCATCTAGTTTCAACCCCCCTGCTATGTGCAAGGTCGCCAACCACTAGACCAGGCTGCCCAGAGCCACATCCAGCCTGGTCTTGAATGCATCCAGGGATGGGGCATCCACAGCCTCCTTGGGCAACCTGTTCCAGTGATTCACCGCCCTCTGATGTGATGCACACTGGTCCTGATCTGTAATGCTGAACATTTTTCTATTGATCATAACGGAAGAAGAACAAAACCCGATACGAGCATTCATTTAAAATGCAAATATCGACAATTATTCACAAACTCAGTGAGAGCCCTCTCTGTGCATAGATCAAACTGTAGTTCGTGCATCTTCAGTGCTGGAAATTGGCTTTTAACTGGATTTTGTGAGATGAAATAAGGTATTTCTTCAGTCTGTTAACTTATATTATTATTGTTGTGCATCCCTTGCGTAGTCTGTGCCTCTCCTGATTGCTGTTGCCAGGTCACTTCCCCTCACAGTCATTTTCTCGGCTACAAAATCAGTTGTTTTTCTTGAAGGATGTTTTATGGACTGATTAATTTTTTGGCTGCGAATTATTGTGTATAAAGCAGATACACTCCAACTTGGTTTGCCGGTGGCTATCCAGTAATGGATATTACGTATCCATTGAAAGCCCAAATGAGATTAACACCACTGCTCTCTCCATCTGCCTTTGAGAAAGAATCCAATAAATAACGAGTTATATAAGGGAAGATTATCACATTGTGTTCAGCATTTACAGTAGCTTAATTGTAAGTTGTATAAATTAGTATAGTTTGTGCATTAATTCTGGCGAGGAGACAGGAGCCCACTCGGAGCGGGCAGGCACTGTACCTGTGCTGAGCTCCTCACCCGGCCCAGCCTTGTGGGTGGCCATTGTCACCCGTCTCAGTTCCTCAGGCTGGGCCTCTGCTCCTCAGGCTGGGCCTCATGAGCTTGCAGAAAGTAAAGCAGCAGTAAAGCCTGCTTCTTCACAACATCCTGTGCTGCAGAGCCTGGACAACTTCTTAAAAGCTCATGTTAAGTTTTTCTTGGTTGTCTTGATCTGCAGGGGACTGCAATGTACGGAGAGGACTTAAAAAAAAAAAAAAAAAAACATTATGGAGATTTTGCCTGTTCTGATTGCTTTGGACTGCAGATTCTGATGCTGTGCTGGGAGTGCAGCAGACTCCAGCCTGACCACATGGCTGCCTTACAGGTGCCCCCTGATCTACAGCCAAGTGCCTGTGCAGTGTGCACAGAGGATGTGTATCCTCTCAGAATTTAAGAAATTAGACCTTCTTGCATCTCTCTTTCATCTGTGTCATGTTATCCCATTGCACCTCAACAGCAACTACTGATTTTCATGCGGGTCATCAAAATGAGTAGCTGTAATACATAGTCAGGAAGACTTTCATCTGAAAAGGGAGGTTGCTCTGGTGGCAGCTGGAAGATGATTCCAAGCCATTTCTGTCCATCTGTCTGAGCCCACCTCTGTCTTCCAGCATCATGAGTTTTTGTACAAGTATTTGTCTTCTCTTAGGAACTGAAATATTTTTATTTAGTAACCAACCAGGAGATGCATGCAAAAAATTAATTCCAGAATCTATCATTGCAGTCATTTTTTTAAAGAATTGAATGAGTTGCATTCTAATATAATTTATAGCTTTTCATGAGGTTTAGGTAAGTAGAATCTTCAAATTTTTCTTAGCAATTCAAAATCTGTAGTTATTTAGAAGATAAAAAATTAGCATCACTCAACCTTCCGTACTATTATGTATAGGAATTTTACTAGCTAATTCTAATTGATTTGTTTATTTATGAAGCTAGATTAAAGAAGATGCCATTAGAAAAGCATGCCACATTCCAACTAGTAGATTCTGGTGCTGTAGACCAACACCATAGTTTGGAAAATAATGACCACAACATTTTTCTGTTTTGAATTTATTTTGACATGCCTCTGTGCTTTCTCAAATACCACATAAGCATAGTAAATATATTTGTTGTTTATTATACTGTTTTTTCTAATTTTAATGCATTTTAGAAGTAGATCAGACACAGAAAGGAATTAATGTTTCAAACACTGTGACAGCCGTTGGTGTTTGTAGCAGAATCCATCATCCCTGAAAAGATGCATATTCTACTGCTTTGTTTTTAAATCCATAAATTTTCACTAGTGACAGAGTACTTGGTAATTTGATGAATTTCACTGTATGATAGCAGTATGTATGGTGAGAGTCACAAAACAAAGGAGAAATTGTACCTTATTTGTCATGATGCCTTGACTTGTAGAAACTTTCTTTCTTGAGGTGCCCACTGTTAGTTACTATGATGGGCAAGATTATTTTATAGTTTTATGCTTTGAGGTTTTCAGGGCTGTATCTTCTTAAAACTGAAATACTAATATTGCCATAAGTATCTGCAATTTGGGGACATTTTTAGTACCGGATTGTTTATCTGATAATATTCTGCACTTAAATTTGTTCTTTTTTTTCTCAGAATTTACCCTCCAGATTTCTGTAGTTTTATTCTACAGTGTACATCTGTTCAAAGATGAATCATAAAGTTCTTCCTTGTCTATACTCATGTTTTTCTTTTGCTTTACCTTGCTCATTTCTGCATGTGTGAGTTGTGATATTCTCCTTCTGGATTTCATTTTTGAATGCTGTTGATCATTTGTCAATATCCATACAACTGCTATTATTCAAAATAGATACTTATGATTTGTATCCGCTGATTTTACTTTTGTCTTCAGCAGCTTGTGTATGAAGTGATGGGACAAAGCAGTCTGGTCTCAGTGAGAACAAAGCTCTTGGTCCTTCTGAATTCGGATCTCTTTTTTCTTTAACTGTTTTATATGTCAAAAACAGATCTTTGTGTAAATAAAAGTAATGATGCTTTGTAATCTATTCCATTCTCTCCATTTCAGGATTTAATGTGTTGCAACTCAAGAAACATCTTAACTTTCTTCTAAAGAGGAGAAACAAGAGGGGCCAGGTTGCTTTATTTATTTATTTTTCAGAACGCTGCTATAATGGTAGGCTTCTAGGCTTGGCAGTTTCACTACGACTCGATAAAATAAAAATAAGCGTGCCATCACTATTTTATCTTGCTTCTTTCAGATGTGCTTCCTTCAGAATTGCTTCTTTCTTTCATAAATGTGAAACTCTGCTCGTCAGAGTTGCAGTCTGTTCACAAGCTCTGCCAAGTTGAGGATTTGAGAGAAAGTAAACAACTCAGTTGGAAACATGGATAGCAAGCACTGCACAAACTCTAAGAAGCAGAGATATGCTGCTGTATTATACAAGAGTTCACTTAATGGAAAAATACTGTTTTCCTCGTAGAAGGAATGAATAATTCTTGCTAACCATTGTAAAGTAAGCCAATCATGCTTGACAACTGCACTCTGCTTAGGCGACTTTTCTATGAAGTTTTTTATAGCATCTTTGTTGAATAAGAAAAAGAGATTTTTGGCCCTCAGTTGCATTATAAACCAATGTTTATATGAAATAAATCATGCTAGAACTACTTAGGAAAAAGAGAAAGATCTTGGAGATGGGTAATTGTTGAAGTTTTTCTCTACATATGAACTTGTTGCTCTTCATATATTCCTAGAATATTAGTTTATTTGCTTGTTGTATCCTCCCTGGCATAGGCAGGGAAACATCCCACTAGGTCAGCTGGCCCACAGCCCCATCCTGGCCTTCAACACCTCCACAGCTTCTCTGGGCAGTCTGTGCCACGGCATCACTGTGCTCTGAGTAAAGATTTTCTCCCTAATGTCCAATCTAAATCTCCCCTTCTAGTTTAAAGCTGTCATCCCGTGTCTATCACTACACTCCCTGCCAGAGTCCCTCTCCAGCTTTCCTGCAGGTCCCCTTTTAAGTACCAGAAGGGCTCCCCAGAGCCTTCTTTTCTCCAGGCTGAACAACCCCCAGTTCTCCCAGCCTGTCCCTATGGGAGAGGTGCTGCAGCCCTCTGAGCATCCTAGTGGCCTCCCCTGGACCCGCTCCAATAGCTCCTCCTCCTTCCTGTGCTGGGGCCCTGGAGCTGAATGCACTGCTCCAGGTGGGGTCTCACTAGAGGAGAGCAGAGGGAGAAAATCACCTCCTCGCCCTGCTGGTTATGCAGACATCTTGCAAAATAGTGCTCAGACTCTGACAGATTTTGGTTTCTGCAAACAGGAGTTATTTAACTCATGCTTTTCAAGTAATTGCTTATTGCTCCTGTCTTTGCCAAACTACAAGACAGCAGTAAGTTGAAAGGCAGTTCATAATTATCTTCGTAAAGAGGAGGTGGGACTTCACTTTAAGAAACACCTTAAAAACACTGCCTAAACCTGTTTTCCTGAAGCAGAATTTCTGTTAGATTTCCCCCTTTTTTCCCACTTTTGTATTTCCACACTTAGAGATGGCTGAAGATCAGAGCAGACCCCAAAATTACTGTTTTCTTCTACATCAGTCCCATAGGTTTGTGAAGCCTTCTGACATTGATATCAGTTTAAGGGACTGTGCTGTGTGTTTTACTGAATTACCTCACTCCTCACAACAGCAGACTTTAGGGCTTATGGGATATATTTTAGCTATAGTAGAAGTTGCCCTTATTAAGCTTCTTTCTGTCATTTAGCTTTTCTTTAGAAACCTTGGAATGGCAGGGACACAATACATTTAAAATAATATTCTGATGGCACTCAAATCAGAATATGATTTGAATGCCATCAGAATTATCAGAGGTCATAATTTAAGTTGCTGGGAAATATAACAGCCTCTTTTTTATACAGTAAAACTCCTGTTCCACTTAAGTAGCATCTTGCTGGAGGAGACATCATATTTTCAAATGAAGTGAGCATAGGAATATTTTAAATATTTTTTAGTGACTGCTGAAACTTATACTGCTCCTTGTGTGGTGATCATTCTCCATACAAACCAAGCTCCCTTACAAGGCACTGGGAGCAGGAGTGGTGATATAGCAAAATACACAGAATGAGGAGGAGGCACGAAACGGGATAGGTCACACTGTAACCAGAAGCAAGGTAAACTTGTGTTCCTTAGGAGGGAACAAAAACCCAACCTATGTAGCAGAAGACCAAGCAAATATAGCTTTAGAAAATAAATGCTTCTGAATAAGATTGTTCGGGTGTGATAGATGCATTGTCAACCTGCTGCAGCTAAAAGCTAAATACCTGAGCTGAGGAGGAAAAAAAACCCCACAGTTGAACAAAATCAATCATTGGGGTGTAGGCTATTAAATTTTGACAAGCGGTAAAGGCAGGTTATACTGCTTTAAAACTTTGGGGGATAGCAAAGCACCTTTGAGTAAACTTACACTCTTTAAATCAAAAATGAAAGTTCATTGTTTTCTTTCATGGCTTTATATGTCAGGGGCCAGTATTCTCAGAGACTGTTTCACAGCATGAAATTACTGTTTTACTTGGTTCTTTATATTTTTGACCTTGAGATCTTGATCATTACAGTCTATCTACCTGACAACTGCAGAGTTCAGAAAAAGTTTAGATTCTGTAACAAAGATCTCTTTTTAGTCAAATAATGAGCAATGCTGGTTATGCAAAGTGAAGGTCAAAAAAGCGTATTCATTACTTTCTGTAGAGAACATTACACAGAAAACCCACACAAATCATTCGTTTTTCTTCTACAGCCAAAGAATTCACCACAGAATTGCATGAAAATGCAAACTGAAGTCTTAAGGAGGCAATGTTTCAGACTAGTTAGAATTGCTTTCTTAAAATAACAAAGCTTCTATTGATTTCTACTTCTCTAATATACTTTAGACTGCAAGATTTAGATAGTTCAAATTTATGTAGAAATTAGGGGGAATAGATAGAATGTGCTAACACTGTGGAGACAGTCACGGGATTTCACTTGCATATGCATTGATCTGACTTTGGTATTTTGTGATTCGGTCACTTTCTGAGGACTGAGCACCAATTACCAAAACTGTGAGACAATGAAGGGGAGCTAGTAATCAGATTTAATAGTGACATCCTGCTGTCCTCTCCTCTTACTAATGGCTAGGAAATTCACTTCTTTGTTATGGCAGCTTGTGCGAGAGTAAATGGAGGAATACTGAGTGATGAATAGTAGTCTTAACTTGAAGGTTTCGTTTCGTAGATCTACAAAACCAAGAATAAAAAAAAGTCTCATCTGCTACTAGCATTGGTGATTTTTTCAGAAAGATAATTTAATCTCCCTTGTAATTTGTGTCCTACTACTCTTTTTCTCAGAGATATAATGTGTGATGCATACGTTATTTCTGACACGTGCTTGTGTCAGACTGCACTGAACGAAATGTCAGGTCTAGAATCCTGAAGAGAAGCAGCCTTTGGTCACTTCTTAGCCTTTTCTGATATTTCAGTCAGCTGTTATAGGGGACAGTAAGTGGAGAAAGATTATTTGCTTAAAATCATTGTACTACATCATTACGTTTGCATTCTTCTGAATATTCTTCTGTAGCTAACTATCCTACTAAAAGTTAGCTACTCTTCCCTAACACAAAGAAGAAATTGCCTGAGAAGAAAAGCATACTGGAAATTATAAATCTTCCATAGTTGCAGTAAGATACTGGAACAGAAAGGAAAAAGTAATATTGTGCGTTATATGGCCTATTACTGACTCCTAGGCATTATACATAGCAATCAAGGCTTCTCTACGGAATGGAAGGAACTGAATGTATAACTGCTAATTAAGCGTAGACAAAATAAATTTTATGTGCTGTTTCCTATAGGTAACATCGTATGAATGTGGAAGGCTTTACAGTGAAATAAATGCCAAATGAAGAAACTGCTCTGCTGCTGTGCGTGTATTAGCTTTCCTTAGAAACAAATATCGATAAATATTCTCTGATGACCTTATCTGCTGCAGTGGGGTGTGAGGCTAGAAGGAATTTTTCAAGTGCTACTTGTGTCACCTAAGAGGGTGGTAGCAGCCTATTTTATGTCATATTTGCAAGCCCTGTGTGCTGAATGGAACCTAGGATAATTTACAAGATTACTTAGAAAATCTTAATTTTAGAGCACTTTATTGGATTTTGTATTTATTTGAATTGTTTTCATCTGATAATTTTTTGCTAACATGAGTACTTTTTCTTATAGTAACTTTCAAAAATTCCATATTATTTTGTCCTCTTACAGTGAGTTTGGACGCTCAAAAAGAGTAAGGAGACATTTGCTGCTCAGAAGTTCCCAGAAGGCAAACACAGTAATAGGAACTCTACAGGTTCCTTAAGTTCCTCAGAAATTTTTAGGCTGCCTTCTTTAAGTTATGGGAAATGTGAAAGTTTAAGAGTTTGTTTTACTGGTAAGGTCTTTACTTTAAAATAGTCCCTTGATGTAATGCATAAGATAAATCATTGCTCTGGTTGTTTTGACACTCTGGAGTGTAGTTATATTATGCACTGGTTTCCCAAGAGATCTTAAAATTTAACAAGCAAAGGCCAGCGTGAGTGATGAAATGAGGCAGCAGCAGAGCCATTTCAATTATACTTTTATTACACGGCCATTCTTTGTGGAGCACTTCATACTTTTTGTAATGCTTACTAGAGTATGAAGTGCTTCATTTGAAGGAGAGGTAGCTCTGATTTTATGAGTAAGTGGGCAGTGTGATTTCAACTTGCTCTGACAGCAGTGCTGTGGTTGTAGCTGCAGGAGTAACACAGGAGAGAGCAGGGAAAAAAGGCTGCTCTGTTCAGCTGTAATGGCTGAGGCTCTAGGGAGAATTGTAAGTTTTGAAAATTTAGAAATAATCTAGTGAACTGAGATACATGTTTCTTATATTTTTTTTTCACAGCTTGTTGCATAGTTATCTTCTTGTACGGCGAGTTTTTTCTGAACATTTATTTTTAATGTAGATTGTCATCTAGAAAACCTGTTGAATATTTTGAAAGCGTTAGAAGTGTAACTTACACATTAGATTCTCACTGTAAGTTCCCTTTTCATGTGAAAACAATAATGGGTATGTTATACTGATTACAAGTGTAAATATCTAAAGGTCTGGAAGCTTAAACCATCTTTCTCACTTGCTACATTTTAAGGAGCAATTTACAGTAATCATAAGGGATTAATATTAAAGTAACTTCCCTTTCAAGACTGCAGTAATGGCACCAGGCAGTGGAAATTCTGTTAGGTTACGCAGCTTTTCTTTCTGTTGTAAATTTTATCATGTGCTTTCTACTTGCTTTAGGGTATGTAACTTTTTGTGTTATTTCATGTGCCCCTTGAACCCTCAGCATGGTCAAATTCACTGCGCTAAATGCATAACCAATCCAGATGTAACCCAGGCAGAGAGATTCACTAGGCATTTTTAGGACAGCAGTTCAGGGGGGAGACAGAAATCACAGCTGGTTCTTTTGTGATCAAACTATTGTACGTATTCTGGTCAGGCTACAGTTGATGGTTATTAGATTCCCATCAGAATATACTAACTTCCATTCTAATACAGTGTTATTAGAAATCTTCCTCAATGTCTAACGTAATTGTTAATTTAGACCACTTGTGTCTTTCTGAGATGAGTGAGAAGGGAATCTATTTTTTCTCCCTTTACAAGCAGACCTGTTAAATCCTTTGGCTGAATGGATAACGATTACAAGTCTCAACTGACAAGCTGCAATTTTTTCAATTCCTGAAAGGTCATTTATAATAACAGAAATGACTAGCGTAGCACACCTACAATATCTGTGTTGTGAGGGAACTCTGATTAGAATTTCATCTGGAAGCAAGGGATACGCTTTTTGGATACAGAGGGAGGCTGTTAGACTGCTATTCATGTCCACAGCTACTCTGGCCAGCAACAAATGCTCACACTCCTTTCTTATAAATAATAATAAGAAAAAAAAGTGATGGTATAAATGCAGACTGCCTCGATTGTTGGAATGGTGTGAAGTTCTGATTAGAAACAGATGTGCAACTTTTCCTATTACAGAAAGAATTGTGTAATATAGGCTGTAATGCTACAGTGCTATGTGAGCATATAGAAAAAGAAGGAAAACTCAATTTCTGAATAAGCAAAGGAAAAGGATTTTTTTTTTCTTCTGTGTTGTATTTGTGCTTTGAATAACAGACTAGTACTTGAGAACAGAGCTGTACCTCTTTGCCAGTGTTTGGAGAGGGTCTTTCTTTTGTGGCTTCCTTTTTTACTCCTGCTACAAAACTCTTAAATGTTTTGGATGTGGATGAAATTTGTGGGGTAGGTTGAATAGGTCTGATATAGTTGTGACTTTCTCTTAAATTCAGGAAGTTTGTGAACCCCACCACTGAATATGTCTACTGCTGTGCTTTAGTATTTCTTCTCAGGTTGTAGTGAAATTCACACGTTTTCACGCTCCTCCTCTTGAACCTTCAGCTCCCAAATTCAAGTTTTCTAATCCAGGTGTTCTATTATTTACCTGTACCTTCACATATTTTGTATCTATTATCAATTCTTATTTTTACTTGTAATATCTGTGATCTGAAGTTAGCCACTTATTATTCACTCGTTTTTACTTTGCTTCTGAGGTGAAATAGAAGCACTTTGTTGGAGAAAATGAAGTGAATATCTTGATGCAAAGACGTTCAATCAGAATTGCTTCTCAGCAATTTAGCCATCTATTTTGTTCAATTTTAGATGAATGATGTACTTCTCTGTTTCATTTTATTTTTTTTAATCCTTCCCATATAATAGACTGGTGCAGTATAAAGAGTGTTCCATCTCACAATATGCTCACATATTTTCCAGGAATAAATTAGAACATTTCCCAGTGCTCCAGCATATCACTGTGTAATATAGGCCAATAGATCAAAGACAACTGCTGTAGTTTCCCTCCTGGGTCTGTTAAAGCCATTATAAATGTGACCCTTTATAACATGTGCTGTATTATTTAGAAAGCTACTGTTTCCCTAGAGTTAATCTATTCAAGAAGTTATTGAATTTGGGCTTCTTTTTAAGTACATCTTTCTATGGCACATCCACTTACTTATCTGGTTAGCTAGCTAGCTTATGTTATGTATCCGTTGTACCAATCATACCGTGTTGCATTTGGACTGAACCAGTGGCCTCGAATGTGTTCTCCCACTAGTGACTTCTCATTTCTTAACGATACAGACAATTACCAATTTGTTAAGGATTCCAGAGAGGAGTATTTTGAGGTGATCTTCAGTTCTTATTTTTACATGTGTGATTAACCTATGCAAAATAAGTTCTACTTGTTAAGATTAAATTGCATCATATGAAATCTGTGAAATAGCTCTGCTATTCTTGTGAACTAAATCAAAGTGATTTCCTTCTCAATATCAAACAAGTAAAATTGCTGTGTGCGTGTGAGAGAGATAAAGAGTGCAGCATATGTATGTGATGTATGTGAAATGTTTATATGACTGAAGTTTATACACTTGTCTTTGAGAGATTCCTGTTTAATACGTTACTTAGCATATTAAACAATAATAGCATCATTTCAAGAGTAATAATATTTGTGGACTTTACTAGAAAAGAAATTCTTTAAAATGCTGCATCATTGAGCTAAATATTATCAGAAAGAAATGTGATCTCAACAATAGAAATGAGTGATCACAACCTTAAAATGACTTTAAAATCTTTCCTAGCATTTAGGTGATGCTGTATTACTTTATTGTGAAATGACTATTAAACCTCAACTGTGGAAAAAAGTAACAGAATATTCTGTTCTCCTGTGGAAATCAGAATGAAGAATAAAAAAAGCTTGTCAGTTTTTAAACAAAACTCTAGGATTAAAAAGACAAAATTATTCTAGCATCTACTCAGCATTTAGTTATCAGATTGCAAAATGATGAAAGGCAACTTTTTTATAATTTGCAGGAGGACAAATCCACTGTCAAAAAGATGCCAAAGTTTTAGGTACCAAATTTGTAACCCGATTTATAGACATGTCAGCTAGCTTCCAGATAGAAATTAGAGATGTTAGGATTTAAATTCCTGATCAGACTTTGTAAGAGTATTTAGGAAATAGTGTTAATAACATGATTAAGTTTACCTCTGGTTTATACAGAGTAAATGGGGTAAGATGACTGATAGTATTGCTTATTTCTGTAAATTTCTGAGATGTTTTTGTTTTCATCCTCACCCAGCTGAGGAACCGTGAGTCCCTCGGGGTGCACGTTGCTGGATGTCCCGACAGCTGACAAGATTGATGTTCCAGCCTTGAGCTCATGCATTAACTGACCCAACTGTCTGATTGAGCAGTGCAGTACAACTCTGCGGTGCTTTATTCCCACTCTGTCATGCACTGTAGTTATTTATTATCCTCTCTTATACAATTTGGCACACTTTGGCATATGCTCAGATGAATTATATCAAAGATTGGTAAGGTCTTTTTATTTTCCCTGGGAGACTGCAACTTAATATGAAAATTAATGAGCATTATTTTCACCACCCAGCCCAACTCACAGGATGAAAGTTGAGAATTATTTGCTTAAATTGACACTGAAAAAAGGTTGCATTTGGAATTTCAGATATATTAAAAAATGGCTGATCTTAGAAATCATTACTTTCTGCAGGTAGACACAGTAAGTAGTTTATATGCTTTGGATGTTAATATAGAGAGGGCATATGTGGCAGACTTGCTTTTTCTGAATTAGTGAGACATGGTCTTACAAGTGATTTGTTATTTAATGAAATTTCAAGTAGCTGAGATAAAGCATCAAGTTCGCTATAAACAAATCTTTTATTATATAAACAAATGAGATTTAAATTACAGTGATTTTTCACCTGATATAGATCATTGCAAAGTAAATAGTCATTTACATTACACCTTGTAGCTGTGATGTATGAATATGTATTGCAGCACTGATGAGCAGAGGCTGTTCAGGAGGGAGGGCTGCAGCCCTGCTCCTTCCTCTGTCTGGGGCAGGGGATTGGACAGGACTGGGTGCAGCCAGGCAGCCTCATTTCTCCTCCTGCAGTCTGTGTGGGAGGGTGGTGGCAGTTGAGCCTTTAGATATTAAAGAGCATTTTGTGTCAAGGGAGATAAAGGGGCCTCAGTTGTTATCTTCAGTCCCATTTCCTTTCCTTTCCTTGCACAGGATTTTGATCTATGAAAAACAAATTATTCTTTCTCTAAAATCTGATCAGTCAAGAAGGTGAAAACCATCTTGGATCTGACCTTTCCTTACATTAATGCTACAGGGCTAAAGCAGTTTGAATTACTATTTTTTTTTTTTAACAACTGTGTATTTTATAGACAAGATAATTACTCATTTAACTCCTAAGTGTTGGAACCACGTAGACCACTTTAAGCTGTCTTTGGGAAATGCTGGAAAACATGGTATGGAAAACATGGCTGGAAAACATGGCTGGTGTGGGCTGGATGCGTGGTGCAGTGGGAACATGTCCACCATGCAAGACTGGCTTGCAGCAGACATGCATGAACTATGGATGTGGTTTTAATATTGCATTTCTTTTTAGATGAAAAAATCTAAACACCTTAACATTTTAACAAGAGAATTCTGTTATTGGGTTTGATCGTTACATTAATTGACTGAGTAGCTACAAACAAATTTTTCTACCTTCTTGGCCAAGCAGTCTTTATTTATCTCTCAAGTGCAGTGTAAGGTGGTACCTGAGGTTGTCATCGGGCAGAAAAGTGATTCCTACTAGAAAGATCAACCTTCATTTGAACTGTCAGTTCAGTTGAGTTGTTGGTAATACACATTTGCTCCAGCCTGGTGCATTGGAGAACATTTTCCTGACCCCTTTATGCTTCTCCCATGTACCCATAGCATACTGCTTGTAAATTATTTTCCTTTCTCTCGTGCTTTCAGCCTAATGATTAATAGTAAACCTAGTGATGAATGTGAACCAAAGGGTAGCAATTATAATTTCATTAATCACCTAATAATTGGGGTCCAGGGCTCAACTGTGACTTTAGACTTTTACATCCTAAGGAATTAAAGAGAAATTTCTATTAATCACTGTCCTAGCCTCTGACAAGGCCTGCTCTAACAATAGATCTAATCACTTTAAGATAGGCTACAATTAGAGTGAAGATGATAAAGGAGTTCATTGTCTGATCCCGGGAGGTAACAGGAAGAATCCTCTCTATTACACCAGTGATTTGACTTTAAATGCTAGGTATTAAAGTCATGTTTCCCTGGTGATTTATAAATGTTTAAAGCTTTTAATAAACTTAACCTGACTTCAGGAGTGTATTCAAAGCCAGATGGTTTGTTATAGTTTGATCTCTGTGTGGTGATTTGGCATCCCAGTTGCTGGATCGTGAGCCCACACCCCAGCCTCCTCCATGGAAAAAAGTTATTGAAATTAAGGGTATGTTTATTTATTTTTTCATGGAAAAATGGCCGGATGCAATTTCCTCATTGTGTCTCAGTTTATTCATGAAGTTTGAACCGATGCGTGATAAAATGGTAAACTGGAAAACAGTGGTGTACCTGATTTTGTATAACCAAATAGAAACTTCGCTGTAGCATGAAAAGCAAGTATGTCAGGCTACTGAAAATAGAGAATGTATTGTATGCTGTGTATTTCAGACCTCCAGCTGGGAAGACCATATTTAGTATAAATCTTCCAGAGAAATTCTTTGGGTTCACTGGCTCTCTATTATCTGATCAAAGTATAGAATTAAATGGAGCCACCAATGTGCAGGCAGCGTTCAAAAAATAAAGACTTCATGCATAGAAAAATGAAGAATTTTCTAAAATCTGTATGTAGAGATAAGCTACAGGTATCTGTATGTGAGATACTGAAATGATGTAGCTAAGGCAACTGGAATAATAATTTGACATCACAAGGAAACTTGTATAAATGGGATATAAATGGCAAAAGTAGCATGTCAGAAACATGAAAATATGTTGGAACTATCAATGCTTTTATCAGTCATGAATGCTTATGGTAAATCTCTGCATTTCTTTGTTTTAGTCAAACACAAGTAATTTTTTAAAAACAAATACAGGTTTTAAAGTATTTGCAAATTAAGCCTTCTAAGGCACAAATAGTACAAGATTTTTTAAGTGTTTCCTAGTTAGAGTATTCATAGTATATCACTTAGCCATTGCAAGTACCAGGGTATAAAGCAGCCTTCCTCACACACAGAAAAATTCAGCTAAGACCTGTCTGGTGTCAAGATTATTGAAAGTATTATTAAAAGCGAATGAATTCCGGATGGTGATTTGAATTTTGAAGCATAATCATACATAGGATAATTCATCTTGTAGAACAATATAACTTCTTTGTATGTACATAAAGTACCGCTTGGATCAAATCGTTCATTTCAAGGCAGTATTAGAGCTGTACTCTTTCTAAATCTCTCCATTTTTCTAAGGAGTGGATGGCTTTCTGTTCCTAGCAGCCATCTAAAACAAGTGTAGGAAGTAACCTGAGATGGAACTAGCCTAATCAAATGCTTTTGGATTGAAATCGAACTTTGCAAATAATCAGATTGTAATTTTCGTAGTGAATTTATCTTCCTTTTCAACTCAAAGTTTGTTTGAAACAAGTTTTGGTTTCCTTCATGATGTTTGTTGGTCCTTTTCATTTAACTCTGTGAGGCAGTGAACTATTTGTTTTGGTTGTTTGCTTCATCACTATCACATCTGAGCCGTTCAGCTCAGTTGGTGTTGCTTCCTGCACTGTTTGGTGAAGCATGTGACTCAAAAGTGAGGATTTGATATAACATAGGAAGCTTTAGTTGCTTAGCCTAAACTAACAGAATCTAAGTTCACAAGAGCTAAAAGGGGCTATACCTCTTTATGGGGCTGTTACATCCCTGCTTCTCCTGGATGGGTTTTAAGACTTTTTCCCTTCTCGTGTGTAAAAGCATATTCTTTCTCCTTCAATTATACTTGCACTGAAAGGAGAGTTTGGAGATAGATTGTTTTCCATGAGAATTTGTACACGAAGAAGTCATTGCTTGGCAGAATGGGGAGAGGAACAGGTTTGAAGACTGGAGTCTTTTAAATTCAGGTGAATTGGAGCTCATGTGGCATTAGCTCATTTTTCCATAAAAATTTTTAACAATAGAGGGAAAATCGAGAATCTTTCATGAGCAAAGGAACTGAACTGCAAAGCAATTTGGTGGTGTAATACTAACAGACTGAGTTATGTGACTTTATTATTACATGGAGGAAAGGCGACTAGTACGCTTTTAAAAACATGCATATTATATGTAGCAATAGAAATAATTTTGAGATCATAAATTTAAACCACGACTGCTGTTGCTACACTCCCCTTCTCCTTTCTTTATGAGGTTTCAAATGTCAGCTATGTTACGTTGAGCTACGCAGCAGTAATGTAAGGAAAAATTATAAATGTGAAGGAATGCTGATGTTGACTGAAAAGTTTTTTTTTTGCTTCACTAACTAAAAAAGGTCTTTTGCATTCTTGTTATTCATCAACACTCACCATAAAGTGATTGCACACAGAATTTTGAGAATTTTAAGCGCAGTTCAAAATTAGTAGTCTGAGAAGAATACACTCTGGGACGATGTGCTCATTTTAAACGACTGTGTAAACAATGGAAGTCTCAGCACAGACCAAATGAATAAAGTAATATGAATTTATATAACAGCATGGAAACAGAACATGAGGAACAGAAATTTTGAGATGAAATGTTTACAGAAAAGAAATTACTTTTTAAAGTCTTTGCTAACTATTACTATTACTGTTTGTTAGAGTTTTGACAGTGCTGCAAGTTCCTAAAAGACTTATATAATACTGTTTTACAAATACTTTTTTGTCTCCTTTTTCACAGTGTTGATAGCACTTTGCTGCACAGGAGGAACTAACTACAGCAAGTAGTTTAGGATTGAAAATGATCATCATCTTCACACTTCCTACCAAATTGCCATCTTTTATGTTTGAATAGTTAAGCTTTATCATCTACTGTCTTAAGTTTGCCACAAGTTTTGTCTGTACATGTTTGGATGCAGTCCCAGTTTGTTAGAATGGAATTGAAAAGGCATATCGTATTTTCTGTTACCAAGGGCTTATATTAAGTATTAGCTGAAGGTTTGGGCTTTATATATCATCCTGATTTGATACTCATGACTATGATTTTTTATATATGTGTACTCTGTTATTGTATTTTGATATATAAATAATTCATAATTTTGTATAAAACAGTTCTCAAAACAGTGATCTCACTTTGCTGATCACAATGAGAAGCAGAGCATGAACACTAAGGAAATGAAAAGAGCTGTTCAGAATAAGTGATTTCTTCCCTCTCCTATTACTATTTTCTTCATTCTTTCCTTCATACTTGCACAGATTTTTATATATGCATTATAAGTAGTAAAATAGTGAGATGCTACAAATTCAGATGAGAATATTGCAGATTAACATACTTCAAAACTACTCTGGAATGAAGTTTCTCTATGGGCAATATACTGTATAGCAGTGAATGTTTGTGTATGTGTTTTTTTCAGTGTGCATTTGAGATGGGACATCTCAGACAGCCAATTTCTACTATTCCGTGGGTTATGAAAAAAGACTTCTTGTGTTCTCTTCCATGAGGAGTACAAATAATAGAATTTCCTTATTTGTGCCCTTCTTGTAAGGACTGAGAACACCAGCAGCAGCCGTATTATGACAAGTATAGCCATTTGGGATCCTGCTGCCATATAATATAGTGTAGCAAAAAGGTGTCATTATGATGACTCATTTCACCCAGATTGTGAAAGGCTGTGATTCATTAATGACAAATATATGCTCCAGATCATGATATCTACTGCAGACTGAAATCTTACGATAATGGAAAGGCAAGAATAATGAGGAAGAGGGGAAAAGGAAATCCCTCTGCCATCAGCTGAATGTATTCATTTTCACTTGATATTGATAAAATGAATGAGCAATAAAAATAGAAAATAAAAACAATAAAAAAGTGGTGAAACAGAATCTATGTAAAATCACAACATGGAAGAATATTAGCAACAGGCAATATTCACATGCTCTTGCATAGCATCCTTTTATGTCCTTCATTATTATTCTTTATCTTCCCAGGCACTGGAATCTTGGTTTAGAAAAAGATACAACATACAGTTTATTTGACATATTTAAGATTCTCAGAAGATCTATATGTTGTTCTTTATTTTTTGTGTGAGAATACTTTGCTTTAGGACTTGTGCCTTGAAAACAGTTACTGATGATTTAACTGGATTCCATAAAACCACTATCGTAAGTCTTGTTGCAAAATTAGGATGTCAAGCTTTTCATATAAATTGTGAGGAAACTTTCTTGAACTTTACATCAATCCTTTAAATCCCTGAAACTTTTTTTAACAAAGGGCAGAAGAATAATAATTACTTTTTATGTGGCGTTTCTATTTAAACAGAGTATGTTTTTGTACCCTGTTTCTTACATCTAAATTAACTTCAGAGCTTTCTCAGTTTTTCAGCATATTTAATTTGTTCTTTCAGTAAATTTTGTTGACACTTTTTGCCTCCTGTAACTTACGGCTTTAAATTCACCTTGAACTTGAAATACATACTATCTGAGGAAATCTTTCCATTTCTTTGTTTTAATTTTTGGCTAAAGGCTTATTTACAAATATGTGTAGTGTGCTTGTGTGTGATATCAACTCTACAGCATTGAGCATGAAATGTTCAATGATTTTTAGCAATAAAATTCATTTTTCCCTCATGGTTACTTTGCTCTATTGTTGAAGTTGTCTTATATTTGCTGGGTTTTGTTTTCATTATAGATGCCATCTGTAGAACTTGGCTTCAAACTATGTTGGAGAATATATAACCATTTCAATAAAAGTAATTCTTATGTCAAGACATGGGCATGTTATGGATTATAAATTTTGTTTTTACTGCCAAGCTCTATCAGATTTTACTTTTTGCTCTGTGCAATTCTGTGTTGAGCAAAATATTTCCATTGTTATTTTCTAAACAGTTAAGGACTTCATTTCAGGGTTAGAAGGGAAAACATTTCTCAGTGTTGTTTCCTTCTTAGGCTTTTTGGCTTGTTCAGTGGAACAAAGGAGGCATGGTAAGTTGTTAGTAGTCTCACTAGGATTCTTTTTTTAACGTGTTTTGGAATTCAAGTATCAGAGGAAGAACCTCTCATAATCTTTGCTAACCTGCATGCTATTCTGATTTGAAGTGTTTCATATATAAGGTCTGTTCAGGTAAAACAATTGTGTATCTGAATCTGAGCACCTTGTACCAAAACATTTCCATGGGCAAAAGTTTATGTCATGTACCTGTGAAACCGAAGGTGAAGAGTTAGGAGTTGTTCACAGGCAGAGATCTGCTTCTGTTCCCACACAGATGGATTTGGGCTGCACTATTTCTCTGTCCCATAGCCAAGCAACAAGGGCAAGGTCTTTTCACTCAAATTTTCCTGTGTTTGTTGGCAGATTCGTATTACAGCAGCACTATTCTACAGCATCGGAGCCACACTTGAAGCATCTGGAGCATGAGGGTATATTGGCCACTCTTAGGGTGTTATTTCCTTAGATGCTCTTGCATCCTCCTTCATGTCCTAGTGGCAACAGAAGAGATGTGACCAGATGGTAATGCTTTATTGGTGTGCTGCTGCACTGTGAAATGATGGTTAGGTGACCTCTACTGCACAGTGAATGCTTCAGCTGCGTGAAGTCTGCTCTAACTTAGCGAGGTGACAGAAATCTATTTTCTAACTTTCTTCTCTATGTTCCTGTAGCCTTATATATAGAACAGTGCAAAGATGATTCTGCTATTTTTTTGCTCCATTTAATCTTCTGCTGAGTGACAGCAAAGGTGATTGACAAGCTCGATGCCTTGAGTTCCTTGCATAGGGATAAATAGCAATGTCACTTGCAGTGTCTTACTGTTTATGGGAAAGTATTTTCATCCCCTTACTGTTGATCAACTTCATAAATCTTTGAAAAGCAAAGATTTTGGAGATGCGTTTCCAATTATACTGCTGAAATGGTACCATAAATGGATTGCAAGTGCCTGTTTTACTGAATTATGATAGTAAGTGGAAATATTCAAACTCTAAATTGATAACATATTATTGACTAGGAGGTATTGAGAATTGCTTGTATTCATTTGTCACATTAGCTTGCTGAGCAGAAATAGATATGCTACATGATTACAATATATGACCCAACCTTTGTAGTGCTTCTGTTTCAAATGGTCCCATACTCCATATTTACCGAATAATGTGCTACTTTGGATTAAGTGCCAGGATTCTGAGATTTTTCTGCTGGTCATCATTCATGTTGTAATTGCAGTTGAATTGCTAAGTAAGCAAATATTTCCAATGGTGTCTGCAAGAAATTTTGATGCTCAGCTGTTTATTTTTGATGAATCAGACTGATCTTAACCCAACATTTCTGTTCTATATTTTGTTTTTTTAAGCCACTATTAAGACGAAGTTCAAACAACTTTTTTTCTTTTCTTTCCCTAGTAATTCTCTCTGTAGATTTTCAAAATTAAAATACCATCAAAAGCTACTCAGAGACCTTACCGGGCCTCACTTTAGATATTTGACATAAGGACCCTCCGTGCTTTGATTTTCAATTTCTTTACATTTAGGAGTAGCACAGTTCAATGATACTATATCTGTACAAAAAACTGTGCAGATACATTGGAGTTTTCTTGTTAGGCTTAACTAGCTGTTATTGTTAAGTAAAATGTTACAGCGTTATGATAACAATGAACAGCATTTCTTGAGAACATAAATACACAGTATGCAGCATAAAAGATCCCAATGTGAATTAGTTTGTAACTCCGTATGCCAGTGAACACAGGGCATGTGTAAATAAATGCAAATGGTTGACAAACTTCTTTGATATAAAAGGGTGTTACTTAGGGAAATCGTAAGGATTGCAGTTTTTCTCCCAAGCATAAAACCTGTTTGGTCTGTTTGAGATAACAATTCTATCATCTTGCAAAACATATTAAAAACAGTTCTTCAGTGATTTAAAAATGGGTTAGGATGGGTGTGTAGAAACTGTGTGAAGAGTACCAAACCATCAATTTATATTTGTAAAATTAATAGCTTAATGTAATCAGTTGCACATGAAACTGTGCTTAACTTTGGCATTCACTGGAGACTCTGTTAGGCAAAATGCAAAGGATTATGAGAGGAGAAGGTTGAACTTTCCTCTTACCCACCGGCCTGCAACAATGTTGTAAATATGCATTACAAGTAAAGTATTATTGAAGCCAAGAAGGTGAACTAAGGCAGACTAGATGTTCAAACCAGAATGTCAGTCAGTGTGATCACTGCGACTCATCATGCTTCACTCCCAGCAGATGGTCTGATAGCACACTTTTAATTTATTAGCTAATGTGAGACATCGTATTGGTTTAATACTTTGTTATACTGGCTTACAGCTATGTGGTGAAATTTTGTTTTGGAGCATGACCTCAATGAAATCAGCTTTACATGTATAACAGCACTAAAATAAATCATGTGTTTCACCAAAACACTCCTAAATGTTGACTAGTAAAATTTGCATGGAGATGAGTGTATATATGTGTATCTAGTCGTTGACATGAACTGTATTTCATAGCTTTTTATGTTTCGAATATATGCATTAATTAAACTTCAAGCTCTTTGTCTATCTTTGTAAGGGTGCATGCAGTCTTCATTTGAATACATAAGAATCCATATTTCAGGCATATTTTCAGAATTATTTGACTCCTATTTTTAACTGATTTCAGCAGTGAGGTTAATGTCCAAATACCATTGAGGATCTGAGAAGATTTTATATTTTTATTTTTGCTGAAAGGGTTTTATTGCTTTTATGAAAATTCAAAACTTGCTTGATTTTTTCTCTTGAGCCTAGAAAGTCTCAAGATATTTTTTTTTAAATTGAAGAAAAAGTTAGGAAGGCACTTTTTCCATTACCTTAGAATTAATATTTTATTTATATTACTTGGATGAAGTGTGTCTCCATCAGTCTGAGATATGTGGTCAAGTGTATTCTTTTCATTCAACTGCAAGTTTTCAAGGTTCTCTGGGGATGTGGTATCCAATATTTCTATTAAAAGAGAGCACACAGAATACAGTTTGACTTCCCTAAGGGAAACAGAATGAAGTTGGCACAGATTGCTCAATAGATTCATAAGCAAAAAGGGCAAGAGGAGAAAGATGTGATATCTGTGTTCAGTTAGCGGCATGACTTGGTTGCATTGGTGACATTCAGCACTGGGTCACTAGTCTTAGGAAGGTCACTGGTATAGGTGAACGATTTCACAACTTGTAACAGCAGAGTCACGTAGGTCCTTGGATTTCCAGCCTGCATAGACTGGGAATTTTATGACTATGCTTTGGCTTTTGGTCTTCAGCATACTCTTGTAAAGACATAGTGCTTCTTCTTAACCACACCTTTATTTCCATGTGTGTAGATATAACATAGTATTTTGTCTCTCAGTGATTCATCTGATGGATAACTGCCTTTGAGTTATGCTGCATGTTAAAGCTTTGTAAAATTTCAAAGACATAAAGACAGGTCTTCTGTTTAAAATGTAATAATAGATACTAAGTAGTAACTCCCCCTCAACATTTAAACTAATGTGTATCTTTGTACTGCATCGGAATTTATCAAAGATGTGGGGAAGTACATATTTGTAACTGAAGCTTCCAGTTAGTCTCTCCAGTACTTAAGTTTCTGGCCTTTAGATGGGAGTAAGCAGTATGTATATGAATAGTGTTTTGTTATTTCTTATGCTGATCAGGCAGTTATGATTATCTCTTTGTTTGAAAAGGAGATTTTCTTCTGAAACTGGGATCTTGCAAAAGGTATAGAAGCTTTTCAAGATGAAACTCATTTGAAATAGAAAATTAAGCATTAGCTGCATATCGCTGAAGATGAGAATTTTTTTCCTGAAATCCTTTTGCTTCATATAGAAATGTTGATTTCTGTGAAAGTATTTTAAAATACTAATGTCTGATACTCATCTTGTAAGCAATTTTCAGCCTGACTTTATTTTCCCACCAATAATGTATTTCCTGCTGTTTGGAAACTACATGCATCTGGCAACATCACTTTGAAATATTCTTACATTAAAATGTAACACACTGTGATAAAGTGAACTACACCAATGTTAATTTTCAGTATAACCATGCTAAAAAATTAGTGACTAGGAGCTGTAAAGTGATGAGAGGGATTCTGAAACAAATGTGATAAAATGGTGATGAGGTTGGCCTTTGCTGTAAGGGTAGCTGGAATATCTGTGTTGACATTGCTTCTGAAAAGACTTGATCAGTCCTAAATTAATTTTGTCTTGAATAGGTCCACAGGATGTTGCCCTTATTTTTTTTTTATGAAGAACAAAGGTTTTAAAACGTAGGCAGTTTTTCAAATCCATGACAAATAGCATGTCACTAGCACATGTTCCTTAACTGGGGAACTGAGAGAAAATTTCAAGTAAAATGTCATTGTAAGATTTTAATACTAAGCAATCTACTTTTCACATTTTTTCAGTAATGGGCTAAGTTGACATGGCCATAAAAAAGATCAAATAGAACTGTTAACATCTGATGATGTCTTTATAAACAAATATAAAGAAGGCATAACCCAGAAACTGTTAGGCAACGTCAGTAATTACCAGCCTGACCGGCTCACCTTGCTTCAGTTGTCTTGGAATTATCTATAGACAAAAAGAACCAGATCAAAATGTGCCTGACATTATCACAGCCTCAGGTGTGCCCTTGCAAGTAAAATGAAGATGTTTGGTAAAGACCCAGTAGTCAAAATCTGAGCTTAAAATAAATGAACTCATCTGGCTGACAGTGATTAAGGAACACACAGATCTGAAGGGGGTTTATCAGTGGGGACTGGGCTAATTTGGTGGAAAGAGGACTCCTTCAGCAGGCAGTGTTGGAGTCAGCAGAGGGCACAGCCTAATGCTTCCAAATTAATAAAGTCTGAAAACATTTGAAATCCCAGGTGGTTTCTTATATCGGTCTTTTGCTTAAATATGGTAAAATAATGTATTTTTATGTGACAGCTGACCATTACAGAATTACAGTAAAGAAAAATACTCCCAAAATGATTCTTATGCACGTCTGTATTGAAAAATATTTTTAAAAATTACTACACAGGGAAATAAATTGTGACTTGATTTCAGAATGCTGATTAATTTGGTCCTCAGTGTACTTTTCCCAAAAAAGGTTAATGAATCTGTTGAACTAATGAACTTTTCTTAATTAATACAAGTTTCAATTTTCTCAGAGCAAGGGCATTAGAGAAGAGAGCAATGAATACCACGCAAATAAGCACATATTCACTGTGCTTTTGTCAACTCTGTATACTACCCATTCATAGATGATGAGTTGTTTTGCTGCCTTTGTACAAAACACCCAAGGAATGAATCTGTGCATGCATATGTAAATATAAGTAGATAATTCAGGACTCTGTCTGGAATATATTTATAGGTAGAGGTTTTGTCCCTCTGAGACTCTTTTTCTTTGTTTAGCTGTTTCAAAGAGATGAAATTCCTACAAGCAAAAATCAGTTCTTGTAGTTAAACTGCCCTATAGATCCTAAGGTGGAAAGGCTTCTGCTCAACGTGGCGGCATTTTTTCCTTACTAATGTCTAAAATTAAATCGCCCTGAGGCCCTGAGCAAATGGCCAGGCTTGTAAAGGAGTGTGTTCACCAAAGTGCTAAACGAGAGGTGGCAGGAGCTGAACTGATGGGGATTCTCAGCGGAGCACATTACGTACTGCTGCGTGCTTGCCTGAGGTGAAGTTACAAAGTGGTTTCCATCCGTTGAGGCAGGCAGGTAGCTGAAATAGGAGCTTGGGAGCTGGCGATGTAAAAGTCGCTGCCTGCCCCTGGCCACTTGCCTTTAAAGCAGCTGTCACCACACAGTCGGTGTGTTCAGACGGACATGAAGGTGTGTGGAACCGTTGGAGGGGTTGGGAGAACATATGTTCCAACACCAACTTCCCTGTTTGCCTGTAAGCATCACACTGTACCTTTTCATCCTGAGGTAGCCAGCTAGCCACTTCATATCTCTATATAGCAACCATACGTTATTTCCCATACTAATCTCCTTCAGTTTCTGACAGTTTCCCGTGTCACTCTGTGCCTTGGATGGCACTGCTCTCATTTGCTCTTTAACAAGAGCTTCTGTGTTCTCCTTAGCTGGAGACTGGGCAGTAGCCGGTGGTCAGCGGAGCAGATTCCTCAGGCCCAGCACGGTGCTGGCAGAGCAAGAGAAGCCAGATTTTCCAGTGCGCAGGCTGCATGGCTGGCTTCAAATTAGGGAAATTTTATTTCCTCTATAATTATATTAAATACCTTAATAAAGGAAAAGTTATTAAATAGATCATTCCTATTTATAAAAGTAATATTTATGCTGTTATTCTGCTAAGTAGCTATTAAGGAATGTCATAGATGATTTGTAAAATAGGAAGTTAGATCTTAATTATGTAGACTTTTGTGGTTATCAGGCTCCCTGTTACATCCTCTTTCTGTAGTGAGGAAATTTATTGAGCTAATACACTGAAGTGAGGTAACTAGGTGTGAGGAAAAGGGAGGAGACACAGCAGTTGTGAAGGGCCTTTCAGCTGCATGTTTTTCTGAGAAATACTCAAAGATGCCCTGCGTTTGTGTAACACTGGCTGCCATTTCAGGCCCTTAGAGCCAGTTTCAGTAGTCCTTCTTTATTTTAGATCATGGATGCAGCAGCTGAAGGATCCCTCTCAGTTTTTCTATCCTTACATTACCTTCCAATGTTTTGGAAAGAGCTCTGAAGGAAGTCAGTGATGCTTTACATTGCTCCTGTAACTGTATGCAGTGCTACAAAGGAGTTACCCTTACTGATGTGTAGGGTAATGCTGAATATGAAAATAAATCCCTGTCTCTTTGTACTTGCTTGCTTGTCTGGTTAGAACCAATCAGTTCTGGCAGGAAAGGAAGTAAACTACTGTCAATTCAGACCTCAAAAGGAACTTGCAAGGAGGAATGGAGCCGTGAAACTACATCTGCTTCAATTCCAAGGGTAGGCAGGCTCCTGTGATTCAGTTCAGATTGAAATGATTTTAAATAGTCTTTTAAATCCTTGAATTTGTTTTGGGATAGAAGGTGCCCTCTTGCTTCTAGTATACTGCATATACATGTTTTATAATTGCTTCTATATGTTTTAGTATTTTAGTTCTCAAAAAACAATTTACTATTTAATGTTAATAAATTGTTTTGTAATTAAAATGAATTACTAACTATTTTACAAATATAATGTTAAGCAGTTCATCAACTTATTTAAAAATCATTAACCAAACACACTTCTGTGAGTTCTTACTGTGTTGTCTCTTATATTTTCTTTCAAACTAGTTTTATTATTACTTTCTGAAGTACTGATGGACCTGAATTAAACTCTTCAATTAAGAAACAATTTAAAATATATCTTCTATGCTTTTCTGTAACTCTCAGTATTACACATGGCTTTTAAAGCCCTCTTTGGAAAGTTTAAAAGTTAAAATAACTTTGGAGAAAGGAAATTCAAGTTGTAGGTGTGGTCTAAAAGGCAATGTGTAAGACTGTCCTTTCTGAAAAATCACTGCCTTTAGAGTTCGTATGTATATTTAAAATCTCAAATGGTATTTCAGCAAGATAATACTAGTCAACAGCGTGCTTGTGACGAGGCATAGAAAATGGAATTGACTTCTTTGCTTTTCATTTGTCAGCAATGTTGTTCTTCTATCACCAGTTCCAGGAATTATATTCTTGATGATGTTACATGACTCAGTTTAACCTTACAAAGGTAGGCAGAACAGGGAGATGAAAACATTAGATTTGTGCATTTTTAATAATTTACACCTCAAAGGTTTTAATGTATGTTGCTTTAATGTACAGCCATTTGTGTAATCACTATTCCTTTGAAAGTACTAACAGCATAGATCCATCTATGTTGATATTCACTTAGCAGTATAGGCTGAACAGCTGCTAGATGAGCAGTATACACATGCAAACAATAATCAAATGCTTCCTTTGAGATGGAAGCTGTAAAAGAAAACATCTTTAGAGTAAGAATGCTTTAAAAAAAGGAATTTGTGTTTATAACATGAACAATGAAAATAAGTAAGATCAATGCCAGGAAACAGGTTTATGCCCCGAGATCCTTTCATACTTCATTCAAGATACGTAGGTGGATACTTAGTATTAAAAAGATAAAATGTTTTCTGCTCCTTGCGATGCCCAAGTGTCTTAAGATGTTAAAAAACACAGGATCTGGGAGGGCTGAAAGGGGTCTTCTTACAAGTCCCTGTTCTCCCTAGCATTTACAGAAAATCAGTCATACGAGTATGATGATTAATCCTTGTGTTACACTGATTGAACTGTTTGTACAAAACCAGCTCTGTTAATATACAGCTCCATCTGTAGATAATACAGAAAGATACTATAATGGAACAATTAAGAAAAGCAGTTCGCATTCTTCCTGGGAAAGTGCTAAGATAATACAATACAAAACGAAACAAACAAAAAAAAAACAACCAAATGAAAATATTACCTAAATATTGAATGACAGCATTCCTTTAGTGTTTATACAAGACTTTGTTTGAAAAATCTGTTCTCTCTAATACTCAGCAAGCTTATCTGTGTTTTGAAAATAAAATTTGATTTGCTGCACTCATTCTTAACTTGCATAAATATTTGCTTGTATTTTCATATTTAACATCATTGTGTTTCTTTTTTTTTTTCACTGTCACAGATGTAGGCAATTTTCTATCCCTTCCCCCCAGCATTCTTTTGGCAGCTAATGAATGTAGCCCTTTGGATCTCATCTGATCTTTGGCAGGATATCTGGAATTGATGTCCTAGGATGTGCATAGCTAGCTCAGTAATGATGTTACAGGAAAGCTAAACACTCCAATCTACAAAGCTCTATTCAGAAATTTTATCTCTGATCCAGAGGAAAACTCAAAAATGCTGTAGTCCCACGAATCACAAAATGAATATTCAATAACGCACTCAGATAACCAAGGGAATGAAAGGGTAATCCTCTAAGGAAAGCATAATACTAGCAAGTCAGAGTGCTTGTACTCCTTGTAAGAGTAATGTGATGTATTCTTGAGCAAATTGCTTAATTGTTTCTCTGTTGTCTTCAGAAAGAAATTTAATGACGCAATACAAACTATTGTTAGCGTATGGTTTTCTACCCATATTCAGTGTGAAGATTCTACCTTGAGGAATGCTAAAGTCTGTAAGCATTTCATGTGCTTGAAACTAATTCCCAGTTCTATGGAAGTAACTGAGCAATCCCATCTAGGATTTATTCAGGATGCTAACAGGTGAGAATAGCTATCAAAAGGTACCTGAGCTGATGTGAGACAGGTGGAGTACTCTGTCACTCTTCTCATCTCTTCAGAATAATTCATTAAATACTTCTACCTGTGTCAGTTGCAGGTAAAACCCATAGTGGAATTACTTGTCTCTGTTCTTGTTAATCCCTTGGCTGTCAGCTCTCATCAGGCATTACATTCTGCCTGTCTTAGCAATTTCTAACATGCAAATTCTGGGGCTGTTGAAATGCTGCTAGACCGCCTCATATAGGTATATATTATGGATTTGGGTGTCATATATTAATCTTATATTAATATTTCTCTTTGTAGTTTGGATACTTTCTAGCTTAGTTTTTAAGAGCAAATAATTGAAATCCTTTAAAAATTTTCCTGCAAGTAGACATTTCTTTTATTTATTGGCTTCCCCTGAAACATCAAACAGATAGAGTTCCAGTTTCAATGGATGAAAACGTACACCAGTACATCTTGTTAGACATGTAATGCTCTAATAAATTTTACATGATGGTGATTACATTGACAATAGCAGTCCTAATGCTTCATTGAAATCTAGCTACCTGGACACTGGGCACAAGCAGTCATTTAATTTTAAATCCTTGGCTGGAATACCACATCAACAGATGAAGTTTTATGTATTTTCATATAACTTTTGAAAGAGGATTCAGAGATTTTAGTTATGTCTTTAAATTTCAGAGAGGGTACATTAACTTTTCAAGAAGCATCTTGATCAAGATCCTGTTTGAATGTTTGAAAACTTACACAATATTTGGCTACTGCACTGTCTTGGTACATTGTATTGTCTAAGAAAAAGGCCAGCTCACCAACTTAATTTTCTTGTGTCTTAACTACTTGCTAATACTGCCAATCAACACCTTGTATATATTATATATAGAATAATAGAATCATAGAATGGCCTGGTTGAAAAGAACCATAATGAACATCTAGTAGCCACCCACAGATCATAATGTAATTAAAGTAACTTTTCCATCTTGAGCAATGAAAGAAAGTAAGGTTTTGCCCGGACTGCCAGCTTTACCTGTGCTTCACTTACCTATATTGTAATGAAACAGTGCACTGTGAAGTAGTGTTTACCAGAGAGCTTCAGAGAACTGGAAGTGTTTGTTCTAGTAACACAGTTGCTAGAATGAAGATGGTGGAGAAGAGCCATTAAACGTTGTCCTTCCACCTTGACTCTGATCATTCATAGATTTAACAGTAGAATAAATTGAAAGTATGGTATTGTATCAACAAATTTAACCTGGGGAGGGAAACAGAGAAAAATGTAATATGAAGCTTAGTGGACAGAATAGGAAATGAACAGAATACTGTAAGTAATCATACAGAAAAAATCCTCTCCTTTGTCAAAAAAACACAAATTCAATAGCTACCTCACTTCCAGCAAACAACAAATTATTCATTGCTGAAGAAGGATGCAATATATTTCTGAGTGGAAGAACTAATTCTGAAGCTTTCAGTTTGTTCCCGTACCTTAAGTGCTTTTACCAAAAGTAGTTTTGTCCACTTTGTTAGGCTTTTAATGTAAAAGTGGATCGTTGTGGATTTTTTTCTTTTATAGGACTGCTAATGTGTGAGGACATTGTTTTGATAATCCTGAATGAGGAGTGGCATATGCTTTGTGTACTATCAGTAGGCTGGAACCAATGTGACAGAGAACCTATGTAACTTGTTTTCCAGCAACCTCTTTTGGCAGCTCTTTGGGTATTGTTGCCAAAGAAATGAATAAAACTTGTCAGTCCTCTCAGGCCATTCACTGACTTCATCTTTTTTTTTTTTTTTTCTTTTTCTTTTTTTTTAAAGATAATTTCTTAGTTGAAGATACTGCTTTTGTTTTTTTTTTTTGTTTTTTTTTTTGCATTATTTTGATTTTCAGATTTTTACATACTTCCTGTGCATTGAGCAGAGCCCTTTTTAATTTTATGTGCATGTGTATGCTTACTTAAAGTTAGAATTCTCTTTCTTTTGTTGTTGTTGTTATTTTTGGAGTATAGAATTCCCTACAATTCTGAGAGTTGCCAGTAACCAGTACCTCATTTGAACACTTCCTGTACTGCATATTGCTTATTCCTCTTTCAGTTTCCTTCTTCTAGTTCAGGTTAGAAGTTTTTCTTTGGTATTTTCATCTATATTACCTGTTCTTTTTCTGTACTTGCATAAATTTGTATTTGTAAAATAATTAAGAAGATGTGATATCAATTAGATCTCATAGATTGCAGAGTGGAAAATGAGGAGTTGTGGTCTTTCATAAGAAGCCACTAGACTTGTCTGTGAATGGAGAATGCATATCCCTGTATACTATGCACTGTAACAAAAACATACCATTTTTCTGGTTGTATGAATGTGAACATAACACAGAGAAGGAAAACACCTGGTTAAGAACAATTGTGTTATCAGAGAATATGCATTTTTTTCTAGTGTGCTTGTGGGTATCTGGTGTGAATGAGTGTGTTTGCTGAACACTAAGACCACCACTTACAACTTCTCTTCTTGAGAGAGGTTGAGAAACAGCAAGCAATAAATGGGATTATTGACCCAGTTTAATAAATGGCCTGTTGAAATAGTTTATGTGCATATAGTAGTCTATGCTACATAAAAATCTTGACAGATTCGTTCAAAGAAAATATTTATTATACACTGAACTATGTAGCGTCTCTTGATTATTGATGTTTGCTGTTTTCTGACAGAGAAAGATTTTGTTACAATTAAAATAAATATATGTATTTCCTGGTGTTATTCTTAGCATCAAAGAACCAACTAGGAATTCTGCACCCTCATTACACTGCTTCACATGCCATACTGTCTGTTGTGTGTGTCCATTATAACCTACTGAATACTGGCTGTTATTCTTCTCAATACACCCAAAATTGTAATGTGCTTTTTTCTTCCCTTTTTCTAAGGAGAAAAAAAAAAAAGCTTGAATTTGTGTCTTAAATGAGTCTTTTATTATTATAGTTTATATGGAGTTTAGACAGCCTAACCACATTCTTGGGGGTCAGATAGATGATGCTGAGGCAGCGTAACACTTTTCTGCAGCATTTTCCTTAATTAATGGGATCTCAAGTGCTTTCTGTGAAGTCCTCTACTAACTTCAGGGCAAGTTCCCCGATTCTTTAAGCTTTCTCATCAGAAGGGTATTACTGGAAGAAAACAACAACTTAAAGACACAATGGGCTAACCCCCCAAAATTTTGCTTTTTGGATGGTTAGAATACTAGCCAATATATTATTTTAGAACTGGAAATACAGGGAGTAAAAGAAGCTCAATATACAGTCTGTTCTGCTTAGGGGTCTAAGCTTAAACAGGAACAAGTTGATTCAACGTTTTCTTGTATTTTCTGAAGAAACAAATATATCTCTTGTCTTTGTCATTGTCTGTTAAGAAAATGCTACTGAGAGTAATATTTGATGCAATATATTCATATTTGTTTATATCTGTATGACATTTTGTTAAACATAAAAGCAAATGGGAAAATAAGGTGCATCAAGGGGATGTTATGGCTGAGAGGGAAGTTTATCACTGAGCTGTCATTGAAGACTGAAGGAATTCAAAGACCCTAGTGTCAAAAGATAACTCGATTGCTAACAGCAACTTATTTAAGAATATTATTCTGAATTTAATCTATGTGCTACCTTCAAGGTTAGTAGCTAGAGGATACTTGGGATCAAAGAAGACAGAGTATGAAAGAATCTATTACAGTCTAAACCAATTGCTCAACTTATTAGATGTTAAAATGGATTTATCACCTGAATCCAGATCAATGAATGTGTTTTTCACACTGAGTCTTTTGTAGTGTTTTGGTTGTCTAGAAAATGATTGTCCTTGAGGACAAGACATCATTTGTAGACTGATCTTCATCAAAATGATCCATGAAGTCAGCTGAATTTTGTCTTCAAAAACAATTGAATCCCAAGAACCCTTGTCTGTGATAGTTCACACCACAATGTTAGATTGGACATTTTAGGGAGAAATGAATTTCTAGCAAGTTGAAGCTGAGTTTTGGTGTTGAAAATTTAATGAAAAGAACAAAAAGGAAACTCTTCAATTGCAGAGGACTTGTAGCTTAATGTTGTACTTTAAATGTGCACCCACTTCTTACTAGCTTGTTAGAACCTTGCTGAAAAAGAAAAACACACAGACCGTGATGCCAGGTGTGGGTTACAATGTGCTGTGTGGTCAAAGAATGTCTCTGAGGAGCAGTGCTGTTTATAAGAATGTCATGAAGCATCCATGAAGGAGCAGCAAGGGATGTGGAAGAGCCTGAGGGAAAGATTGTGTTTGTACGCTGAGTTGTGATTTGCAGAAATCCCTTTGCATTAGTAGCTTGAAATGATTGGGATAATTAAACTAGTTAGTTGATTCTTAGTTGAAGGTCAGTGTGTGGTGTGGAAGGAGTTCTCCGCAGGAGAGAGAAGGTGCTAATGGCAGATCACTATCACAGTGAGCAGGCATTGTTGTCCTGTGACTTCCAGTAATCCTCAGTCTTCATCTTGAGAGGACTTCTAGCTCTCTCTCCTGAAATAAAGACATCTAACTTGAAAGGCTGGTGTCAAAAGCATAGAGTCGCTCAGTTAACATGCTGCCTCTCACCTGAAACAACATACCCTTACTCTGTGACCTGTTTCATATTTCCACCCAACAAGATGGAATCTGTGCTTCCAAATACATTTTTCGCCATTTACAGCTTTTGATGCAGTGCCTAAAGCTTGATTTGTCGCTTCAGGATGATTCCATATCAAGTGCCATGAATCAAATTATTTTCTAACACAATGGGGTTAGCACCTCTCCTGCTGTGACGAATGGTTTTGTAGAGATACCAAAATAAATGCTCCTCAGCAGTGAGGTTTATCCCATATTTCGAATGAAATCTGCCCACTTGTCCACTCTTCAGTTAGTTAGAGAGCAGTACAGGAAATTGTTTTCCTCTGAGATAAATGCACATCAGTATACATCATGGCCTCTTTGGAATTAATTGTTCCTGGTAGACAGATTTCCCTGAACATGTGCGGCAGCAGCCAGCTACAGAAAAGTACTTGTAAACTGTGATTGCATTCCAGTACCCTGGCAATGTGAAAGAAAACAAAACTACAAAAACTGAAAATTCTTGGTCTATGTGCAATATGTGCTTTTTAAAATTATTTAAGTAGCAAACAATGTGTATGGTATTTTTTATAGCCCTTGCAAACTAGTACTATTTTTTGAGCAAGAACGGAAGTTAATTTCAAGCATCTTTGCAGATGTGAGTGTTCTGGCTCTTCAGTGGAAGACAGATTAACCTACCTATGTTTTTGTTTTGTTTTTTATTCTTATTTTTGCCTATTTAAAGATTGGAAAAAATAAGAACACTTCAGCTTTCTTTAAGACTTTCCAGTTAAGTACCTTCAAGCATACAATAAAATACATATTATTTTATTTTTCTATTCATTATATGCTAGCAGAACGTTATAATTTCCTTTTGTTCATGGAATTACCAAGTCACATTGCAATATTAAGGATAATTTAGATCATGATGGAGAGAAAAAAAGCAAAACATGATGGTGACATTATAGGGACATTATACATTTTACTGAATATGAACACACACACATGAGGACACCCACGTGTGTAAGCTGATTTTTAAATAACAGTACATGTATTAGCTTTCAGAATGTCTTATAGTCTTATTCCCAGTACAGTACTTTGACATTCAAATGGTGTTTTCATCATTGTAAAATGTTAGAATTTAAAACCCAGGGCTGTATTGGCATTAAACTATGCTTGCTTTTTAAGTGCTTCTTTGACTGCAGCAAACACTAGCATATTATTGACAGAACAGTTTTACTTCAGGTGCAAGTACACCTTCATCTGAAGCTGCACAGCAAATAGTTTTGTACCTGCTATTTTAGTGCATCAGAAATGTTTTAATTCTCTGAATTGCAAGTTCTAATGAAACTACTGCACAGAAAAAGATAATACCTATTTTTAATTAACTTCAGATTCTTCATATACCTAGGATATCCACATTATAAAGTCATTTAACATGAATCAGAGGTTGTAGTCTATAAGTCTGTAAATATCCATAACTGTATATATGGAAAGAATAATTATATTAATGCTCACTGTTTCTGACATAGAGGTATTTGCATCATTGGTAGACTAGTTCTTCTTAATGCATTGTACTCTCATTAACTAAGGGAGGCTTAAAGACAGAAGTACTAAATTATTATTTTGGGGTAATTATGGGATATGTAGTCTTCCCTGATCTTCACAGCGAGAGGAGAAGGGTATAACTTTTGGTCCATAGTACAAACTATTTTCTTAAATGTGAAATTGGATTATCTGTAGCTGATATGTTTTTAAGTAACTCTTCAGAATTCTTTTGCATCTGATACCTCTTCAGTAATGTAAATCTTTTCAGTCTTTCTGCCAGACTTTTTATTTAGTTAATGATCTTTCTCCTAAACATGTATTTAAAATGCTTAAACCACAGATAATCTCAGTCTAATGTGACTTTTAACTTCTTAAAATTTCATTATTTTAGAGCTTCTTTCTTTTATGCCGTTAAATAATACACAAGAACACATGCATTCTATTAGCTGTGTTATTAGGTTGATACCATGGCAGAAATGGCTCCACAGTGAGCTAGGGAACTAATCGATGTTAGAGCATGAAAATGTGGTTTAGATAACAGAAACACAGATGGATGCTGATGTGTAATGTGTAATATGTAGGAATTAAATATAATATTGTATCATCATAGGATTTCTGATGTCATTGAATAAAATGTGGCAGCTTAAGTGTGACTAACCTTGGAGCTATCTAAGGTCGAAGGTAGGATCAACCAGAAAACACAATGAGTTAGTCTGTTTTAAGTGTTGTGTGAACCATGTAAATATGCAGTGGAAAAATAGCTAAAGCAAAGTCAGAATTTTGATTTAATCTAAATAGGAATTAAAACATCTTTTGGTGTTGCAATAAATTTTGCTTGTATTAATTCCATGTTGCCGTTGTCTATAGGAAAGAACTACACACATGCATGCACACATTTTCTGAAAAAAATACTACAACAAAAATTTCAAAATGAATGAGTGTCTGAGATAGAACTATGATACTCACTTCATCATGTAGCATTTATATCAGTACAGCTGTTTTCCTGGAAACAAATTAAGGGGATGACTTATTAAGAAAAAATTACTTGGACGCACTGTAATAGCAATAGTTTAAGAACCCGTAAGTGCTCTGTCAAATAATGGAGAGAAAAAATGATCATCTAACCTCATGAACTCTTGTCTGTTGTATGGTTTTGGTACCTATGTCAGGCTTTTTGATCAACTGTTATCAAAATGCTATCATAGTCTATTTAAGACATACACATTCTGCGTGGAAACATCTAAGAACAGTGAAACAAGAATTTAAAACATTTTTTTTAATGTGAATTTTGGCATCTGCCAATTCATTGTTGTCCAGAGAAGGTCATACATACTGTTTGCAATCCATTTTAAGGGACATATGAAGAGATGATCCATTTTGAGGTGACCTACATGACTTCCCTGTGCAGAGCTGAATTTCTCATTTATTGTAACTACTGTACTGTAACTATTCTGTAATTGTGAAATTTAAGTAGACCTGAAGTCTCCATCTTCTATAATTTAACATGTATTTGACTATAACCAAACACCTCTATTTAGTAAAAAAAAAAAACCTCTGGATTATAATCTGGAAATTCTAATTCATTGGTGGGGCTTTTTTTTGGTTTCGTTGGTTCAGTTGGTTCTTTTGGTGGGTTTTTCTAACTTCAATCACAAAAACTAGTGTGGGATTTGATTTTATTTCTAGCAAAATCATACCAACATTAATTTAACAAGGTAGATTCCATATCATATAGTTCAATGCATGGACAAGTAGAAGTATGTTCCATGGAGCTGATTTTTTTGAGTATTTTTTGAACAGTGATACCACTTTCAAAATATTAATTCTATATACTCTATAAACATGAGCAACAACTGCTAGACTGTTAACTCCTATGAAAGCAATGGAATGTAACTATATTGATAAAGTCCTTAAAATGATGACAACCATGGTAATAAGCAAAATTCTTCTATGTTCATTAGTCACAGAAGAGTATATTTTTATTATGGAACTAATTTCTGTAGAAAACGCTCATAGTGTGATGGAAGTCTGAAGGATCATTTGTATTAAATGTGACAAAATTATTTATAAAACAGGTACATGAGTCACGATTCAAAGTTTTACAGCTTTTTGACTTCCAATCAAAACTGTATTGTTGCTGGTGAATTACTGTAACTGACTTTTTTTGTGGTAGCAACTTTCGCAGTGTGGCACTGTGCTTTTCTGACTGTTAGTGAGTGAGAGTATGATTATATTTCAGTCAGGAAATAAAACCAACATTGATGTAATTTCAGTAAATGAAATAGGAACATATTCATGATGAAAAGAAAATCAAAGGCACTTCACTTTTGTGAGCAGAATTCTGAACCTGAAAGCATAGTTTAAAAAAAAAATTGTCAAATAAAAATCTATGCTCTGAATAAGAGGACAAAGTCAGACTCAATGGGTGAAAAATGTTAGATTAGTCCTTCTTTGACAAGTAGAACTTAGTACTTTAAAAAATTACTTTTCTGTATTTGCAATTACTTTATTTTCATTTGCATTTCATTTTTCTTGTTTTAACATGAGACTATGCATGCCTCTATTTGTATTCATTGGTTCTGCAAGTGGATGGAGAGTTCTGACCAGAAAAGATTAAAACTACATTTCCTCATTTTTAAGTTCTTTGGTCTCATTATCATCACTTGAGGAAGACTCTGCTAAAAGCCATACACAGACCTTCTATATTGGACTCATCTTTGGAACCAAATCAGTTTAATACTTACAAAGCATTAGGGATGCTTAGTGTTTAAGATGCTGGTGCCTTGCTTTTTCCACTAGGAGATGTTCCTAATAGGGAAGAAGTTCTTGTGTTACCCATACAAATGAGGACTTGAAGCCAGAACATACAGTATGACAAATAAGAAGAGCTTTAGCACTGCAGTAGGTATGAGTGGAGACCCTACACAGCAGTCTGTGTGTACTGAGACTTCTTAGGCAGCTGGAATCCTCTGGAAAGAGCTGAAGTGGCAAATCATCCAATTTTCCTCTTTTCTAGCTAACGTAAATTTGCCTGGATGACTTGACTCTCTGCTTATGAATGAAAGCTTTCAATTTAAATATATCACTCCTGATAAGAAAAAGAAGATTAGGAGACAATGACATCTGCTGGCTTTGGAAAGAGAAGACATGAAACTGGCATATCCAGACTAGGCAAGGACTTTGATTTTTAGAAATCCTTCGTTTCACTTTTTTTCTGAAGCTGTGAACCTATAACACAATATGGAACAGGATACACGGACAATTGTGCCATCAAGAACTGGCACCTTGTGGTGGAAACTGGCTGCTGGCTCTACTGTGGTCCTGAGCTTGTGTAGGAGGGCACTTCAGGGAGAAGTAATGTTCTTACCATAAACTTGATGAGAGTAGTTGATTCTTTAGGACACCCTTGTAAACCTTCTGGAGAGACACTTCTGGTGTACTTATTTTTTGCTTCAGATAAGAAGAATCATAGCTAACTATCCTTCAAGGAAGAAACTGTCTTAGAAAACGAATAAAAAAGAAAAAATGTGAGGAAAAATATTTGTCTTATTTCTTCTTTGGGGTGTTCTCACAGATACTCTGCCAGATTTTTGTGCTGGAATTCTTAATCAGTACTGTGCTACATGAAGTATATAGACTATCTCATCTGGTAATGTCAGAAATCCTTAAAAAATAAGTTAAAAAGAGGTGCATTTTCTTTTTGCAAAGTTAGGAACTTTTTATCCAACACTGCCAGTCTCATTTGTTTGGGGATCATAAGATTGTATTGGAAATCATGAAATTTGCATTGAATATTTTAAGGAAGTTTTTCTACATTTGCCTTACAGCTTTGTTTGATTAAGGTTCATATACTAAATCCTTCTGCAGTCTCTTAAATCTCTGAGTATCATATAATCACATCTCTCCAGAAGCAGAGCTCTGTGTGGGTTTTGATTTGGTCACTCAGACTCAGTACAAAGGGAAAAGCTGATTGCAATACAGAGAGGGGATCAAAGTACTTTTTATTTACACTATGTTGTCCATTTTCTGTTCATTTTTATTATAGCATCTCTCTTGCCTTCTAGCACTTACCCTCAAACTCCCGAATTTGACTTACTAGCTGAAGGCTACTAAAAGTCAGCCCTGTGGCTTTTTGTTCACTTTTCTAAGCAGACTTTGAATATTTGTCTCAAACTGCTTTTCCAGTACTAAGCTGTGCACTAATAAGAAAAGTGCATCTGTTTTCTACAGGATATGATACCACAGATTTGAAGTCAAATGGATATATTACGATTATGGAAACAATTGTGCTGTGTCATCACGATGGTTTTGTATGTGAAATACAATTTACTTATTTGAGGGGGGGAGGTGTGAAAGTATTTCTGGGATTCTTTGTCCACCAGCTGTCATTCACTTCCCTCTGCAGTGGTGAACTATTAGTTTTTGTTGTTGTTTTTGCTCTTTCTGTTTTGTTTTGTTCTGCTTTTTTGCTTTAAATCAAGCCTGATCATCTAGTTGGCACACTGTAGCTGGATTTGTACCAGAAATGTGTAGAAGTATCACAGAAGGAAATTAAAAGAGGTGAATTCTCTGCACCCAAACAGATATGTTCAAAAACTCCTCCGTATACAAGAAAAAAATTGTTAGCATTCATGACACACCTCATAGAAATACATTATGTATTGTTACCACGTCAGCTTGTAATATTGGTACATGGCTTCAGTGCCTTGCTTGTATTTGTAATCACATTTAAATAATTTAACTCCCTCATAGTACAATGTCTAGTATAAATACATGATTCTTTAGGCAGACATTTCCTTTCAGACTGATCTAATGACTTCAGAAAATGTCACCATTATTATAGCTTGTTAACTATTGATATGCAAAAATAAAATTATAAGTGCAGTAGAAGACATTAACAAATATGCTCACTGTTGAAAACATTTCTCCTCTTGAGTTACTTTGTTACTCATTTGATTTGGGTTCTGTCCTTAATAGCCTGACTAGTTATGTTTTGCAGATCATCAATAGACTTTATCAAAATCAAGCTAACAGTATTCTAATGATTGATTGAAGTATTTTAGTATAATACAATAATTATTTTAGAATAATGCAATACCCAGCTAAATTCTTGGCTGGCATGAAGATTCCTTGGACTGCAACTTTTTATTAATTTTCCATCAGTGGATTCTTGTGGGGAACCCAAACGTTCATCTCAGGTTTGCAGTGTTCAAGGCATGTGATGTGTTTTGGCACTGTGGCAGCAGCTTTCCACACCACTGCAGCCCAGTGCCAGAAGAGAATCAGATTTGTGTAACTACAGAAAAAATGGAAGCATCTGGATCAAGTTTTCCAGCCCATTTATCATAAAATAGATTTCCTTCTTAAAAGGCTATTGAGAAAAATCAGGCGTATATGAACCTAAGTGGAAAAGATCTGAATGAAATATCAAAGCTCTTTTATTTTCCAAATGTTTTTTTTTGTTGTTGTTCTTGTTTTTCTAGATTTGCCACTAGTGATAAAATTAATGGATAAATGTAAGCTTTTCTGCATGCTAATGTCCATGGCTGAAGCATCCTAAAGGATGTTTTTTGAGCGTACAGTTTTAAATATCTGTGTGTAAACTACCTTTTAGTTTGGTTGTTTTTAAGCTAAATGACAATCATCTGAATTACTGACCTTGTATTTTCATACTGAACTAAGTGCTTTGATCTATCTTAGTGTAATCAAGTACAGAATGAAACTCTGATTTACAGAAAAACAGATAAGTGTTTTTGTAAAATAGGGACAAATAGCCATCTCTCGCTCTTGTCAAACACATTTCTTCTTGCTTGAGAGTACAGATATTTTCATTGTACACTGACTGTGCTCCTTAATGAAATGGACTTATTGTTACAGCTCAAAGCTATATATAAATTACATATTGTTATAGTTGCTATAGCAAATAATTACCATTATTTAATAGTGGCTTATGAAACCATTGAATAAAAAGGGGATTGTAGTTCTGAAATTCAAAATGCTATTTCTCTGGGGAATTAATTCAATCTCAGATCTGAATTTACATTCTTTTAATATTATTTGGCCTCATAGTTATTTTGAATTGTGTACCACTTAAGCAGGTATACAAAGAAGGCAGTTTGACTTTGGACATGCGATACTGTCGAATGTACTCTGCAATTCTATTTATTGTACTTCTGCTTTTAAGGATGTTTCTCACTCGTTTTCCGACCTTTTCTCTTTCTCATCTGGTGTAAAGAAACAGTGCCATTACCATCTCATAAATTAGTCGTAGACCGCTTTTCTATCTGTGGCTCACCTCAGTAAGATATTACCTTTTAATATCAAGGGGATTTGGATATTTGTCACAAATGACATTCTGAATTACAGCCAAGAAGATATTATTAATATAAGTGCTTGATTCTGGGCTCTACAAAGAATTAAATTTTCTATCATGCATGAATCTTATGGGATTGTTCATGAAAATCAACAAACATTCCTCTGCAGAAATCTTCTAACTGGAAAGTGAATCACTGTGATTTACTCAGGAGAGGAACAGATGCAACCACACGAGTAACTAAGAAGAAATTTTGAAAGCTCAACATATTCCAGAGGCAAAGATAGAAATAAATCCTGTGTGTACATTATATTGTCAAACTCAGCAGTAATGTTAATATTTGTTTGCCTCCCCGTTATTGATAAGTGCCAGGTGTATAATTCATAAAGAGTTATGGATCTGGATCTGTTAAGATCCATGATTTGTATGCAAGTAAAGAATATTGGGAATAATTGCAGATTTTGCACAGCTCTAAAAAATCTATGGCAATTAAGATAAAAATCTAGATCTGTTTGTGAGTGTTGGGCAATGTCATTCCTTCTTCCCGATGAGTGATTTACAGTATCTCACTCTGGTAAAGCTTGGTCAAGCTCGATCATTGCTATGTTTTTCAGGTACTGCTTGTTACACTACTTAATTTTTTTTTTTGTAGAGTATGTGTTACTGCTGGGTGAACTCGTTGTAATGAAATAAGATGATGCAAACTTACAACAGAGATTCTCTGAGCACCAACTGGCTTTAAGTTCAGATTCTGTCACATACAGTGTGGATGGCCTGGCTTTTCCAAGTTGACTTCTCTTTTCAAGGGGCTAGACAGAAACGATGGATGTGATTTTAATTTTGCAGAAGTGGCTTTTGCTCATATCTCATTAGCGCACTTTGCTCATATCTCAAATACCAGAAGGAAAGAAAAATGAAAACTATATTATGAAATGTAACATTTAACACAACATAACTTTACTGATTAAATAGCTTAGATTTGGAAAGGATTTACAGCATGTAAATAAAATTATTAATTACAAAAGATATTGTTTACTAAGATTCTTAATCTTCCTGCTTCAGGGTATGAACTAATTAGTAAGCAGGGCTGTAAAAATGCATCGCTTCATGGTGCGAGTTCATGAAAATCTGTGGAGGAACAAAATGAAAACCACCACGTGGTCTTAATAGACCAGCAGAGACATCATTGGCTTCTGACAGGAGGTTGTAAATGCAGAATGCTGGGAGAAGCAGTCTTTGCTAGCTGGAGAGCTGAAGTGGGGATGGCAGGAACCCTTCAAGAGGAAGGAAAGCTTGAAATAAATAACTTATTCAACTTTATTTGAAAACAGTATCTGAATGAAAAGGCAATAATTAGATTTATATCTGAAGTAGACCTTTCTCAGCAGAGACCACACCATGACTGTTTTAAGCACAAGTGGTGCATTAATCTTTCTGAAATGTGGAAATCTTTCTTAGTTTTTTAGCCACCAGAATAACAGCTTACAGGAGCCTAGTTCAATGGCGCAGTTAAATCAGCGCTGTCTCAGTTTGTGGCAGGGCTGTCAGCCTGTGGTCCAGCAGCACTTTGGCAGGCTTTGTGCTCCTGTCGGTAATGAGGGTTAGGAATGGGCAGTAGCTAACAGAGGTCAGACCCCTCTAACAATTCACCTTCTTCCTAGAAACCTATAAAAGGAAAAATAAACCAACATTTTACACTTTGAGCACTGCAGATTTCTCCAGCCTACACAGAAGCCTGCGCATCTTTGAGCTGCTGTAGATCCTTTCTCTGACTTGTCTGTAGCCCGAAGAATTCACTAATAGTTTCATGAGAAGTCCAGAGTCCTGACCCCAGCACACTTATCTTCTCTGTCCTATTCACAGGAATGTGTAACAGAGAGAAGCTCTGTTCTTGCACAGTTCTGCACTGGGAGCACACTGGAGAGCCTCTACAGTTATCCTTCTTCTCACAGCTTAATTAGGAACCCATGGATGGAATGGTGGTGTAGGGAAGGATTTGCCAGTGTTAAACTAATTAAAAACTATATCTGTATACTTTGTTGTTGTTGCTGAATGGACAATGCCTGTGGACTTGTATACATTTGCATAGATGTTTGTGGAGGTTTGTGTGTGAATTCAGAGTGAGCGTGCATATGCATTGATCCTAGTCAGAAGAATGGATTTTGCAGAAACAGAAAACAATATTTTCAAATTGTTTTGTTATTTTGTTAAGTAACTGGTGTAATAAAGCTTTCCAAGGCTTTCTAGATAACTAAGAAGCATTCAATGACATATTTCAATTCCACAGTATCATTTTTGAAAGTTCCTGGTGCAGACTTTCAACAAATTTTTATTTTCTAAATAGTGAGTTTATGAACACAGTCTTGAATTCAGAACTGCACATTCATCTGTTTATGTAATTTGCTCTTAATTGGAATTGCCTGCCTTGTCAATAGGCTGTTAGACCTTCAGCTCGTGGAACATTGGCTTGGATTCTGTTGCTGCTCTCTTTCTGCTGTTGGTTCTGACTGAGTTTTTCATTTGGCAAATTGCTTGGAGCCAAGCAGTGACTTTTTTTATATGAGTTTTAAGGCTGACTGGCCTTTTTTTTTTTTTTTTTTTTTTTTTTTTTTCTTTTTTTTTCCATTGCTGAGACCTGTGCAAGAAGTAGTGAAAAGGTAATGGAAGAGAACTGTTAGTCATAATTGCAATTGACTCTGATTCCTGAACCCTCAAGGATAGGCTGCTGTTAAACCCCAACACATCTGCAGTCAGCAAATAAAATCCTAATGAGAAATTAGCAGTGTCGAAATGATTTTGAATTTGGCATTCCCATGAAACTTTAAACTGCTGCTTCTCTGAAATCCAGATGAAGATACCAAGATGAAAAATTAGTAGAATTGTTTTAGTCTAACTTAGCACTTAAATACACAGTTTAGTTAACTGGATACTTTAGTTTCAGCTATTCAGGTACTTTAAGTCTTTCCAAGCGATTAAGTCCAAGTGCTTTATTTAGATCTGAATGTTATTTTTCCATATACCTTTACATTCTAGTCAAGCAGAATATTGAATATACCTTGATAAGTTGCAGCAGATTTTACAGCCTTTACTTTCTACTAAAGGAAATTGGAGGGAAGTAGAGTTATTGCCTTCCTGTGCCTTCCCATGCTAACATTATGAATTATCTTATGTTTGCTGATTATTACAGTAATCTTACAGTAATTCATTCTTTTTCTGCATAACTTTTCATTCTTCAAATATTTTTATTGGTACAGAATCGTTGTGTTTTTGTGTGTATAATTAAAGCTTAAAGCTCATAGGGGGAATCATGGGTAACATGTAGAAGAGGAATTATATTTCATTCCCAGAAAGAGTAGAGAGAGATATGACTTCAGTCTGTATAGATGAATTAAGATAGAAAGCATTTTAATATTCTTTAGGGCTCGCAAAGTGCTTTGTATTTGCAGAAGGCTGTGCTAATGTTGCTGAAGGGTTGCCTGTGGACTCCTGAGTGCCTGTGTCCCCTTTGATTTATCCCATAGACTGGAGTTCTTTAAAGGTAACACAGCAGTCGGAAAGAACTGTTACAAAGTGTGACAAACCCAGTTTCTTTTGAAGAGTTCAGCTGCCATGATGCATATTTTACATCTTTCTCTGATGTAATGAAAGGTGTGAGTTCCTTTCTGATGTTACGTTTTGGAGATGGTGATAACAGATTTAGACTTGCCTGGAGCCAGAAGATGTCCATCAATATAAAATACTTTTGTTTCGGGTGAAGGGGCAACAAATCTTTTGCAACTGGAAAGGAGAAAGCTTTCCAATACACTCAACCTTGACTCAGGAATTTAGGGAAGGTTTGATGCATACGCTGCTAATTTTGCAACATCCCATGTAGGTTGATAATTATTCTGACTTAAAGTATTATAATGAAGTCGATTAATAGTTTCAGAAAATATTTCAGTAATGTAGAAGAAAATAGAAAATGAGCTGAAAGTGTCTGCAGAGGTAGAATTAAATCCAATGAAAGCATGCCTCCCAGGAACTTTAGCTAAACTGAGAAATAGTTAGGAAGTGAAATGGTGATACAAAATTAAGAATTTTTGAAGGATGAAGCAGAAAGGATACAGAAAAGTGGAAAGACAACAAATCTGTCAATGTAGAGAAGCAATTTGGTGTGAAGATTTTTATTTTTTTTTTTTTACTTAATCCTGCTGTATATTAAATCAAGAGTCAAATCTTCAAGATTTCAGTGTCATCAAGTTCTCTGCCAACCCTTGGGCTATTTTTATATTTAGCAATGTGTCTGTTTAATTTTAAAAACAACAAACAAATAAAAACCTATCCGTGGTCCATCAAGAGGCTGTTTGGATTGCAGAATTAAACAGAGAAAAGCTACAAAATGTCCCCTTTGGACTAAATCAGACAAAAGAAAAAAAGGATACTGTTGATCTTTTGGGGGCATATCTAGCCCGCTCTTTGTGTTGAAGAGTACATCTGTTCTTTATTTCAGTGAAGCTGGCATCAATTGTAGACTGAGGGACAAATGTACATAAGCTCCCGAATGTAGATGAAAGAACAGAAATATGAGATTGCCTATTNTTTTTTTTACTTTTTAAGTGGTTAAATAAATACACTTTTTCAAATAATCCCAGAAGGACATCATTTGGAGAGAAGAAACTAAGCAAAATATTATTCCTTCGCACAATGGGATACAACTAGCTGAAATTTCTTCAGTTGTGAAATTTGATTGTAATAACAGAGAGAGACCACTTTGAAAAGCTCTTATGATATAAGGTTGTGAGGATCTGGCAGTGCTAAACTACATACCTGAAAGATGTTTATGTACATAAAGCCTGAAGAGAAAGTATTATAATCAATTTTATTGTTTTTCTTCACATTTCAGAGTGGGATACAACATCCATAATATTGCAGAAATAAAGTGAGGAAAAAGGGATGTCATTTTAATTCATCTAACTAAATTCTAATTTTCAGGCCCTTTGTTTGACTGGGGAATAGCACTGGCAGGATAGTTGTTGCTGGCAGAGAAGTTCATTTCTTTCCCAGAAGAAAAGAAATCAAAACAGCTTTACACTGATCAGCTGGCACAGACTGCTGGATCAATGGTTGGCAATTTGCAAGGCTGTGCTGTAGATAAGGCTGTCACATTTTGGCAGTCTCATCACTACCAGTCAGCCACATAATAGCTGATAGGTCCCTTTCAGATAAAGACGAGAAGACGACAGAAAACTGAAGAGAAAAGGGAGTGCAAGGGGGATAGAGGAGGAAGGGAGGATGACAAGTCAGTGTTTTCAGCCTCACGTTGTATATATATTCCTTTGGTCTCCAGTCCATTTAAATATGTGTTACTATTACTGTTAATTCTTACTGCTTTCTATTAATAAACAGTGACCCTCATCAATTTAATTTTTGAGTGTGTTTTATCCTTCTGAAAATGGGCAGATGTCTCCTGGAAGCTTGAGTCCAGCACTCCCCTCCTCTAACCCCTAAATCAAAAGCATCAGTTGAAGGTATATGCTTGAGATGTCAAAAATCTACCTGTTTTATGTCTTAAGATTATTGTCTTTCACTTTCTTTAGTGTAAGTATGACATAGACTGTGGTTATCTAGATCCACTCCTGGTCTGTTATTTATTGCAGCTTAGCTCTTGATGGTCTTGCAGTTTCTTTCCATGGCACTTGTGTCCTGGGGAAGGCAAGCTTGTTCACAAGTGAAAAGAAGGGGAAAAAAAGACACTGAAGCAGCAGCTGAATTACTTTCAGATCTTTTTGCTTTTTAGAAGATTCTGAAAAATAGCAGCTTCCTCTGAATTCTGCTTCTTTATATTTTCCTAGCAGTTCATTGCAGGTCATAAGGAAATCTGTTAGTGACTGGATGACAGCACAGTGAAAAGAGGTGTAGGAATCATTACATTAATACTGATAAAGATTCTAAATATGCTTAGGGAGATTCAGACATTTCCAGAAGCCTGAGAACACAAAGAGTAAAGGATTCATTAGATAAAAGTGCCCAGGCTGCTCTTAATCATCTTGAATCTGAGCTTATATTAGATACTCTGAACTACAGAGAATGTTCTCTAATTCCAATGTCTTGTGTTGTGCAGCCTTCCAAAATCATTTACACCCAGCATAGGGAATGAGTAACATTATACTTTTCTCTTTCTTTTAAATTTCCTGATTGAGAGAGAAATGTTTATTTTATTTGTATAGGAAATTTATTTAGACATTATTTATTTATTTATTCCCCTGTAGAAACAGTTTTTAAGTGTTTTTTATCAAAGCAATTTAATATAACTCATTTTGGGAACCTCCATACAAATCGTCTTTCCTGTTAGTTTTTCCTTTTCATCCTTGTAAATAGAGAAAAAGAACAGTTTTGATCCATTGCAGAGAAGCTGATGATGCTGCATGTTTCTGCAGTTAGGTAGAAGAACTCTCCCTAAAGTCCAAAAGGATTTGCAATGTAGTCAGCCAAGTCTTTCAGACTATTTTCCAACTTGATTTAGTCAATTCTTATGGTGCATTGCACCACTTTGTTGTGATTTGATGTCAGAAATGCTAAATAAAAAAAAAAAAAAGAAAAGAAAGAGGGAAAAAATCCCTTTCCTTATTGGCATTCTGGGGAATTAAAGACCAGGAATGAGAGAACGACAGTGGCAGGCTGACATGGATTGTTTATTTAATTCTACCAATTTGTTCACCTTAATGAAACACCAAAAGATTTGAGTGAGCGGTAATTAACAAGAGAGAGCCTGCCTAATGAAACCAGTACAGGATGATATTTGTTTCAAGGATCAATAAAAGACTGTGAGTGAAGATCATACCGGCATCATTCAGGAAAACAAATCACCTCCTGCCAATCAATTGTCATGCTACACACGCATGAATCTGTGTGAAGCATTTTAAATATGCATCAGTAGAAAGACAGGAAAGGGGAAGGTTGGTAAATTTGGAGGTATCTAGTACTTAATTTGTTGGTCTGTCAGGTAGTATAATTATAGCTGTAGCATTCTTCTTCTGTGCCTTCAATAGTCATTACTAAGCAATTCTAGCGACATAATCAAATTAAAGTGTGCTTCTCTTAGAGTGCAGAGTCCATTGCACAGAGTTTCTTTGTATTCTATCACTGCTTACATGTTTTCAAGGAAACAACACAGGCTGCATTCCCAGGAAGAAAGGAAGAGAAAAAAGCAGCTGATAAAGAAGATACTTCCCTGACAATTCTTTTGTCCCTCCAGAGACAGCAGTTGCATTCCCTGTTGCCACTAGTTGACTTAGCAATTAATAATGCAGCAATTAGCAGTGAGCTTCCAGATCTCAGTGCAGAAGGCATGATTTTGTTTCTACAATAAAGTTGCTGACAGTAACAGTGTAAAATGGAAACGGTGGAAAACTTGTATGTCAAAATACATAATCAAACTGATTATGGAAGAAATGGAGTTAGTGTCAAAGGAAGGTAAATATATGCTACACGGGATTATTCAAACAACATTGAAGCCAATGTGAAATCTGTTCACAAGAACATGCATACAGTTGAAATTGCATTCCTGAAATAACATAATTCAGAATGTTTTTGTCTGCATGGGAATATACAGATTATAGATAAATGTTTAAGAACTGCATTATACAGCTATCTTTAATTTAGAACAGAGCTGATGAAGAGAAAATAAAATCTTAGCTTGAAAAATGGCTGAAATTCAGAGAGTTCTAAAAAGGTTAATAATAATGATTTTTAAAAAGGTTAAAAAATGTGTAGAGACACAGTTCTCTGAAAAACAGAACGTTAAGCTTAAGCTCAGTCTTGAGTTAGGACAAGGAAGAGTCATAGAACTAACGCACTGCTGAGACTAAAATAGCTGTCTTAACGGAAATGAGTAGACTCAAGATGCACAGAGTAGTGTGGCGATGTAAGGTTCATTTACTTGGCCTGAGGACATTCAAAAGCTTTACATTTTTATTTCCCGTAGCCTCAAAGATGACTTACAATTTCATTAGACTTGTTGGTAGATTTCCATGATTGTGTTCTAGAGCACTTTCCTCTTTTTATTCTTGTGTATAGAATAATTAGGAAAAAAAACATTGCAACTCCATCTAATGTATACTTTGCTGGGTATTCAGTCAAATTCATTTGGATTACTGGAATGCATTTTTAACACAAATTCAGCTATTAGGTGTACAAAAAACTATAAATTGTAAAATTTGAAATTGAACTTTTGTCTGTCTGTCTAATCCAGTGAGTTATATTTGCAGTGGACTTTTGATCTACTCATAATTTTAGACTACAGTGATACCCTTCTGTTTTTCACCTCAATTTTCCTAACTTCCCCAAGGACATATGGTTAGCATAGGATTTATGGGTAATTTATGCATTTGATTAGTGCAGTAATTCCATATATAACATTAGAACAATTGAGAATAACGTCTTGTCCTAAGATTCATAGTTATTAGAAATATTATATCATTTGAAGTTGTGAATTTTACTTGTCCGCTGCCAAAGTCTATACATATGTATGGGCATATATAATTCTGTTTTCATAAAAGTTTTTGATTGACTAGAATTGGAACCAGGAAGCTTGGGAGCTTGAAATTTGTACAGTTGACTAGAAATTTAAACCGTCATGGAAATTTTATGAGCCTCATTGAATAGTACAAGAATCATACTCAGAATTACCTTTGCAAGTGACAATCAGGTGGAGCTGTATTTCTGAAAATTCTCAATTCCTATAAAGTGGCAAGTAGGTCTTCATTCCTAGGGTCACATAGAGTCCAATGGAGAAAATGCCTTTAGGAAGTGGAATTTGTGTCGATGAATCAACCACCAGCAGCCACAAACAAGAGAGAAGGCAGCTGGAAGACAGTAACTATGCTTTTTGTCAAAGTACCAAAGACAAGATGATCCACAAGTTGCACAAAATGACAAGAATTATAGACCAGAAGCTGCAGCAGATTAACAAGAGGAAATTGTCTTTAGGCATTAAAAACATTTGTTTTATTTATAGGGATACAATCCTGTCAAACTATTGGAAGATACATGGGATAGCATGAGCAACTGACGATTGATTCAGTGACTACTCAGAAACATTATTTCTTATTATTATTTCCTATTATTTCCTCCATGACTATGTATGTTGATGGCGTGTGTCTAAAAATATGTGTAAATATGTAATGGCATGATCAATTTTAATCAACTTATCATTGATTAAAACCGTATAACAGATTTCAGTTATTGCAACAAAACGGTGTCTTCCTACAATCACCAATTTGAAAGCAACAAAAATATTACAAAAAATAATTTTAAAAAGTCTATTTGTGAATATGCCAAAAATCTAGATTTTGTTAATCAAAATGAGATGCAAGATATAACAGCCATTGAGCTGTAGAAGAGGTAAATTAATACAGTTATTTAGGATCCAACCTCGGCTCCTCTACATTATTGACTGTTTTGGGCTGCATGTCACTTAAATGCATCAGTTATTGTGAGTTCTTGAAATTCTCAAGCGTAACAATTGGGAAACATGAGTTGTACACGGCTTGACTGGTAAAAATTGCAATTTATTTTTTCAGTAGCCAGAATGTGAATCATGAGAAAGAAATGCTGCTGACAGGAAGATAATTGAAATCTTTGAGGTGCAGTGCTGGCAAAATTTCAGAAAAGGAGACAAAGGCTTACGTTAGAAAAATTTACTATGAGGACTTTTTTCCAAAATAGACTCCAACAAATTTATCTGTTCGATCACAGCTGGCAATGGAATGACTACAATCTTAAAGGTTTAATTACGTGGAAGGAGTGCTGGAAGGTCACAGTAACGAAGGGCAGCCTTGGTCACATGGATAGAAGGTCTCTGCTCACCAGGTTGGGCCCAAGTGCTCAAAGCTTTCAGCAGCTCAGGATAGCTCCTCCAAATTCTGTTACATGAAGGATATGCATGATTTATACATTTCTTAGCTGTTTTGCTTTTATCGTGTTTATTTTAACACCATAAATCTGATAATGTTGTTAGGCTACTTCTGGAAGACGAATTGATCCTCCTGCACATTTTACAAGTGGTAGAGTTGGGAGCTAGAGGGCGCTAGATTGAACAGATACTGCCCATGCAGTAGTCTGATGTTAAAACTGCGACATTGATTGAAAAAAAAAGAAGGCAAAATACAAATAGGTATGCATTAATGAACAACGAGAGAAAGGAAAGGAAGAGTGCTCACAGTCCTGGCAGCTTAAGTTCTGCTTAAGTGCGTCAGTGCCAATCTTGTGTTATGCATGTGTCTGGAAGTTCTTAAAGTCACGTGTGGAGAAATAATGTCACATTTGCTTGACACTTGTGGGCATGCCTGGAATTTTTCCTAAAGAAGTCAGGTACATAAATATCTATGAAGTATTTTCTTTTCAAATGCTGAAAGGACAGATTTTTATCTTCCATTCTCTGTAATCTCTCTCTTCTCTCTCTTCTCTCTCTCTCTCTCTCTCTCTCTCATGTATGTCTCATGTATTATTTTCATTCTGAGAGTCTGTCTTTATTGTTGTGGACATTTCATGTTTGACATTTCAGCCGTCTCTTGTTTGCAGCCTTATCATTCATGTTGGTGAAATTTGTTGTTCAAAAATATCTGCATATCTATAAGATATTTAAAAGCAGCATGAGGAAAAAGTGATTAGTTCTTATGTTGTATCAATATTCATTGCATTTGTAATTGCTGCTGCAGCTGTATAGAGAAAAAGGGGAACCTATTACACGGATAAATATGTCATGGGTCTGAATGGTGAAAACGATGTGTTTGGCACCTAGTTCTGCTGCTGTTGGAAAGGCTTAGGACTATTTCATTCTAAAATTTTTCAAATGGTTAATGTTACTCATATTTATTTATTTAGAGCAAATTGGATTCCTTCGTTTTGAAGGATACAGGCAATTAGATATGTGTTCTTTCTTTTCTTTTTGATAAATAGGAAGGAATTTATGTCAGCACAAACTATTGTATCACACAGACTGGAGGATTTGCCAGTGACTTGCTTTCCTCTCTGATACTTTGAAACTGTTTCTCACTGTTGTGTGGATTGAGTATATGACAGGTTGAGCAACATCTACTCGTTTAGGATAGAAAAATACAGCTGTAAAGTCTCCAGGTGTTTGGTTTGATTTAAACACATTTGCAGTGTGTAAGGGAAAGAATAAACCCTAAGGAAAGCTATAGTACGGTGATGTATTGTGCTACAAGGACTGCATTAGAGCCCCTGTCTGGTTGTGTAAATAAAGACTTTTATATTTTCATTTATTGATTGTAACTCTAGGAAAGCTTCACATTGTCCACAGTGGCTGAAAAATAATGTATGGAAAATCTATAGGAGACATAGAGGCATTTTAGAAAGTAGAGAACAATTAGCTTCATCATCAGAAACAAAAGCATTGTTACATATCTGCTGCTTTGAATCTCTAAGAAGCTATTGGTATTTCCCCTTGTGTTGAACTGTTAACAATGCTTTCAGTAGAAAAGGTAAAATCTGTTCCTACTTAAAGGGAGGTGGTGCTTTTTAGTCCGTTTATATTTTCTTGAATGCCAGTATTTTTTTAAAAGATTGGATCCAATCCATCTGTCATTGGTGTTGTTGGATTTTTCTCTTTCACTACCTTCAGTTTGACCAGACTCAGCTCTGGGATCTGTGGAAATACAGGAGCACTGGCTGTAATGTGTGGAGGGGGGAAAGACACTGACAGTGAAACAAGCTCAACCTGGGATCTCCAGCTTAGCTCCATTTTTAACAAAGGTATGAGAAAACTGTACAGCAAAGACTGTGAAAATAATTACACGTTCCATTACTGCTGTATTCATATTTCTTTTTATAGGCTTTTGTACCACTGAATGTATAGGGGTTATGACATAGCATGTACTATCTTCAATATTTTAATAGAAATGACCGATTAATGCTTTCCAAAGCATTAAAATTCACTAGCCACTTAATTAGCTAGTGAAAATTAGTTCTTTTCAACAGAGCATATATACATTGTGCTGCTTTTCTGCTTTCTCTCTGAAATAAGTATATTTAATATATACAGCAGTGAGAATCTCCCTCAAGGTTTTTACCATCAAAATATGAATGCTTCAGTAGGCTGCAAGCACTGGCCTGAGTTGTGCCCCTTTCATGATTCTTGAAGTCATGAATCATTCCTTATGTCTCAGATACCATTGTTAAAATGAAAATGCATGTTAACAGAGAAAAGATATGGAAGAGATCACAGCTCACATTAGTCAATCTAAAGCTGTCTTTGTAAAGTTTACCTTGCAATCAAAATCTGTTTTTACTCACATAAATAACAAAGAAGAAAAACAATGATCATGATCTAAAAATTCCCCAGGTGTGTCTGCAGAGATGTTTGTAGTCATCTCTTATTTATACCAACTTGATGAAAGAAGGAAATGGCATCAGGGTGTGGAGTTCGTCGCTTAGTCTTTGATCAGCACCTCTATAGGAAATGCTTCTTAGTTGGGGAAATGTGCTGCATGATCATCAAGTTGCAGTGTCTGTGTGTCCTGAGCCCTGGTGAACAGTGGGAAGTGATGCTGTGAAGAGAAGGGAGCTTTAAGATTTAGCTGGAAGCTTGGCTACATGCAATAAATGCAAATCATATTCAGACCAAATATTTGTATTCTTCCACCTACTATTAAGGCATAAGAGAGCTAATGTCCTGAATTCAGAGGAAAAGAACTGAAGGGATTCAAGAAGCAGCTGAATCAATGACACAGAAACAAGGCCAATGGTTCTGCAGAAGCACTTGGCAAAGATGTGCCTTTATTTCTCCATAAGTGCAAAATAACTGTTGATTTCAGTCATATTCTTCTGGATTTGCACGACAGAGGAGACTGTTACGTAAATCTCTTCAATGCCTGATTACCTGTCCAGGATATTTTCCTCAGAGCACCAACTGCTAGTGTTGGTAATGAAATAGCTGCTAAATTCTCTAACTTGATTTTGCACCTCACTAATCCGCATATGGCAAATTCAAATGCTTTAGAGAGAAGATAAATGCCAGTTGTCTGCAAATATAGAAATTATTAATAAATACCCATACATCAGCCACCATATAGATGGCAGTATTTTTATTATTGATACGCTGTTGCAGGAAACATCTGCAGAAAATACAGACTTTTGTAATTTGAAATTTGGTCACTATATATGCATTAAAATGTCTTAAACTTTTCAATGTAGGTGTTTATTTTAAATGCACTTTTTAAATACCAAATTTATTATTAGGAATTGTCAAAACATTCTACCGATATTTGTGCTGAGGAGACAGAGTGAGACTAATAATACAGGAATAGCACAGGGTCTGCAAATACCATTCAGCCTATTCTCATCTCTGAGCACATCTCACTAGCACCAGTAACAGTTCCTTTCTCCTGAGAAAGGAAGACAGACCTGGAAGTTGTGCAGAGTTTAGAGGCAGGTGGATGGCCATCCCTCTGCTTACACAGGTTTGGGTTCCATGCCTTGCAGAGTGCCTCAGTCAAACCTTGTCCAGAGCCAAGGTTCTAACCAACATGAAGAGCTCCCTCATAGATCCCAGACAGCCAGCAGGCCCCCTTGGCTGCATTTAGAGAAATGTAAAAATGAAAATAAGTGAAAGGAAGCAGTATTAAAGGCAAAAGTCTTTAGCATACACTAGTGGCAATAAGTAAGTGTTAAAATTGCAATAGTTGCAAGGTCCTAAGAGCAGCAAAATGACCACTTTACGTCTTCAGAAGCAATGGTGTTCAATTACGTTTTTAACGTTTTATTTTTCTCTGATTACGTTTCACACACAAACATATCTGGTTACATAAAATATAATCCAGTGCATCTACAAGACACCCACACCACTTACAAATGGGGCTCTGCTACAAAGCTGGCTTATCCTGTAGTTGCAGCTAAGCATGTAACTAGAAACTAGTCCAAGTCCTTGATAGGAATCTTTCAGGCAGCTCTTTCAGTGCATGTCGCAGGTTCCCTCTCTGGTCAGGTGGTGCGGATTGGACAGCTGCAGCTTTTCAAAAGCTGAAGAAGTTCTGTATGCAAACTTGGCAGTTGTTTTTGAAGAATTTAGCATGTTAACAAACATTGCTTGTTAAATCCTAAGGTTTAACATTTTATTGTCGCATAAGCATTACAATAATACTAAAAGGAAAGTAATGGATATTTTTCTCCTTTTTTGAAGTGGTTTTGAAGAATTTGCTTATCACAGTGCACTGCTTTGCTAATAGGCTACACGCTTGCTTAAGCCAGAAAATAACATGGGCAGGATTGTGCCCTTACTCTGCAAGTAAATGGAGTGACAGTAAAACCTCTGCCAATTTTTGGCTAATAGTTTTTTTTCCTGTGGCCCCAGTGAATGGGCAGTTTGCAACTTAAGGGACAAAGGAGAACCTGTGTGACAGATCTGGAGGCCAAGATTTCACCAAAACACAGCCAAGGCTCTGTCAGTCTCCAACTGTTAGAAACAGCATGAGTTTCATAATTTCAGTGTTCCTGCGGCTTCTCTGTTTCAGTCTATTTTTCTATATTCTATTTTAGCTGGATTCTCCCTAATTTCACAACTCCCCCATGGTGTATAGGATTTTTTATAACTGTAAGGATTGTGAGTTGTTGCCTTGGAAACACAGTTGTGCATGCAGCTGTTGTAACTGTACTTGTTACTTCTGCGTTATCAAAAAAGGTTTCAAAGCTTTTCTGTATTTGTCTGACATTTTTTGATTTTGTAACTCTTTATAACAGTATGTTTGACAAATTACCAGAGGAGGAAATAAAACCTCAACCTCACAATGTACAGAATGCCTCCGAGATCCTGACTGAATCAGCTGTTTTCTTGGCCTTGGAAGCCTCCAAAGCCACATTCAATCCCCTGCCTGCCTGTTTGGAAAAATATTGAAACATAAGAAGTTTTGCAAAAAACTTTTGATATACTCCATCAGAGCTTCTACCTGCAGATGCTGGGGACTGGCTGAGCCTGCAGCTCCTCCTCGTTTGTGCATTTGAGCAGACATCTGCAGGAATGCGTCCAGGATCTGACCTGTGGGCTGCTGGAGGGATCCAGCAGGAACAGAGCTCTGCAGCTGGTGCTTGTGTACTTTGCCCAAGCAGATTGAAAGCTCTTCTCATTGTGCTTTGGTACCACAAAAGGGCTGGTGTCCATACTTGCTGCCTTCCTTACCAGTCCTTAATCTTTCCCCTGGGGCCTGCTGCTCAAGATAATTCACTGAAGTAGGAGGTGTTTGCCCCCATTCAGTACCACCAGAGGGTGTTAGCAGACATGTGAGAAACAAGGGCCTTTCCAGGACCAATTCTCCCTGCTTGCCAGTTGCTGGCTAATGCCAGAGCTCAAAGACTGCTGAAATGTGTAGACAGCAGCATCGTTTGAAAGTTGTATATGTTTGCTTTTTTTTTTTTTTTTAGCCAAGGCTTCTAATTGCCAGCATATTTTCAATCCATATACCTGTCAACTACACCAGTTTAGCTGGCATTGCACTGCCTTTATATTGTCTTCTGCTTTTATAGGAATATAAAAAATAGTGCAGTTTTTGTATGTCGCTCCCTCACTGGCACTCAAACTGCTGAGCTTTCCCGTTTCCCCTGTGTGTAAGATAAGTGTAATAGGTGCAGAGGAGGATAGGTGGGTACTATTGCTGTTACAGGCTCAGAAAGAGGAAAAGAGTGCTGCACGAATAAATAGAAAAGCTGCTAGCTGCAATAAGGTATTACTGTGTTTTTGTTTCCTAGCATCTACTTGCTTTCATGGGCTCCACTCCATTGAGATGCATAAGTCTCATGCTGTGCGTTGTTTGTACCTAAAGATTTTGCAGATATCTTTTAATGTGAAGATTTGAATGAAGTCAGCAACTGAAATTGCAGTCTTAACTGTTTTTGATGACCAACCTGCAGTTTGATTGGAGCTGCTATGGAGAAAAGTAACCTTAACATACCAAGTGATACAATAGTACAATACAGTGCAATTTTCTTTCTCAGTTTTATTTCTCTAGCTGATTTAGGCTTCATAAGGTTATAGTCTGTTTTCCCTAAAGAATACATATTTTAAATAGTCATTGATCTGACGAAAAGGTAAGTTAATGATAAAATTGTATTCCAATTGCAATTGAATGACTCTAGTGGCCAGTTCTGGAGCTTCTTGAGGTCTAGTAGGGAAGTATGGAGAATCTCCTGAGAGTGATCATAATCGACGGGTCCACTTTACCCCTTTCTTTCTGATGGGTCACTCTTTGGAAGAACAGATGAGTCTGCAGAGAATCACAAATCTTATCTTCTTTTTCATATTACTTTCTCTATGGGGAAAGGATTTACAGAGCTTATTATGCCCCTTTTGTCTGGGCAACTGCAAAAAAAGTGAGTTCAGTGAAATTCAGAATTAGAGCAATGATTTAAAGTAGATGATGGCATCAGTTTCAGAGCAGCATCTCTGTAATAGTTTCAGAATATAATTAAATATTAAAACAAATTTGGTCTAGATTGTTAGAATCTTGGCACCTAAACTGATCTGTGTTTTCACTGTTTTTGCCACAATATCTGAAGTACTTGCTTTTTCTGTCTCTGTTGAGTATAGAAAATATTGTATTTGACTCTGCAAAGTTCATACACTATCAGATACAGTGTTCTGGAGGTTAGATATTAATGGTCTGTGAACATCTGTAGTTTAAGCATTTGTAGACTTATTAAGAATTTATTGAGGTTATGCCTTTGGTTGCTGATTGGAGTGAGCTGTGAAGAGCATTGCACAGTGCATTCTATTGTGTTCTCAGATTTTTTCCTCTGTCAGCTCTTCCTGGGAGAACTCTATTTTAATATAGTAACCTTTACAGCAGAAGCTTCCAGAACCTGAACTCTGGAAACAGCATGTATTGGACTTGCATGTGTTTGTCTTTCTTTGTCTTTTTTTGTTTTGTTTTTCTTGACTGGGAGGATCCTGTGGATGAAAAAGGGATTTTCAATGGCAAAATGCTACATATATGGTAATACAAACACATACTGTGCTGCATTAGCAAGAGTGTAGTTAGTAAATCCAAAGAAATGATTATTCCCCTCCATTCATCACGTGAGACATGTTTGATGTGTTGTGTCCAGGTTTGGGCTCTTAGACACTAACGTACTGAAGGGAGTTAAGCAGAGGCCACTAAGATAGGCAGTGAGTTGATGTACTTGTCTTGTGAGGCTGAGACAATTGGATTTGTTTTACTTGGAGAAGAGGAGGTGAAGGTTTTGTTGCAATCTGCAGTTTTCTGATAAAAGGATGGAGAAAAGATGGAGTCTTTTCTCAAAGATGCACCGTGGTAGAATGAAAGGCAACAGAAACAGGTTACAAAGAAAGAAATTCCAGCTAGATTAAAGGAGAATTATTTTCACTAGGTGTGGTCAAACAGTCAAACCAATTTGCCAGAGATGTTGGAATCCCAATCCTTGGAAACAATCAGAATCCAACTGAGCATTGCATGAGACAGCCTATTCTAGGAGGACGTGCTCTGAACAGGGGGTTGGACTAGGTGAGCTCCAGAGGTTGCTTTCAACCAAAATGACTCTCTGACTGTGATTTTTTTTTTCTCATCAGCCTTGTCAGTAATGTATTCAGCATCTACAAAAGTAGTTAAAGGGAAAATAAAAAGGCTTTACATTTGAGGATTCTTTTTACTTTGTGTTCCTGCAGATATTCATACAAATTGACCAATATTTGTCACTGTGGAAAAAAGCATTTAGATGAGAGAAAAAAAAAAACAGAAAAACCCTCATAAAGGTTGTTGAGATCTCAGAACTCTCTCAGAGAAACTCAAGAAATAAACTCTTTTAAGTTATCCTCACAGGAATGGGGTGACAGTGGAAATGAGTGTTGCATTTGCTGCAAATGATAGCATCGTAATCTATGCACTTGGTATTTCCTCAACTCTGTTCCCTATCGTATTTCAACCGTCGAACTGCAAAGTCAAAAAGCTAACAGCTTTGTGGATGAAGTTCTGCTTTCCCATTCCTAACTGCAATTGCTTCTGACAGCCTGTGTTTGCCTATCTCTGAGATTCACACAGATTAATTTCCATCTTGGCACTGAGGACTTGCATCAGGCTATTAAATGTACAAGGACGCAGTGAATAAATACCTATCAATGTCCTGAAAACACTCTGGGTTTTGAGAGCCTTTAGTGACTTTATAAACTGGCTTGTGCAGATAAGGAGATACCTCAGTGATACCTCAGATACCTTTGGCAGCTATTGCAATGGCCTTGTGAACTGAAGCAAGATTTAGTAGGTTTACTTACTGTTTTGTTCCTGGTTCTACTAATAGAAAACCTCTGTAAGGAAAGGGTTTTAGATAGCACCCCTCATGAAAAGGACTGTAGAAAAGTAGTGGTTACAGAATTATTGTTCTCTGTCACTGCTCACTTATCACAACACTTTTTGAAAAGACATCAAAAAACAAAACAGGATTTTTTATTACTTTGTATTATGAAATCCAGAGATGTATATCATGGAGCGAGGAGAGGCAGTGCAAGCATGTAGCTATCAAGCTAAATTTCCCTTCTTTTAGCTCCCTATTTTGGCAAAATAACCTTTCTTGTTACCAGATTTTATCTGGTGTCACACATTCATGTCATTACAGTTTGACACATCGACAACCTTCTGATGACTGGGGAAGTCAGAAGGGAAAGAATATTAGAATAATGAGGATTAACCTGCTCTTAACTATCATATGATTGCCATTTGCTGCCTTATGTGGCACAAGGTTTATTATTTTTTAACAACTGCTTGTCCTATAAAATATGACTTGTCTTTGTAAATAAATGATCTGGCTTTTTTTTTGATGGAAAGTGCCAAGTGGCTCCTATAAACTTCCATGAGTTCTTTAATATGAACAAAGTTCAGTAGGAGTGTTGGGACAGCGTTATTACACTTCAGTCCATTCTTCAGAGTGTTGCTGGAAAAGAAACTCCTGTGGTTGCTGTGAAGCCCCTGCATAAGGTAGCAAGTTGTTTCCTTCAAATGGCAGAGACACGTGCCAAAATTCTGCAGTCTCTGAATGATAGCCTGGAGTCTCTCCTTTCTTACATACTTAACTGTCAAGTCCTGCTAAAGGTACGGAGCCCTGACAGCATTCTGTTACACAGGTAAAAATTAATTTGACTGATCTTAAAAGCAGTAAGTATGTGGCAAACCCATTCTGCAAACAAAACAAGGGGAAATAACTTGTTAATTAAGCATGCAGTGTTATTTCAGAAATAACCATCAGTGGTCACAGAAAAAGAAACAAGATGGTTTCTTTAACATAGATAATTTCTGAGGAGGGAAGCATGGAGACTGTGCTGAAAAAAAAAACTGGGACAGTGTCACTTTTTGTTAGCTGCCATGCCTGCAGATATAATAATTAGCTATTGACCACAGCAAGGGTTTGATGCAAAGACAGTGTCCTTAAAACACCCTATACTAACAAATAGGTCAGTTGGAATAGCTGGTTGTTAAAAGCTGTAGATCTGATGCTTGTTATTTAGTACCCCAAATAACTTCAGTTATAAAAATCCAAAAGAAAAATAAGAATCTATCAGTGAGTATGTGTGTGCTGTCCTGGAAACTGTGATAGGGAAACTGTTGGAAACTTGAAGACAGTGTTTTATAATTCTCTCTCACCATAGACAGGCTTTTTTGTCAAAACTGAGGACAGTTAGCTGATGGTGACCCTGCTCTTCAGTTTATCCTTTTTGCCCAGAGAGATTGTGGATGCCTCCTCCGTGGAGGTGTTCAAGGCTAGGCTGGATGAGGCTGTGAGCAACCTGGCCTAGTGGGAGGTGTTCCTGCCTGTAGCAGGGGGGGTTGGAACTAGGTGATCTTAAAGATCCCTTCCAACTCAAACCACTCTATGATGCTATGATTTTTCACCTGCAAGGAAAGATCTGGAGAAGAGAATGGTTTCAGTGTCTTTAAGATAATCAGAGTTCTGGAGCTGACTAGCTTTTGGTGGGGTTATTTTGCATTCTTGAGACGTGGTTTGCCTTTATCTTGGAGTTTACATTATAGGTGGAATGTTTCTAAAGTTCAGTGATGCTTTTCTCTTTTGATAGATGTTTGCTTTTCTACCTTCTTTTTCAACCTATTGTATGCCAATAGGTTGATTAGTACATTCAAGGTATGCACGTGTATATGTATGTATAGCTACACATACTGCATATTAATATAAATTAAAAAATAGCTAAGAACTCACAGCAGTAGCTATGCTACAGGTGAAAGGGTGAATTTTTAGGGCCATTGAACACTGTAAATGTGTTCATTGTATCAGTGCTTCAGAAATAGCCATTCTAAATGACTTTGTGTTGATCCACTGTGAAAATTCATTGTGCTCAATTGCCCTCAAAATTTCTCATTTCTCATCTGTGATGTTGCAGTCTGCTGACTGCACTCTGGACTGCTGTACAAAGCATGTATGCACCCTGCTGCAGCATGTCTTAAAATGCTTTATATTGCCTGCAAGGTTTCCCAATGTTACTTAATAACTGAATAAATCTGTGTCTAGGGATGGTATTTATGAGACTTTGAAAGATGTGAACAGATTTCACAGAGTTAGTTTGTAAACTAAGAGGCATGTGAACACAACCGAGCAAGTTTTGCATAGGTCACATATCACATGCATCTGAAAGAGAAAGGTGGAAAATGGAACTTAGGCTGTAATTTTTAATTTTTTTTCATGGCTTTGATTCAGACAAAACTACTCTCACATAATTTCTACTCTATTCATAAATGTAGGTAAAAAAAAAGAAATTTCTGTAGCGTAAGTAACATGCAAAATTCTTGCAAGTGTGGCAAGAGTTTGAGTCATAAAATGATTGATTTATTGTTTTTTAATTTTTTTTCAGTTTTAAAAAAGGGGCTTTTTAATACCTTTTTGAAGTGATCCAAAAATACTCCTTTAATTTACTGTATTGTCTGATTTCTTACAAATATTTATGCATATCAGTATTTCAAGTTAGGGAGAAACAAATACCTATTTTGGAATAAAAGATAGGTGACATTTAAAGATCTCCCAGAAGGTAGAGCTGTCTCATTCGGTCCTTCCTGCATTACAACAGGTTGATTATTGCCTGTGGATGCTCTCAAGCATTACAATTATTGTATCATTATAAAAACCTGATTGGATTGACAGAAACATTGGCCGGTGAAGGTATATCTAAGATAATGAGAACTTTGCATTCACATTAGATGCGGTAGGAAGTGTTTTGAGGAGTGCAAGGTGGCAAATGTAAAATAAACGCTTTTTTTTTGTTCACCTTATTGTTTTATGCTTGTAAGTTTAGAAGACAAAATCTTGCTTGTAATTTAGATGTTGGACACATGAAAAAAAAAATGGGGGGCAGGAGATACTTAACCATTTTAGAAGACTGATTTTTCTTCTAGTTTTTCTTCTAGTCTAGGAACTGTAATCATGTAGTTGTACTAAAGTCTGGCAGGGGTAATGGTTCTTTTTTGAATTACTGAGAAGGGGACTTCCTCCATGAACATCACACAAGCCGCTGCTCCAAGCATGATTGTGAGAGTGAACTGGGCAATGCCAAGGTCAGACTGTGCCTCATTTAGATCTACCAAACAAGTGATTTCTCTAATAACAATTTAATGTACATTTCATGACAGATTCAAAACTGTGTATTATTTACAGTTGGCAGATTTTTAATCTTTACCACTGAAATGGGACAAATATAAATAGATTAATGTGTGCATGTATGTATGTATGTATGTATTTATTGTAATTAACTATCAGGACAGTCCATTTACTTTCCATCCGCAGTCTGTTCTGATATTTGTTTTTCAAATAGATTATATGTAAACAGGTGAAAGCTGTCTTCTAGGGATATAAATATCAGTTGTATTTTCTTCAAGAAAAAACTGATTGCAAGCACATTGCATTTCTAGTCTTGAATGTTAGGTATACAACAAATTACAATCTTGGCAAACATATAAAGTGCTTTCATGTCTCTGTATGTCTCTACATTCCTCTCTGGCTTCCAGTAATAACACTCTGCGTGGCAAAGAAGTACTAACTCATACAAACAGTGGGACAAAATGCCATAATGCATCTATTTTTCAGATTTAAGGAAAAAAAAAAAAAACACAGCATGGTTGAAAAGGAGCTCAAAGATCACCTTGTTTCAACCCCCCTGCTATGTGCAGGGTCGCCAACCACCAGATCAGGCTGCCCAGTGCCACATCCAGCCTGGCCTTGAATGCCTTCAGGGATGGGGCATCCACAACCTCCTTGGGCAACCTGTTCCAGTGTGTCACCACCGTCTGTGTGAAAACTTCCTCCTAATATCTAAATTAAACCTCCCCTGTCTTGGTTTAAACCATTCCCCCTCGTCCTGACACTATCAACCCACGTAAACAGTCGTTCTATCCACCCATGTAAACAATCATTACAAATTAGAAAATATTGTCTGATTTGATTTTATTAATAACTTTATTCTTTGGGAATTCTTGGGAGTTAAAGGAAAGATGATCTTCATTTCAATGCTACTTTTTGTATTCAAATTCATAAAATGAATAGAGACATTCGTGTGAAAAATATAAAATATTAGAGAAATTTTCTCCTGACTCGGCTTCCAAAAGCTGGATATTGTCTAAATTATTTGCTGACTTCAATCATCAGGAAAAATAAATAAAATCCAGGTACTATATCACATAATCGCAGCAGGTCCCTCAATAGAAGATAATGGCTTGCTTGAGTTTATTGTCTAGACTCAACTATTCAGTACTCAACATCTTTATTCTTTTTATTCTTATGCCTAAAAGTAGTTTTGAAATGGCAAAAGATAATAGGAATAGTTGCATGAGAGTGATATCTCTGGCAAATATGACTGTTTCTATAAAAAAGTGTCTCTTCTGTTAAAAAGCTTTGATGCATTTCTTCAGCATTCCACTGTTGTCTTCATGATCACAGCTATTTCAGAAAACGTTCACTTTCATAGTAGAAGATTATATTTGCATCATCTGAATTTATACTTTTATGTAGTTACAGTTACTTCTTTTGTTTCAATAAACTGCATTTGCATTGCAGTTGCATTTTGTTTCAGAATTAAATCCTTTTCAATCTAAACAAGTAGAGGAAATCTATGCTTAGATGTGTAAGTCTGCTAACAAAGTGAAGGGTAACCCAATTCTCATCTGCACAGCTTTTTAATTATTTGCTACACATCTGAGGATTAACTTTGTTAGGACTTCTTGTAGAAAATAACATTAATATTCAGTTTGGTCGAGGACTTGCAATAAACAAACAGAATTAATAAAACTATTAAACAACTGTCTCTGGTGACCAGTTTCTTTATGCACTGTAAGTGGTTTAATTTTTATGCTGACCTGCATGGAGCCAGAAGTCGGACTGGATGATCCTTGTAGGTCCCTTCCAACTCAGGACATTCTGTGGTTCTATGAACTATTCTAAACCCTTTTCAAACATAGACAGATGAAAATGGCTTATCTCAGCTATTTTCTTGCATCTTGTGGATTATCTGGGTATTTTCCATTACAAGTTAATATGTATTTGAATTTGTCTAACATATTTTCTAGTCTGCCAAAACCAGGTGAAAAACAATGCTTTGTTACAAGCTCTGTTATCGGCCCTCTCAAAGTACATTATTTCATTTTCCTTTTGTCTAAGTTTTGGTGTATTTGCATCTGAACAAGATAGCCTTTTCTTGCCAGGTTTGAAATTATTATTTTAAAGATGAAAGCTTTGTTAAAGTGTGCCCTTATCTTGAATTTTTTTTTTAAATGAGTCGATATGTGAGGAATACATTTATTATATGTTCTGGATGAGCTTCTACAGCTCTAGTTTAAAGTATTGGTATTAAAAACCAGCTCATCTAAAGTAAACCTGGAAATCATTTTAGACTTATATTAACTTTTGAAAAATTTGGAATTTGAATGAAAGAGAACAGGTATAGAGAAGAATTTTTATTTTCATTATCCCTTGAAAAATAAGCTGTGCTATTTAAGTCTTGGCAAAATTGCTTTGATTTTGTGTGGAGACTTTTAGCTGGTTTTATAGTGGCATGAATTCACTTTACTGTTATAGCTTGCTAATACATACAGGGCTATAAATCTAAAACATTATCTCACATCTTTTCCTCATAGATTATTGTTGACGACCCATAATTAATTCTATCGTAGCAAAGATTTTGCCAAGAAAAGTAAGATTACTCCACACTTTTTAGTTTTGGAATCCTTTGAAAACATTCATTTAAAATTTACCACATTTGGCTAGGAGAGGTAATGAACTCCAGCGTCTGTTATGTGAATAATGTGAACATTTCTCTCTCAGCCTTGTCCTGAGGCAGCTGAATACCTTTTGTTAAAGTGACACCTCTGCAGAAGTTGCCGGCACTCAGGCATCTCTCTTGGAGCCTAGCTGGGTAAAAAAACAGAACTATTTCCTTTAAGCCACTGGCCTGTGAGCTGCATTAGCAGAGGCTGCTCAGTGATCTTGCAGTGGGGCTGCAGAGCAGCATCCGCTAGGAGGGGGTTTGGACAAGCTGCTCTTGAGAGTCATTTCCTAGTTGTCCCAGTAAAATTTGCTGCCGATTTGATTTAAGCCCGTAATACTGAGTTAGATATGTTGAAGTGCTGTAGGTGGTCTCAGTCTGGAAGTGTCATCTTCAGCTACACTGCAGTGGATGGCCAGCTACTCAGAGCAGGACTCTGCATATGTACAGGCTCCTCTGCCGTTTCCCTTGCTCTTTGCTCCATGCTGGACCTGCTTAGTGTTTGTGGTGTTAAATCTTGTGAGTAAACAAGCAACATTTCACATTATGACTGTCAAAAGGAGGAGATGATAGTTGAAGAATATTTCAGAAGAATTTTTCTTGTGACATTTTTGTACCATTGAATATAGAATTTCCTTTGTAATTTACCTTTATTTTTGTAGCAGTTCAGGTACTTTCTTCCATGTGGTCCACTGTCATTAAGTTTGATTTGTTTGTTTACTGCAACGACTTCTGGTATCTGAGCCAGTTATAAAACAGCAGTTAGGCTGCATTCTTGTTTGTTTGTGCACTGAGTTATTGGCAGCAAGGTACATGGGCAAGGAACGTGGGCAAGTTTTGGATGGACTTAAAAAAAACTCCTAATGTGTTTATTCTGTGCTTTCATATTATTGTTGAACATTAGATATCCAGAATGTATAGAAACAAATGTCAATGCGTTTATTACATGTAAGTGCTATGGGTTAATACCTTTAGGCACCAAAGCCAGACTCCATCCAGTAAGGTTTAGTTCTAAGGATCTTATATATGTTGTGGTAACTATGAAACAAACCTAAGAAAAGTAACGTAAACATATAGGTGCAAAATTGTTTGTGCCTCTTTTTCACCATCATTTCACTGCCCCTTTATTGGTGAATAACAGAGAACTGATTTTTGTTCTCTAGTTTCTTCTTTTATGATCAGTAGTAAATACCGTGCTCACTTTATAGGGCAGGGCAAAAGCCACATAAGAGATATCATTTCTTGTTATAAAAAAGATTTAATTATTTAGTGTAAAATGTTTGCTCATCATGTCTTAGTGTCCTGCATGGCTGAATGCTCAGAATGCTGATATGAATAGCTAATCCACTGAAATAGCACAAGTTGTTATTGTCTGAGGCATTGCACGCTGTCAGCAGGAAGGATCCAGCGAGTGCCTCACCACCATCCACAGGGAGCTCGTTAAGCTCCATGATGTTTGTTGCTGTTAATTTAATATGGCATTGCTTACAAGACTGGCCCAAAGTCCAGACTGCAGTTTACGGAGAAATATTGACATGATAAGATTCCTTCCTTGTTTGTTAGAGGTTTTCTTTCACCTTTGAATTTCAAATTATTTGAGGATTAAATGCAAAATAGCTCTATAGAGCTGATTTGCACCTTGCTTTCATTCCTTAAATTACAAGGCCATAAACTGCACCTATACATGGCACTACTTTCACATTTTCTAACTTATCAGTTAGATGGCCTTTTACCAGGAGCAAATGGATTGAAGCCTGGGCTTTATGTGAGAGCTGGGAGCAGGCCACGCTTCCCTGCCAGCTTCCCCACCTTCCATTCTGTAAGGTGAGCGACCTGAATTAGCCTTGTCTCTGTTGCAGTAGCCCAATACCTCCGTCTGTCATGTTGAGAGAATGATTGCTGGTGCATCTGCTGCTTAGCATAAGCATGGAGAAAATGAAAAAAAATCTTTCTGAAAAAAGGTTCTTGTGCTATGAAGGTTTTTGTTGCTTAGCCATGGTAATATGACAACTTCTTAACCACTCTAATGGAACTTTTTCAATCAGAGATACATATTATATATTAAGGTACCCAAGAGGAAACCATTCACACGTTGATCTATTGAGTTCTCATGAGGAATTAAATAAATAATAAAGTGTACAGACATGATAAATTTTGAGGAAGCCTTTAATCAATTATTAATTGATTATTCACATGAGCACAATGCTTGTAAAGATCAAAACCTAATTTTGACAACATATGCAAAGTTTTCCTTTTGAATTTAATAATATATTCTCAATCTGTTGTTCATTAAGGTGAACATCTGTGAATTCATTTATTTTCCTCCAAGCTTGCTGCACCACAAACTTCATTTCTTTAACAAATTTTCCGAAGAATAATCCCATTACCAGCTTAGTTTATAATACATACAATGACAGCTTCGTTAGCATGCTTATCTCTTTTTTTGTCTATTAAGTCTTTACAACAAAATCTACTCCAAGCTGGTATAGGGCAGTAAGGCCAGGAAGAGTGTATAAAACTGAGGAAACTGCTTGCGAGCTTGAGATTTTATCTGAGCTCATAGGAATTATGTCATAGGTTTTTTAAATACGCATTTTATTCAAAATAAAGGAAATATTCATGATATTTCCTTTATGTCGTTTTCCAAAGTGACTGGAAAAAAACAAAACAAAACAAAACAAAAAACGGTAAACCACTGTTGCAAATTCCCTCTTCTCCTAATTTTACATTACTAATTAAAAGAAATTATTGTAGTCCTTGATTAGATTTCAAAATATTGTGGGATGAAGGAAGAAATCGACTTGTAATTCCTTCTGCAAAAATAGATTGTGAACTTTTCAAAGGCAATATGTTAGTATTCAAAGATAATTCCCATAGATCTTTCTTTACATACTTTCCAGACCACATAGACCTGACCAAGTATAATTATAACTGAAATTTGCATGTCAAATAAATATAAGGAGATAGCTGCCTCTTCTTTGTTTGACATTTTTCACAAAGTTAATGGTAAATGTTTCAGAGAAGATGAGTTCCATACTCTGTTAGTCTGACCAGTCCATGGTAGGATAGCACTGTGCAGAATTTGCAACTATAGAAGGTTGTCACTGTGCTCCTATGTTTAATGGAATAATTTAAGCATAGAGACAGAAAGAAGTCTATACTAAAATGAGTACAAGCACTTTTAAGTAGAAAACCTGTAGCTAATTTTCAATACTGTAATTGAATTTGCAGGATGGCACATAAATAAACCAGGTTTTTTTAAAAGTTGGATGCCTTCCACTGCATAACAATGTTTTACTGGTCTGTAATGCCTTCCCATGTATTTTCCCACATTCTGTGCAATTATGTCACCATGCTGCATGCCTGAAAGCTTCACCTACAGGGCTGAAGCAGCCCTGTACAGCATTGCATCAGGAAGGCTTCAGAAATCAGTTGTCACTTGACTATTTGGAGGTCATTGACAGCCCGCTCAATACGAGTTGTTAATTTCTAGTTTGCCACAGCAGGCTCAGGCATTAGGTCATGGTCTCTGCTGTGTTGCATCTTAAAATGAGGTGTAAAGCTGCTTCTTCAAAGGGTTTTTGATTATGTATTGCTCTCACTAAAAGTTAGAGCAATACTTAAGAGTCTCAGTTCCATGCCCAAGCTTTGAACAGTTTCAAAAGAAATTCAAAAAGAAGAGGATTAAATTAGGCTATGAAATACAGAATGTTCTTTATATCTTTCTCTGATGTTATTGAATTGCTTGCATTTAGTAATTAAGCAGAGGAGTTTGCAAGTTAATGAGAAAAGGGGTGTTAAAAAGTTGACGTTTGACATCTGTGAGATTAAGTAGTCATGTCCTTGAACTCTACTACTTCACAAATTTGTGGTCAATTATGTACATTTGAGATGCAATCTTGGAAATTACTGAGTTCTCTCAACCTTTTTTAAAGTCGTTGGAAGATAGGACTGCCTGGGTTGAAGCAGAGGACATCACACTTATTGCAAGATTGAGTCTTCACTATAACTTACGCTCTTAACATTTTAGATAATCCATTGATCCATCTTGAACAGGTAGTACCTGTAATAATGCCACATTTCTACATCATCTGAAGCCAATTAAAATACTTCTATTATAGCTATATTTTAATCAAGACTTACTGGGAAATGAAAGTGAAGAATTCTACTTTTCTTAATAGTACCATTTCCAAAAGAAAAGCCAACTAGAAAATCAAATGACTTATCTGTCCTTTATGCATCTTTATATGTCCACTTTCTCCCCAAAATGAATTTAAATTACTTCTATCCTAAAGAAGAAGGTATTTCAAAGTCATGAGAAAACGCAGAAGGATCTTTCCAGATCATGCATGTGCAGGATTGAAGTAAAATTCTTTAAACTGGAGGGTTGAAGTAAACTGCTTTAAACTTGACTGTATAAATAGGAACTCAGCAATATACAGGCTGTCATTAAGAGATGGTAAATGAACAAATAAGTTTAATATCTTCCAGTTCTGTCTAGTTACAGGGCTTAGATTAGAGGGAATGCACTTTTTTATTAAATAAGACATGGAAGAAAAAAGGTTTTATATAGAGAACTGCATGGGACTGAACATACTATGAGTTTTTCCTTCACTCTTCCAGTCTGCAAACTGGGCTGGTTCATATGTCTATATGCACCCTGCTCTTCAGAGTCAGCAGCGAATACCTGCCTTTAGAATCTCATTCTGGGAAGAACTAATAGACTAGTATTCATTCTGAACTGATGAGAATTAGTTCTGATTACTGTCTACTCCTCTGTTAAATTTTAAAGGATTTCAGAGCCTCGGTCAAGAAGCATTTGCTACTTTCTTGGTAAAATATGAGTGCAAAACATATATTAAAAAAAATGACAGTCTTCCTAGTTCAGTCATTTCATCCAAAACATGATACTTTTTCAAAGAAAATAGCTTATTACATGCATACTCCAGAGCTGGGAGGATGATCATAGACAGTTAAACTTATTTTGAAAACCTAAATAAATTAAAAAATGTAAATCTACAGTTCGTCTAATACTATTATTTACATTCTGCACTTTTATGGAGGGTAAACTCAAGAGCTTATTTGATTAGGAAAGCAAAGGTTGATTTGCTATTTATCACACGTTAAAAATGGGAAAAAAAAGATACTGCATTGGCAGTGAATCTATTGGTACTGTGACACGTTTGAGATTAAGTCCTTACACTTCCATGACATTTTGAAGTAGACCATTTTTGTTGAGGAAAAGAGAGAGGAAAAGGAAAGGTCATGTCTCTCTTATCAGGCAGTCATAGTCTCCTGTAAAATAGAAATGTCTGCTTAATGTCAGTGAACAGCCCAGATGGAGATTCATGTTGGAGCAAAACATCTATACTTTATCTTATACCACAAAGTTTATAATACTTAAACCTTGTGATAACAGAAGTCATTTTCAGATGAGATTCCTCTAATGTTGCACCATGATCTTTCATTCATGCAGTCTGCCTTTCTCCTGTTCTCCTCCAAAATCAGCCTCTCTTGACTCCTAATTCCTGACAAAATAATCCTTTGTATCACATATCTAAACATAATAAAAGACTCATTGAGGCCAGATTGATGTTACTACATGAGAATATTTCATGGTTTTTGCTCAGAGTGGATTTTGCAAGTTCTTTTTCCTTTCTGGCAGAACGTACAGCCTGAGAAGCCAAGCAAATCATTGACCAAAGTGATTAAGAGCAGTGGTGCAGCAAGTAGTGCTTATAAGGCACAAAGGAAAGGATTGTAAATAAAAGCATATTACCTACATAAAGTTTGACTTCATAATTCCTTTGAGCTCTGTATAAGAAACAACTTCATTTCTGTACTGCTTTTTTTTTTTTTTAATTTCATGTCTACTCTGTCTTCTGAATCTATTTCTGCCATGTATATATTTACCTAAATGATTTATTTCAATAAATTATTGCTTTAAAGCTTTCCTTTGCCTATAAAACAAGATTCTGTTCTTCTTTTTAACCTTTACGGGCTATATAAAAATGGAAAAAAATATTGTTGGCAGTCATGATAGTTTAATTATAGTAATAAGAGCAATAGCTTTTCCTTTATTGCTCTGTGGAGTTATGTTTCTGAACATAATTCCACACCCCAGCTTAAAATAAAAAGGATTTAAATGCAGTCTACCTTTAGGTTAAGTGTGTGAATGTGCATTTAGATGCTTTGTACACATAGAGACTTGGCATAAGACAAGTTAAAATCTTCCCACCTGTAAATTAATAATCTTGAAGGAAGTTTTGATATTTCTAGAATATAGAATAAAATCATTTTAGAAGATGAGTGTCTTTTTTTCTTCTGTGTACCTTTGTATGCATGTGTAGAGTTTTAATCAGCCTTGTAGCTTTTTTCTTACTGTGCCCTTTTACATAAGGAATATCCTTCAAAGAAAGATAAATTTTTTAATAGCTAACACTTTCACGTTATTTCTGGCAATAATTGGTGAATATTATTTAATAAGTAATGATTAAAATAATTCTTTCACAGAAATTACCTATTAAAGAATTTCAGAAGTGATGGGAAAATATATTGCATTGCATATTCATGCAGTTTTATTTAATACAGTATTTAATACAAAAGATGACATTAATTGCTTATAAATAGTTTCTTATTCCCCAGATGCAGATTTTTAAAATCCTTTACTATCAGAAATAATGACCTGACATTATACTTCAATTGGTCAATGTCTTTGTTAACATTAGGTATGTTGGAATATCAGCAACCATTTGAAAAATACAGAAACTTGATTATTTACTTAAACAAGGAATTTCATTCCAAGTCTTCTGAAGGTTGATATAAATAAGCAGATGAGGGCAAGACTTGGTTTTGGTGAATGTTTTGGCAGCTAAGATCCCATTTTTCTTCCCCTGATCCTTACTCTTGCTGTTCCCTTTTCCTTCCATTTCACATTCCCCCTTCCTTTTTCTTGTTTTCTTTAATTTTCTCCAATAGCTTCCCGTCATTGCTGGCTCAGCTTTTTGCCTATGGGAATATTTTCTTTGTTTTCTTTTTCAGAGCCAGTTCTCTTCTTAGTCCTTCCCCTCTACTTTCTGGACTTGAATTTCATTTTTCATCCTCAAAACTTTATTTTTCTTGACATTTCTTTCCTTGGAAAACTTTTTGGCTAGAAAGAAGAATGGCATCAATTCACAGTCCTCATAAGCCACAAAGCACAACAGTCCTGTTTGGTGAGCACAGTTTACAATAACAAAGAAGTCAAATGTATCTTCATGGTTTTGTCCTAGATTTCAGGGCAGTGCTTTGATGGGCAGAGCTTTGTATGCCAGTTTCTCTCTATTTCATTCAATACTCTCTCTTTAGAGACAATGAGATGTTGGTATGTGCTGTGATTTGCTGTTGTTAGTATTGCTTTACATTTCTTTTCAGATCAAAACACATAAATGTCTCTGAGTCTCTTGGGAATCTTTAATCTTTTTAAGTAGGTTTTATTGAAGAGTTGTTTTGTTGTGTGTTGTTTGTTTTTTTTTTTTTACATTCCTGATAAGTTTGATAATTACGTTAATAATAGTCTTTTATGTTTTCTGTTTATGATCAACAAAGCATCTTATTCTGGATCTCAAGGAGAATTCAAAATTTTGATAGCATCAAAGCTATAGCAAATACAGTTTATATTGGAAAGAAGTATTTGAGTGTGAAGAGAAATGACAAGTTCTGGACAGTTCTCTGCTGATGCACTCACACTGTAAAGGTGTGAGTTTCAGCTATGACAGAGCAAAATCCTGGAGCACAGTTGGATTCCCTATTATCCTAAGTAACCATGTCATCTAACTTTCTTTCATAGACTAATCAATTGCTGCCCTAAATCCCTTGAGCAGCCATTTAAATAACTGGGAGCTCAATGTGTCTTACGTTTTCAATTTACAAAATTTATCACTTCACCTCTGAGTTTATAGTGTGGATGTGCTGAATCTGTACACTTCAAAGGAAATTTAACAGTTGGAGTTTCTAATAAATCCTTAGCTCACCCATCTGTATAATTTGTATTAACGTGTCCATTAAAGTTTTGCTTACGGCATGGAAATTCTTTTCAGAAATGCATAAGAAAACTGAAACAAGGGGGAAGCAGACAATAATAGTATTTTCTAAATGTATATATATTAAAAGCTAAGACATCATTTAAAGAAACAAACAAAATGCTGTTTCTTTCTCCTCTCGTAATTAACCAAGTGCTTTACAACTCAGCTTTACTTTGCATCCCAGTCTGTCAAGCTGTGAAGTATTGGACTCTGTCCATGTCCTCTTCCTTTCAGTTATTTGTAGTTTGGAAGTCTGCGTTCTTCTCATAATATCAGGCCTGCTCATATTTTTTATATTAGTATTCTGTTAGATCATGATAAATTGTTCTCATGAGTACAAAGAAACAGGCTCTGACTGTCTCTTGCTTATTTCAGTTACAGAAAAGTAATCTTGTAAAGACTTCCATTGGGATATTCAAAATATGTGTGTATGTGCGGGGGGGGCAGTGATGTAAATTTTCTTACATGCTTTATATTCTGTCCTTTTTACCATGTTGTTAAAATGTTTCCTTGTTCCCTTTAACCACCTTGATTATTTTCTGTTTTGTCATAAAATATTTGCTTAGTAACAGGCATGGGAAATTGGCACTCATCTCTGCCTTTTTGCCTTTGATTGTTTGAAGCTTTGAACCCATACAGAACATTTCACAATTCAGAGGGGAAAAGTAAGCCTGCCAGTTGATTTGCAGCTTTTAAAGAACATACAGAGCAAAATATTTATTTACAGTGATCACAGTTCTATTGTTCTGCAGACTATAGAAAACAATAATGCCTAATCAGATACTTCTCTATTCAGAACCCATAATAATCTTGACTTTACAAGATTGGCTTTAACCTCCATTGTACTGATTTTCCTTCTGCTATTTTCCTCAGATTGGCAGAAGTAGCAGAAAAAAATGAAGACGGTTTTGCATTTTTCTGACTTCAGATTACAAGTCAGAAGGTTTTATAACAAATCTGTCTGGCCAAGTTAATGAGAATATGTATCAACTTTATGCGAGATATTAACAGTATTTGTCAAAAAGTTCATTTTTAACGTGCATAATAACATTATTCTTGACACATCTGCTAGAATTCCTCTAAATTCAGTAACATAAAGGGATTCAGTGGAAAAAGTGGCCCCAGTAGCAGTGTTGGAGGGTAATGTAAGATAGAGCAGGAATGCTTCTTAGTCATTCCTGAGAGAGTAGGATCCTCTGTGTTTTTGAGTAAAGACAACGTCTCATTCCTGAAGCAATTGTATATGCAAATTGCAGGGTTTTAAACAATGTTTAGATCTGAAAGACAATTGACCGGAGAGGACAGGAAATGAAAGAATTTAGGGATGATTTATTCGGAGTGTTTTTGAGTCTCATTGTTCCTAATGAGATGAAGAGCATGTTGTATTTCAGTCCATTTCTGATTCTTACAGAATACAAAAACCTACTGCTATCAGTTATTTGATTGGGTCTCTGAGCCCAAGTGTAATGCAGCAAATTAAAGGGTTTGAGATTTGTAATTTTTTGGTGATATGAATGAGATGAAAGTTGCTTTAATGCTAGGAAATTACAGAAAAGGAAAATAAATCACAAAATTAAGGAAAATCAGAAAGTACTAGAAATACAGTGTCAGTGAAGCTGTCAATACTATTATGTATATTCATTATAATGTAATCACATATTATTCTGCCTTGGAGAGTATGAATCAGGTTCATGGTGTGAAGTTCCAGATGCAGTGATACTGTGCACAGGGGGATGTGGGGGATCCCTGTATATTTATCGTCAACCATGGAAGAGTAGGGGATGGCAGGAGAATGGGTGTACATTTTCACTGTGTACGAGAACTGTCTATAGAGCTCTCAAAACTTGTCTTTTCTCTATATAAATCTACTACTACTACTACAAAATACTTAAAGTATTTTACTGTTACTATTTCAATAGTACTGTTACTATTTCAATAGTAAATAGCATTTCTGAATCACTAAGAAACTATGCTAATGGATGACATATAAAATTATTAAGAAGATTAATAATGAAATATTAATCAGAAGTATGAGAAAATCTTTGAAAAATATACAGAAATACAGTATGCTTCTTGGCACTAAGCAAAGAGAACGAATAGCTCCTTATCTGTGGAGCACTATCTACCCTCTATGTGAATGAGCCATCAGTCCCAGGGGAAAGATCCGATGTGATCATGTTCTTAATTAAGGACAACCTCATGGTGTATCTGTGACAATGAACAAATTAAAGCACCAATAGTGCCCTTAATTCCCTGATTTCTGTATGCTTGCTTTTGGAACTTAGTTATTTAATTTACTTGAACAGAGTAATTTCGATGTTACATTTTATAGTTTTCTTGAACACGGAAACTTATTCTTTGCAGGTGCATTGAGTTAAGGCTTTGAAAGACTTGTGAGATCAATGCCTACATTTGGCAGGCATGTATTCCCTAAAAATTCCCTAGCTTCTGATTATGAGTCTAATTTAACATATGCTTCTCTCCATGAGCTTCTAGATATGGACATCAATGGGATATGTACTAATATTTTTATGTGCCTTTCACTTTTCTATTTCAAAATGTAGTGTCCCAATTCAAGGTAGTTTGTCAAAGGTGAATAAGACTAAGGTGACTGTTGCCCATCACTGGAAAATCCCTAAATACTTCCTTTCAGTGAATTCCTAACACTGTTAACTAATACAATTTTAATTTATAGGGAAATAATGTAACCTTCTATCTTTAAAATTCAAGTTGCAAAATAATTGCAAGTCATTTGACCATTTCTACTTTTTAGACAAACTCATCATGGTCAACAATTTACCCAAATATATGGAAGGAATCTCTGCGATATCTCTGTTTAAATTTTTATATATCTGAAAGAGAGAATCGTGAGTAGACCCTCTTGTCTGAGAATAAAATTAGGCGACCATTGATGTAATGATCAGGTAATTCTGATAATCATTTTCTGTGTTTTCAGATCATGTCAAGTAATCATATATTTTTTACAAACAGCCTTGAGTTACTGCATACTCATCTGCCCCTTTTTTCCATAGATGTGCCATTTTTTTGTTCCTAAATACTTATCTCCCAGGGCTGCCTGACATGTGGCTGGCCCTGATAATGGTTCAGGCACACTCAGAAAAACTGGTTCTTTTAGCAGTGACCAATAAAATGATTGAATCGGCTCTGTAAGTGCTGTGTGGTAATCTGTGCTTTCACAATAAATCCCACAAGCCTTGAGCATATCCAAATTGCTGAGTATCTACTGGCTATGCTTTGGAGGTTTGGAGGTTTGACAGTTTGGGAATGGTGGACCCACACTGCATATTCTATATATAGTCCTATGATGTGGAAATCTTGGTGAATAAATGTGATACCTTTACATCCTAAGTGTTTTCCTGGAAGAATATATCAAGATCGAATAAATACTTAAAAAAAAAAAGTTTTTCAAACTTTTGAGCAGTTTGAAATAGAGGTAGAAATAGGTAGAATTTTCTGCTTTTTGCTTTGCAAATATATTAAAATCTATTGTAGAAGTTACTTTTCTTCTCAATTAGAACACTGAACAAAATTTTTTAGCTTAATTGACACATACCTTTATCTTCATTCTGTTCATGCAAAATGCTTTTAAAAACTTGATTTATGGAATTTTTCTGTTTGGCAAAAATATAAAAAAAAAGCCTTGAAATACAGTTTTCTTATTTTCCACTAACTGTACTGACGTCTGAATCATTTTTAACTGATTTGTACAGGGAAACAGCAGACAAAATTTGGTTTCTCAGTGTGTTTGTACAGGTTAGATCATAAATGCATCTATCAGTTGAGTCCTTACACCATCTTGAGATCTGAAATTTGTTTGTCTTGAGCTCAGAAAAGCCTCATATATAAAGTTCTTTGGTTTCTTGAGGTCAGGTGGAATAACAATGCAGGTTTGGCTTCTCTATTTCGTTTAGGATTTTTTTTTTCTTTTTGTTTTTTTAAGGAGATCGATAAAAAGAAACATCTGCTTGCACAATTTCACACTAACCCTGGGTCTAATAATGGAAAGATAAGTGTCACAAACCTGTTTACTGAGAGTTAAAAGCATGAGGTAGTAGTTTCTCCTACTCTGTAGTTACTAACAGGTGCAGTGTTCAATTTATCGATTAGCACTGAGGCTTTTTAAAATGCTGTCCTGTGTTTCAGCATTTTGCACAATATGTTTCTTCAGCTTTGATTAAAAAGCTTGTGTTAGTAAGGGAAGCATGAGCCACCATGTTTATTATGTTTCCACATTTGCCAGCAGTGAAGCATTTAGCATACAGTGAAACTCCTTGATTGCTTGCTAATCTGTAAGGATCTTTCTGGTTGCCTCATTACTGCATCAGCAAATTACAGGCTGCTTGCTTGCTCTGAGGTCTGAGGCACTGCCAATACATTCCATAAAAAGAAATTGTGTTGTTCTGCATTAAAGCCTCCTTCAGATGTAGTTATGTAGAGTAGAGATCTGGCATGTTTGCCATCAGCTCTTGTAGCATAAACAATTAGGGATGCTGCTCAGTGGTGTATACCACATGATACTATATGTGAAGTTCTATTTATTACTTTCAACAAGAAATTAAAGCAGATACTGACTGTATGATTGTGGTGACAGGAATATTTGCCTTGAGAATTATTTGTGGATATGTGACCGAGCTCTCCAGTGCAATAATCTCAGACACCTTAGTGTCTGTGCAGACTCAACCTGTCATTATTATTCTCTGCTCAGTCCTCAAGAATGTCTAAATCTCGGACTCTCACATTCAGCTTGTCTTAAGAGAAACCAAAGCACCACTGGTTTTGCTAACCTTCTTTTCAAGTATCCTAGCAGAGCATTAAGGAAAGTTCTGCCATCTTACATAGTTGGGTGGTATAGATGGCAGACCTGCTACGTGCTCTGGACAGGAACAGAGTCTCTCTGCTCCATGTGAAGAGCAGAGGGTCAGAAGAGCACAAAGCCTCCGCTTCACCTTTCTGTGGTGTAAATGTATCCTGAGATATTTTTCTGTTACTGCTCCTAGCAAACAGCCACATTGCGACCCATTAGGGAAACAGCCCCTGGAAGATAATCTAAATAGATGCTCTAGAATTTAATTTACTTTATGCATAGAGCTGTTTTAACTGGTGAGGTTCAAGTGTTTCACGCCGATATCAACATAGGGTATTGATTAATCATTTTCTCTTTGTTTTTTTTTTTTTTTTACTTATTCAAACTGAAGCAAGATCTTTTACGACTTGTTTGGTTTGGTTTCACCTAAATTAAGTACTAATTTATTGCAAATCCTTTATCAAGTTATACTTTTCCAAATATTTTTTGATATATGTATGGCTTATCCTATTCTGCAGGTAGATGTTAACATTCTGATGTCTTTATATGACAGTGGTACAATATGTATGCCTAAAGGAGACGGCTGCATTTTCTAAAGCTCATCCTGTTATGCTATTTAGGCATCCCAAATTGTCGGAATAGCAGAGACAGAACTTTTTATCAGTGGGAACTCTGACATACAAGTAAATGAAAGCCAAGGTATATACAAGAAAGTGCATGAAATTAGATGTACATAATGGAATTGCAATATTCTGGTTCCTAGACAAGTTTTGACCTAATTTTGCTAAATGTCATCCACTTGCAATTCCCATGCACCTCACAAGGACAGATTTTGGTTTTGTGAAAATATACACGGCAACGTTCCTTTAAATAAAAACATAATTAAAACAAACAAATAAACAAGGTTTTAAGTGCTTGTATAAAGCCTGAATCTCTGATCTTCTCATTTGCAGTATGTCAAATGCAGTTTTATTAGAACATACGTAAGAATGGCATAGTGACATTAGTATTGAAGGTTTAGTCCTGAAACAAAGCTTGTTTTCACCTGGAAATAAATCAGGTTTGAATCAAACTTTTAAAGGTGACTGTTGAGGGTTTTAAAAATTATTCATTCTGTGATGTCCAATTAAGAGATGCCAAACAGAAACCACCCGTTAAATTTTCACTCTGACAAATGCTGATTTGTATCTGTGCTGGGATTCTCTTCTCTTCCAGAAATACTGGTTTTGTTGTGTCGTCTAATAAGAAAAAGTATCATTCTTACTACTTTGGATTTTAATTAGAGCATTTGCTTAATATAGAATACTAATTTTTCTTAGCAGTAAACCCACACAGATTTTGTTGTCCATGGGTCAGAAATCCCTGCTTAGGGTAAAGTAGCTATTGGTCTCCAAGGGAGTTAATATTTCAGGCACTGCAGGTTCAGTAAAGCAAGTGCATTAATATTTTCATCAATTCCGGCTAACTTACAGTATTTCACTGGTCAGATCTAATTTGTTTGATGAGACATCACTGAAAGATGTTATCTATAGTGTAAGCTTGGAAATTGATTGTAACACATAATTCAAGGGCACTGTTTCATGCCTAGGGCAAAAAATACTATTTTTCTCTTCATTTCATGTGCACTTTTCTAATAGCTTACCACTGCCAAACTGTATCCTCCAGATTTGTTTGTAGATTTGTAGAAAAGCAAGAAAACCACCACTGATAACAAAATCAACTAACCTTCCCCCCTCCAAAAGCCCTGAACTATGTGTTTTTCAGTCAAACCACGTTATAAAGTCACTTTTGTTCATTTTTGCCAATGTATGTCAGAAGGCAGGAATATGTCATACTATTCAGATCTATCCATATTTGCATTCAAAACTACTGTGGTTAATTTAATCATCACATTCTTCAGTCATTAAAACAAAGGAACTAGCCATGGGTTTTAACAGTGTAATGAAATTCACCTCTTAAACAGACAATACTGTTACTTTATATATTGACATGGATATATAGAGAGATATACGCATGAGTAGTCCAGTCTCAGACCAAAATTCTTACATTAGCTGGTGCAGATTTCCCCCTTTTTCTGCCAATTGCTTCTTATTGAAGTCTAGAGGCAGCCTTCTGCGTTTCAGTCAGAGATCTGGAGGTTTCATTAAGTGTATCCCAGGATGTTGTGTATTTCAACTGTTTTGTTCGGTTTGTGGTTTATTCCCTCTTGTAATAAGAGAATGTAGTGTGATGAGTCAGCTGAATACTTCTGGTACAATTGAAATTTACTGCTGCATGCCTTTACCCTTATCACAGTAACTCCCCTGAGTCTACAGGCATAAATACGTTTCCTTCTCTACAGCTGTCATTCTGACAGTCTCGGAAATGCTGACATTCAAAGTATTAAAATAAGCCTTCAGTAATTTTCCATAGTGCCTGTGAAAAATTCTGATTTCAGACAATTCAAGCATCATTGACCTTGAACGTATGTAATTTATTAAGATTTCTTTTTATTTATTTATTTTCTTTTTCTTTTAGAAGTTGGATTGATTGCTTACTTTTCCCATAATTGCGGATAACTCAGATGAGTATGCTTTTAGTAAATAGTAAGAAATAAAATACCCTGCTGTAGCACACACTTCATCAGATACAGGACGTGGGAATAATTTGGGTTGTGCTGGATATAGGCTTTTCTGAATTTCTACGATTGAGCTCATTATCTGAGTTTATCAGGACAATATATTCAGTTCCATGCTTTTAGTTAGAGCAGTGAGTAGGAGCATCCAGTCTACTTAGAAATTTGGGTCTGTATCCATCATGATGGCTCATCTTATTGCTTGCAGTGAGGTTTGTGTTTCCCTATGTTGCTGCTTGGTTTTACTCTGATCAAGTTCTCCGTTGTGTAGTCACCATTGATGCTGTTTGTCCACCTGCCTTGGTTCCAAAATGTACTCAAGGCTTTTATGCATTAATTTATTGTTGCACTGGCTGTGCTAGTGATTGGTCTTTCACATTACAAAACTCCAAGTTGTAATTTAATTGCTAGTAAGACATCTATTAGTGGAGCAGCAGTAGTGAATGTAGTACAAATTACTCCTTTCTTGATATCAGTCTAACTTGTCAAAAATTTTGCTTTCAATACTTGGGAAGCCAAGTTACACCCTCATGCAGTCATATCAGTCTCCCTCCCAGATTAAGACCTTGTATTCACTCGAGTGTTAGCTCCACCTCTGCACGACCTAAGGCATGGCGCACTTTTGGTTTGAAATCTCTGATTCCTTCCTCATCTCCCTCTGACACACCACAGTTTGACACTTCTTGACATTTTTCTGACTTTTTTTCATTGCATCCTTAGAATTGGTTATTGGACATTGGGATACGTTCAGTGGCCTCATCTGTGTGGTGACTTTTGGAATAGAAGTACTGCTGCTCACTCTCTACTACTCATGTATAATGTGATTGCCTATGACCTTAAGGGACTTGAATCACTGAAGAACTGAATGACTCCAGTGCTTTGATTGTGTTTAAGCCCATCATTTTGTAGATCAAGTATTGTTTTTCAGTATTCATTTCTCATTCAAGCATAATTGTCTAACTATTCATGTGAGGTTATGCACTGAATATATTTGATGCTGCTCATTCTGAGCATTGTCTTCTCAGGATTCAGTGCTTCTGTTTGACTGAAATTATAGTGAAAGAAATTATAACAGTACAATTATAGGTGCTGTTGTCATAGCTCAAATTAATTTCCTGTTTAACAGGGATACTAACGAGCTACAATGACAAGAAGTGCAGCAAGAGCCTGCTCAGCTGGAAACTGAAAAGTAAAGCAGTGGTCTTATGAGTTCTCAGTGTTATTATTTCTTTTCTTATTGGGGAGGCTCTATGATTCTCTTTTTATTTGCATAGCTTGCATTATTGTCATGCAGGCATACTTCCTTGAAGGACATTTGGCATGGGGTCCATTCTGTCTTTTGCTGCTCAGCTGTACTTTTATGTATTTCTATTCTGAGCATCTATATCCTTGAAGAAAACAGCTTAGATTATAGCAAAATTTGACCCTTATATATTTCAGATATTTTGATGGATGAAATACAGCGTTCACTTCAGTTACAAATAAATAAATAAATAGATAAAGGCAGTCCACTTGAGCCTGCTCCTAAATTTTAGGCCTTATGTGGGAACTACTGTGCTGTATGGCAAAATGAGCAGCTCTGGAGGAAATGAAGGACTTTTTGACTGTGACCATGTCTCGCTCCAATTTATAGGAGGGAGATGAGGTTCTTTTAATGTATGTATACCCGACGTGAGATTAAGAAGCAACGGTTCAAATGTTGGTCCAACCAGTTTATTACAAGTCCTAATTAGGGAGATGGGGAAGTGGAGGACGAATACTATTACTAATTAAGGTGATGGGGAAGGGAAGGCGGGCGATAGAAAAGATAGGAAAGAAGCAAGAATTGCATAAAGCGGGGATAGTCACCACCAGGATCCAGCAGAGGTCCCGTTGTTCGATGGTCCGGGGCAGAGGCTCAGGGGAGGAGGGCAGCAGCAGCGTGGCCGGTCTCAGGCAGCAAGACGGTGCAGGTACCGGGTAGGTCCGGGGAGAAGCCGCGGTGCAAGTCCGGGAGAAAGCAGCAGGTCTCCGGTAGCAGACCCAGGAGAGTCCATCAGCATGCAGGCATTCCGTAGGGAGGAATCTGATGGCAGACACCTTTCTTCTTCGGGAGAGAGTAGCAGCAGCAGCATGGCTGGCCTTAGGAAGCAAGCAGGTAGAGCGCAGAGCAAGTCCAGGAGGGAGAGAGGCAGGTCGTGAGGCTTCTCATGTCAGGAACTCTCTTTGTTCTTCTTCATGAGGCTTCTGTTGTCAGAAAACCTCTTTGCTCTTCATGAGGAATTCTGTTGTCAGAAAACCTTTGCTCTTCATGAGGAATTCTGTTGTCAGAAAACCTTTGCTCTTCATGAGGAATTCTGTTGTCAGAAAACCTAAAAAACATGGTTGTTTGTCCCTTTTTTATCCTTCTTCTTCTGCCTACGTGACATTCCTGGGCGCTTGGGTAAGAGTCATGTGCAGCACCTCCTGAGAGGGCCGTCTCCTTCGAGATAAGCCCACACAAAAGAGTGCTTCCCAGCCATTAATCTACAGCTTATCGCTCTCTCGTTGCCCCTGGCCTTGTCCATCTGTGCTCCTCAGACAAAGGATTTCGCAACCCAGGCCCAGGACCTGTCCATCAGTGTTCTCCAGACATAAGACTTCTCAACCTCTGGCCAGGGCTTGCCTGGACTTGTTCATCAGTGTTCCTCAGCAAACTTTGAGGCAATGGTATAAAAATAATAATCTCTTACAGACCACCATTCTGAGCCCTTTAACTAATGAGAACAAATGTGAGAATGTCCTTCTCTTTCTTAGATGAATGCCCACCTTCCAAATTAATTTATTTCCATGGAGGAACATTGAGGATTTGTTTTACAATGTTGATTACATTTTTGGAAATGAATCCTGAAAGCAAATTTAAAAGGGATGACATAAAAAAAAAAAAATTAGTATTTTTCTACTTCTTCTCAGGTATTAGATTCTCAATTATAGATTTCTGTAATCAAAATGTATTATTACATGAATGTTTTTCAAAACAGCATTCAATAAACTCTGGCAGCTATTTTGAGGGTGAACAGAAAGTTGTTTCATTCCTTGTAAAATTGTTTGCAATCAGATATATTTTTTCAAATGCTGTTCACCCTTCTTATAATTGTTTACCAAATAGCTGCAATAAAGTATACTTTTTCTATTCAGAGTACTAACGAACGGAGCATTTTCTGATGTCAGTTAAGAAAAGGATTTAAAATACTGTTATAGGAAGGTAGGAAGATCCCTGATTTGTGAGTGATGATGTTTGTGTTGTTCTCCATCCTGATGTCCCTGGTTAAACCTTTGGATCAGGTCCCACAGAAACAAAGCGTGTCTGTGTTTTAACTTGTAATCTCATAACACTTTATCTTCCCAAAATATATCTTCTTTGAGATCACTGTGTTTTGCTGTCACTATATGGACTGGCTTGCTGTCTGCTTTCTTAGTAACTACATGTGCCAAAGCAAATGGGTGGAAATAAGAGAAGTGCAGCGTGCATTGCTGTGAGACAGAACCTGCAGGATCACATCTTTCAACACATATCAGACCGCTTCCAAAAATACAGTTTATTACTTTGTCACCACCTCACACAAACAATAAAGTGAAATTACTCAGACAATAAACAGCTGAAACAAAAACCAAGCTATAGTGAGCACCTGCAAAGGCAGACAGTCATGCATTGGCATACATTGACAAAAAGAACATTCCAAAGTAAACCTAGCAGAACTCAGCTTAATGAGCAAATCTACTTGACAAATTTCATGTCTTTTTCTGCTCATTTGCAAGCTTTCATCATTACATTTTTCCGATTCTGAATTACCTGTTAAGTATTTCCTGCAGACAAATGTCAGCTTGTGAATTGCTCAGATGCTCAGTTGTTGTCATTACTAGAAATGTCTGATTGCCCACTTAGTTAAATGCTCCAAATTTCTCACCTTCTAGGCAAAATAGGTCTGCAAAGAGGAAGAGCATGGTAAAGATCCTGTACTATAAGTAAGATTGTATCCAGAATCTTTATTTCTATTTGCATGGAATTAAATTCAACTTCCAAACTTTTGCATTCGGGACTACTAGCGAGTAAAAGTATTAGAGAAGATGGCATAGTTGTTCCCTCATAATGTTGACTCTGACTTGGTGTAGCACTTAGACTCATGCTCATATAATGTTACAGAAGATATGCAGACATTTCATTCACATTGTTACTGAATTTGCCTCCAGGCATCAGAGTAGTATTAAGGTGGTATGACAGGATATTGAACAGTTCATTTGCATTTCAGCCCTGGCATTAATGGAGAAAAGTATTAAATTTTGATTCGTCTCTTATGGGGACCATTTGTTAAAAGTGAAAAAAAAAGAAAAAAGAGAAATGTTCACATGTGTGAGGGAAGTTTTCCTTGTGGGTCCTGCCTACAATGCCAGAAAAGTGGCATCTCTTACAGTGCTCCAGTGTTTGTGTTGCTATTAAAAGAAATTATAGGTCAAGAATGGATATCCAATTATGTTTCTGGGTTTCAACTTTCTATCAGCCCTTTCATTATAATTTGTATTTCCTTATCATTTTAGCTCAAAAATCATTTATTGGCTTTTTATCTAAAAGACCATTGTAAGAATGTCTGGTTTTGAAAAGATACCTGTCTGCCTTAAGTATCAATACATGCTGGAAGTTTGCAGTTCTGTCATGCAAGCATGTGGAGCTCATCCCACTCCATTTTTCAGTCATCTAAGGAAGATGTGGCCCAATGAAGGCATGCTGAGCTGGTGTGGTTTATGTGTGTTGGGGTATTAACTGGGAACGAAGACACGTTTTGTTCTTTCTGTGTCCTGTACCCTGTAGTTATATCTGCATCCTCCTGCAGTTTTCCTGCAGAAGCAACCAATTTTCACAAAGCAAATGAAGTTTTCAAGTAGCTTTTCAACTTTCTTGGTATTTGGTTAAGTAGTGTAGAAGTAGAATGTAATGAAAACCCTAGACACAGATGTCTCTGTTCTTATTACAGAAACAAGAAAAGAAATGAACTCGAGATTGCTCTGATGTCTTCCCTATAACTTAAAGGGTTGAAATGATTCCCCCTTGATTGCTGCACAGTGCTTTGGTCATGGAACTCTTTCTCTGCTGGAGTTTCATCTCATCAGTTGTACCACCTCTTTTGCTCTAGTCTGTCAGGATGGCTTGAAAGGATATTGATTAAGGGCTTAACTCCCTTTTTTATCACAGCTAATTACAATTTTTTGGCCACGTGCTAGATTTGAAGGTATTGCTTTTGGAGCAGCCTCTAACAAGTGAAGAGATGATTTGAACTTCAGTGAACTGTTTGCCAAAAGTTTTGAGTATCAGCAATCCAAATTAATATTCATAAGAAGAGTTTGAAAAGGAAAATTTTCCAGTTTTCTGAGGTATCTGTTAAGAACTCAGTTTATTTCCATAGGGAGTGCGAGCTGCTTTTCATCTCACCTTAATTACACTATTGATTTTCAAAATTTGGTGTGGCTTTTCTGCAGAATAAGCCACAAAAATTTTGCTTAGGAATTGGCTCTAAGAAAGCCATTGCATTTTTGAGTGAGCTGTTGAGCCCACCTTTGAAAATAAGGGATGAATAATTAATCAGTATTAAGGTCTTGATGTGCTAGATAAATATAATTATGCTTGTACAAGTGTCAGCTCAGTTACTATTATTTCTTGCTTTTTTTAATAATATTTGCATCCTTATAGAATATTCATTGTAGTGAGATGCTAGTGTATTTTCTTGTTATTGCATTCTCATTTTTTTTCTTTCTGAATCTGAACAGTCATTTAGAATTACGTATTATCATCTCAAAATACATAATATTTTAGTTAATCTGGAAAGCATGCTAAGAACAAGCTATTTAGGAAGAAGGAACAGCACTAATTAACTTTGTAAGGAATGAGATCAATACTCTTTTTTTCCAGTTTCTCAATTCAATCTCTCCATTCCATTTTCTGAGAACAGAATTGATGTAGGGTCTTGTCACAGATTTTCTAACCTCTCAAGTGAGTAACCATCTCTCCTGGTTTCCTCTACAAACACAGTCTTGTATGCTGTAACTGTTACCTGTTTATTGCATCTGAATCACAAAGCAGGTTGCTTGACTTCTCCAACAATTTTGCAGTTCAAATCCTGTCGCAGGCAAAAAAACCCCAACAGTTTCCGTGCCAAACCAAGCGTTTTTTTAGTCTAATTGAAGTCCTAATGGTCCAAAGAACGATTAGTAGTCCAGTTACACTGATACTTCCACTTATAACTCAAATTATATACTGTTAAAATTTATATATGCAAGCTTTCTAGTACCTTCTCCTTACTCAGGTGTTAAGTTACATTTCCATTGTCTCTCTGCTGAGTGGCTTGCTCTACAGGGAGATGAGAATATACCAGATGTGACCATTCCAGTCCTTTTCCAGAAGTGTGTGATGTTGATGTCATTGATTTCTTGTTCCTTGTCTTTCACTCCAGCTGGGGTCATCTTTCTGTGCAGCTGAAAGTTCTGCACCTTGCTCTTTTTTCATAGTATTGCTTGCATACAAATTGATAGTATATGGTGCCTTCTACATGTCTTGGGTACTTGATCGTCCTTCTCTTTGTTAACTCTAGAACTGGTTAGACCCAGTTCCCAGGAGTGCATTCACCATCACTTTTTCTCCTTCTTTTTTTTTTTTCCTTTTCTCTTAGCTCTTTAGCCTTCTGTATCATCGTGTGCCTGTACTTTTAAGGCCACTGCTGTAATCCTATGCCCGTATTCCCCTATGCTGCATTTTATCTACGGTTGTAGATCACTATAACTAGAGTAGCAGCATGTTATTGCTGTCTATTAGTTTCATGTTTTATATTTATATGTGTATATAAAAAACAATAGATAGTTCACTGTACCAGAAGTACAAAAACAATTGTGTCTGCTTTTCTGACGCTTGCTGCTGCAAGCAAAGCAAGCTAAGAAGAAAAGCACATCTCTGCATGGCCAAGAAAAGACCAGACAGAGCCTGAGAACACCCGAGGTCTGTGCTGCAGGTCAGCAGGTTGTGGCCTGTTCCAAGCAAAGGCAGCACTATATTTACTGGGCTACAGGGCTACGTAACCAAGAAAAAGCCTGAGTTACCTGCAAGTTTATTCTCTGTGAACACAACTGTAAACTAAACCTTTCACTTTTCTCTTTCACCACAGTGAAATAAAACCTATAACTGCCTTTTTCACACTTACCTGCTTGCAGACTTAACCTTGTTGCTCTCACAGTTCCTTCTACCCAGATTTCTACCTAGATCTCCTACACTTGTGTCATCCATACTCTGGAACTGTGCTTATTTTCTTTATCTGTGAATGATAAAAGGTACCTAAGGGGTTCTGTGAGATATTTGAATGCTTGAAAATGATGCCTTAATGAATAGTGAGGATGAAATATAAGCTTGTGTATATTCCTCCTGAGTTTTTAGATTCTGAATTTCAGGCAGAGGGAATAGGGCTGTGTCTGGTGGATATGCTGAGTACTGAGCACACCAAGAGAAAAATCTGAGCTCACAGAAATTTGCAACAAGCATTCCAAGTAATGATGCTCATTCCTCCTGTGATTTTCAACACCCATTTTTTCCTCCTCTTCTTTGATTGCTAATCAAATCATATATAAAATCGCTTTGCTGATGAATCTCACTCAGTTTTGGAATCTGTGGACGGTCTCTCTTATGTATTTATCTACCAAAACACATACTTTGATTATTGTATACCTACATAATACAATTAATCTTTTCAGAAGCTTAAAAGAGTCTTAAATATCCCAGAAGGTCATTAAGTGGGCTTGTTCTCAAGTCTTAAAAAATAAATGGACTGCTGATTTGGTAGTGTTTTGAGCATGATTTAAGTAACCACAGTATCCTGTTTCATGAACTGTGTACAATCTAAGACTTCTTTATATCAATTTTCATGTTAGGGAATGTTACTGTGGGTTTTTGTAATTTTGTCTTTTTAGTTGGTACTGAGAAGAAAACAAGCAAACTAAGGAGAAAAAGGGTAAGAAAATAGTTCTTGCTATACCTCTGTTCTTGTGGGTTTTTTTCCTTTTCTTCTTATGTGACAGGCTTTTGTGTATTTGTCCAAGCTCTCAAGGATTTTTTATGATAGTTTGGTTCAGAGATTCTGGAAATGTAAGATTTGAGGGAATAATGAAAACGTCCACGTGAAGAGGATGTGGGACAAAAGCAGGCTGTTACTGCATTTCTCTGCCTATATGCTGACAGTAATGCCATGTGATTGCAGTAATGGACCCAAATGAATAATAAGCCTTTTTGGGGGGGGAGGGAGGGGGGCAGGTTAAACTGTCAGCCTATCCCTAAAATATTCGTCTGTCTGTCTTCCTGAGTTGGCGTAGCTCTTCCTGATGCTGTTTTTATGCGCATATTGTGCAAGTAGAGTTGTCACACCAGTTTTGCTTTGGCAAAGGTCAGTGTGTGAAGTTTTCTGCTTGACTTTAGAGTGTAATACTTGATGCTGTACTAAGGTTAAATTATCCATTTAAGCACTGTCTGAAATGAGTTGTCCTTTGTTCACCATGCTTTTATTTGAGTCATACTATATAATAAATAATGAATGCAAAAGAGAGGCTGCAGTTCAGTTACAAATTATTATTTGCAGAATTACTACTGACCTCTCATTAGCACTTACAAGTGTCAGACCAGCTTTTCAAGTACTAAGGAGATTACATAATGAAAACTCTTAATTTAAGATATATGAATGGCCAATAGACCAGTCACTACGTTGATTTCAGGTTTGGTTCAGACTGTGAAAAACCTTTATACAACTGAGCAATGAGAAGGAGAAGCTAACTACTTCTGAGCAACTTTGAAGTCTGTATACATTTTTTTGATTTGCCTACTCTTCGAAAGAGAACTAAATGTATTAATAAATAGCTCATTCTTCTTCCAGTCTTCTTTAAAAGCTTTCCTTTCTTTGAAGAAAAGGTAATTTGTTGTTTGTTTGTTTCAAAAGCAGGATTTTTTTTATAGTAGTCCAGTATTTAATACATTTCCACTATTCAGTATTACATTTTCATTACTTATTGTAAAGCATCCCATGATTCCATCTACCTAGGCATACATAGCCTGTTCCACAGTTTAGTGGTTTTGACAGGAAAATTATATAGCTCTATTTAAAGTGCAAACACAGTAGACAAACAGAATGTCTAAAATACTTTTTATTCACAAGCATGCACCACAATGCTACTAGGTATCACCAAATCAGGGAAGATAAATATTGCTTTGAACTTGAGCAACTTATAGGTGTAAGTTAAAGTTGTGTTATGCTCTCTCTATTTTTACTTTGTCATTTGTTTTCTTGCCAAAAATCACCTAACCGGTAAGAGATAAATATGTACACATTGTTTAGGAATGACATATTTTCTCTTTCTGCTACAGTCATTCTTGGCATGCAGTCACCTTCCTTCACACCTTCCTCCTCCTGGGAAAGCTAGAGGAATATGCTTGGTTTTGAAGTAGCAACTTAAAAATATCTCCAGGTGTAATCCAGGTCTTGTAAACAAAGGAACCAAGGATCTTCCGTGTGACACGCAACAGGGACGTTCTGCCCTCCTGGTGCACTGCTGGAGCTCCAGCCTTCTAGCTACTGTTTTATGGTAACAGTGTTTCAGCATCTTAGCATTTTTATTGTGTATGGAAGAATCAATCTTCCTTACAAAATACCCAAGAGTGAGTGAGTTGTGCTTGCGTAGCAAATAGTGCTCTATATGCCAGATTATAGCCACAATTCCAGTGTTGAAAGATATTGTGTGATCTGTCTGTAGAGATTTACTGGGTTTACATATGACTAAAGAACTAATGGCACAGTTATGCTGTAGCTCTGTGCTTAGCTGTCAGCAGCTGGGAGCCTGCTTCAAAGAGATGAGCGTAAGTAGCAAGTTGAAGAGTAACAACCTTTGGAATATTTTTCTGATGGCAGAATACTGTACAAATAGAGTAATGTGGATTTAGAATATTTAAGCAAATATTTGTTTGCTTTTCTGCTTTTAATTCATTTAAATGGAATTAAGACAGGATGGATTAAGACAGTGCTTTGCACTTTGGATTTTCAGAATTTCTTGGTTTTGTTTCAGTTTCATTCAGAAGCTCAGTATTGTTGTTTAGTCACTTCGGATACATTGTCATAGGGTCAGACCATTTTATTTTGCCCAATTCCATTCTGGTGAACTTAAAAGGGGAAGGAAAAAAAAAAAAAAAAAAAAAAAAAAAAAAAAAAAAAAAAAAAAAAAAAAAAAAGTCCAATACTTATGACCAATGGTCATTTCTCCTCTGACCTCCTGCTGAATGCAGCTCTGCTCCTGGAACCTTAAAATTAGATGAAACAGTGTTGCAGAGGGCCTGGAGCTGTGTAGTTTCTTATGCCTGAGTTTTCAAAATGAGTAACACTGAAATATTTTAGCATTCATGTAATGTTTTCCCAAAACTTCTGTGCTAACACGTCCGAAAGTTTCTAGTGCTGTTCTATAGCACGTCTTTGACTGAAAAAAATATTGTGGTCATTTTCTGTAGCATTGTTTTTCTTCTGGTATTTTGGTACAAATTGTGTCAGTCTAGAATTGCAAGACTGTTGTAGGAAAATCACTGAATATTTGTCTACTAATGTTTCCTTTGTGAAGGGAAATGTACTGTTCAAAACAGCACCTGCTTTTCCTCTGAGGATATCTGGTTTTGTTGGTGACAGCATGTCAAAACTCAAGGTTTAGCTCTCTTGTGTATCTTTCATGTCTTAGTTTATCAATACAGATCTTATTCAGACTTTTATCATTTATTTCACCTGGTAGTTCTTTGGAGGGAGATAAACTGCTACACGTAGGCAAAGTGTAGGGTGTGATGGTTCTACCTAGAAGCATTTTATAATGTCTGAGTGAGCAGACTGTAAGACTAAACAGTGAAAGGAACACCCAAGCTTCTAATTTAAATTCTTCAGTATACTGCTGAGATGTCATATGAGACAGAGTTCAGTCTCTGTGCTCAGAGCTCTAGCAGTTCTGGAATGAGTGGCACATGCTGCCTGGAGCACTGCTGGCAGGTGCAACTTTGGAACAAAAGCTACCCATATTTTCAAGATATATCAGATGATTATAATAGCTCAATCTTAAACTTCATGAACCATAGAGCTTTTAACAGGAACCTTACTTGTCAAGGCAGTCCTTTCCTAGCTTTGAGTTTGTTGGTGCTAATTGGAGGACTTCCATTAATGAACTGGTCTGTTATTCACAGATGGACTGTTTGGCAAAATGCATCTTCTGCAATCACCAGACTTCCAGTCTTGAGCAGTCATTACTGCTCTCTCACTTGTTCACAGAGGTTTAGGTTAGGAGGTATTGCTAATAGCATTTTTTAATCCATGTAGCTCCATTGAAAAAGACTGTATTAGCACTCACTTCAGTGAATACCTGTTCATATTGGCCAGACTGATCAGAAAACAGTTCTATTGTGTATTTTTGAGTTTGTGGAGAATTTTCTGGCTTTGATAAATTTTTAAGCAATGCTTTATGTGCATGTGTTTCTGTGCATTATTCTTATAAAACAAGCATCCATAGTTCTCTAGGCAGTAAAGTAGTATATTGACATGTTTTACATCAGGTAAATACTTTTTTTTTAAATACGTAGTTTGAGAAAGGAAAGCTTTTTCTCTGTGGAGGCATAGTAGATGGAGAACATAAAATGTAATTATATGTTAGCAGTGTCCATGATTCCTTGTTTCATTTCTTGTTTCTGCCATTGACTTAACTTTAACCTTCAATCTCAAGAATCAAGAGGGCATTGCTGTTTGTGCTTCGGTTTGTTGATTTGAAAACTGTTTAATAACAATTTTTTCTGTTAAAACTGAATTCATTTTTCTGAAGCCCATTGGAGTAAAGGATGATATATATGTGCCAAGTACTATTACACTGTAGACTGTTTTTCAAATTTCTAACTTCTATTGTCAGTCTGTGGCAGTTATTGTATATTTGTATCACTGAGAGAAGATTTACTGAAATGCAAAACCCGTGGGATGCAAAAATGCTTAATGTCTACCTAGTAAGTGTAGAGTGCAGCACTGATAAGGAACTTTGCAAAGTTATGCTGATACAGCGCTGTGCTTGTGGAACGACAAGCAAATTATTGATTGGAGCTAGAAAGTCATCTTCTTGTAGCTGTTGTTTGTCTTCTCTTTCTACTATGAGTCCCTGGGGACTCAGTGGGGAATTTGACTGTAGTCTGTACCGAGAGTGGATTTATAGTCTTTAACTGTGAAGAAAATGGGGCTTATCTTTTGAAGCAGGGTTGTAGACAATTACAGAAAGTGAATTTGTTGGCTGGGTTTAGAGTGAGCCAACACAAGGACATACAACATGAGAGGAAATTATAGCTCCCTCCCCAAGAATCTCTTGGCATTAGTCATTTTTTTTTTTTTTTAATGAAATAAATGAACATATCATCGTTCGAAGTCTAAAGGGCAACTCTATATACATAGCTGAAAGCGTCTTGATCACTTCAGTTGTAATGTTAGTGATGGCATTTAGTATCTTGCCACCTTCCTACGTGAACCCTGGCTGAAACCTATGCTCAATTTTGATTGTGTTGTTTTGAGATAAGATTGTACATTTCTCCACTAAATAAAACCCTGCGTGTGCTTCAGCTACTGACATCTTCACAGCACAAGGCTTTTGAACTTAGAGCAAAAGTTGTTGTGTTTCAACATTTCCGATTTCCTGATAAAGTACTGTGAAACCAAAGCAATGCTGCCAAAGTTTATTCAATCAATGAAACTGCCTCCACCCTCTAAAACTATTCTGCTTAATCTTAGACAGGCATTATCTTTTGGGGGAGGGAATTGTTTTTCTGGTTTTCGTTTTTAATATAGTGAATAAGATCAAAGTTACTATAGTTTGTATTCTGCATAAAGGCCTGAATCAAGTTTTCTGAGTGAAGCTTCATCTCCTGGGGTTTTGAATTCCCCCTTATTATTACCATGTTTATCTGTTTTTTTTTTTTGTTTTGTTTTGTTGTTTTTTTTTTTGTTATATATCTTGAAATGCTTAAATGTGTTATACATTACATATATTATTTCTACTGCTGAATTGACTACAGCATCAGTTCCACAACCGTTACTCCTCTCCCCATTACACCTTCCTGTGTTTGTCCAGCTTATGTATAAAGGGATTTTTAAATAATGTGAACAAATAGCTTTAACAGTAGCTACAGATATTTTTGATTCCTCAGTACCATGTAAGCCTGCCAAGTGACAGCAGAATTCACCTTGATGAGAGGCCTTGATTTCTGGCTGCTAATGGAAGTATGTTTCAAAATCTGTTTCAATGGAAGTTGTTTAACAACAAGCATTTACATTCCTTTTATTTTTCATCAAGAACCAATGTGATTTTAAAGAAAGTAAGGTTTATTTTACAGTGATGATTAGTCCCTGGTGTAATGGAGTGTCCTGAAAGTGTTTAATTAGGCAACAATAAAAGGTACGAAATGAGCAAGGCTGATTCTGTAGATAGCTGATGATCATACTGAGAAAAATCCAAGTAGAGAAGCCTGTTGCTTCTAATAGTTTAAGTACCTTGCACACCCACTGCACGCGCTGAGTACAGTAAAATGTTCTATCACGCATTCTCTCCAACATACCCAATATAAGATCCATACATGTGCCGTAATAGCAGGGTAATTAATTCTGGCTTAACTATTTAGATAGTTATTAAGTGCTGCAATTACAGGCTTTCCGAATGGCAGTACAGAGAAGCAGAAAGCTATTCTCTACACCTCCCTTCCCATACCCCCTGGCCCCATATTTGAGTGTTCTGAAAAACTTAAGTTCAGCTACATAAGGAAAAAAAACCCTGCAGGAGTGCATCTTAATGTGGTGTTAATTGTGTGAAGGAAGAACATAGCTCAGGAACACAAGAGGGTGCATTTGGAACAGGACAAATAATCCAAAAAACAAGTATGATGAATTCACTTTGTGCTGTGGTTGTTGCAGCACGTTTGTTTATATTGATCTGAACGGCATGGAAATTTTCTTTCATCTGTCATTTACATTCATTTTACCTCTTGCAGTTGCCTCTGCCAGCTTACATGCTTGTTTTCTGGTGAATCTATTAATAAGATTTCCAGTACATCAAAAGAATTTATTTTATGCAAAGGTAGAATATAATATACCTAAGGTGTAGGAGGGTTCCTAGCTTCAATTTTACCTACTAAAAGTTATTAATGACTTCTGTGAAGTAAAGGAAAAATCAAAAGGATAATGCTAATTGCGTGGTATGGATTTTTTTTCCATTGCTTACTCATTTAGTTGGTGACTTGCAGAACAGGATATTTACACAGTAGCTTTCTTCTGATTGCAGTATGCCACCTGAACTGACAAAAAAAAAAAAAAGACGACATGTCATCTTCTTTATTAACAGTCGTGGGATGCAAAAATGCTTAATGTCTACCTAGTAAGTGTAGAGTGCAGCACTGATAAGGAACTTTGCAAAGTTATGCTGATACAGCGCTGTGCTNAAAAAAAAAAAAAAAGACCAAATGTCAAATTCATTAAAAACAGTAGGCAAAGAAACATAACTAGTGCTGCAAGTTTGTATTTAAACATTTTGCCTGGAAAATATGTGAAGTGCAACTTTGTTTTGTACAAAGCACAGACGTCCTGTATGCCAATGAAAATAAGAAATATCCTGAAGACTAGAATTAATATGACTTCTTTATTCAGGCAAATTCATGCATAGTGATAGCTTCAGGGTGAGCTAACAGGGCAGTTACATGGGTATTCAGTAGTGTTACTGATGCAGGAGTTTGTCTGCATGTGCATGGTGCGTGTGTGGAAAATGCCTATGCCCACTGTGTTCACCTGTTGCCCACATGACTTTTATGTAAGCCTTGCTGATATCAATGCTAATACTTTTCCCCCCACAAGCCCTCTTTTCTTGTTGCTTTCTTTCAAAGGTGCTCTTTTGATCTCAGCAATCTCACTTTCTTCTCCTAAGCAGTAAGAACATAGTGTAGGCCCAAAGCCTTACCTCTGTTTTTAAATGACTTTATGTTACAAGGAAGGATCACTGTGCTTTTCTGGGTCACCTAGAGCAGGCATTCACCCTTCTTGATCATCTCTGTGCTGTGCGAGTTTTTAGAGTATTGTGGGTTTATTGGTTGCGTGTTCTGTAGGGCTTGTATGGAGAGCATTTTCACAGCATTGCAGAATCATGGGCTGGTTAAGGCTGGAAGGAACCCCAGAACTGGCCACGGTACTCCAAGTGTAGCAAGTTGAGTAGAGCATTTATTTACCTCTCATTATTTACCTTTGATCTTACTAAGATTGGCATTAAATTTGAATAATTTTGAAGTAAAGATGGTAGAAGTATTAATCTTTTGTTGTGTCGTGAGGTAATAGAAGTAGCCACTGCCATGCACTCAAGGAGTTTCAGAAGTGGCATTCGTTGTTGTGCCCTTGTCCTTCTTCCCTGGACCCTTTTCTTTTTCTCAGTTCTTTGGGCATCATTCCTCAGGATTATGTGATTTATGAGTATGCCAGTAATGTTATTTTTGTTATTGTACAGTAAATGGTTGGAACTAGCTTGCTCTGAAGTAAAACAGTGGTGTGCTCAATGCTGCTGCTCTGTGTGGGCAGCAGCCTTCAAGCCTGTGAGGAAGGCCTGGCCTCAGCTGTGCACCACAGCTGCACAGTCCTTGTGTGCATGCATTGCTCTACTACCTCTCCTTGGGGTGTTATGTTTTTTGCTTTAGTATATTTCTCTGGACTTCTTGAGTCACTTCTATTTTCTTATACATTACTTTGCATGGCTTTAGTTCATGTTTTCTCACTCAGGCCAGTAACACTATCTTCTAGAAAAGCAACCCACAGCTCTGAGCATTACCAAACCAGGTGTGTGGTGACGGACATCTGAACCTCCCAAAACCAGGCCCAGAATTACAGTTGCTTTCCATAGCTACACTCTGGTTGTGTTGTAAGATGATGAGCCTCCTGTCTAAAGGCAGGTGCTGGTGCTGAGCAGGGGCAGCTGCAGGCATAGCAGCCTGCACAGGTTGCTACAGCCACAGGTGGGTTGCATGCTCTTCAGCTGCAGGTGGCCGCTTTCATCTTGCTGAAGAAAGAAAGAAAGGGTTTTCCTCAGGCTTCAGCCAGAACCTCTCTCTTCTCCCTGCCCAGAACTGTATTATTTCTTTATACATACTAATATATGCTGCATTGGTGTATTTTGCTGTGTGAAGAAAGATAAGTAATCTTAATAGTCACAAAGAATGGCTGCTGTGAATGTAAAAATGATCAAGGAAGATTTAAGAAACAAGAAAAGGCTAATGGCTGTATATTTTGTTTTACTGAAATCATGCAAGTGGTGAATACTGAAAGACAGTTATTTATTCTGATTATCTGAAAGGACAATTGTAGAGACACAGCTCTGTAGGAGCAAAGAATAGTATCAGTGATACAATACAGCACTTAAATTCATAACATTTATTCATTTACAAATTCATATTTCAGACATCCGTTTAAGAATGTTAGTAGAATTCATTTCAATATATTTTAGTAATTTTGAATATTTCATGTATTCTACTGTAAACAATTTAAAAATTTATTAATTTCCAACCTGACCATTTACCTATAAAAATGGGAGATTTCTGGCTTTAATCAATTAAAATGTAATGCTTTTTATTAAAACAACTTGAGATTAAAATGAATATTTTAGACATTTGAAATAACAAAGTGTTCACTGTGGCATATATTCCATAGCATCTATCCTACTTACAATGACAATACTGAAACAAAACAAAGCCTACCAGTCAAAAATTTATTTATGTCAGTGTATTGAATAACTTCTCATATCAGGAGTAAAACTTTCATCTTGCAATTGGATTTCAGGACGTACATTTTGATCTCGAAAACCATTCTTGGATTATTCTCAGTGGTATCGCTTCTTGATCCAGGACAGATTATCCAGAACCACGGGATTTTAATGAACATAATGCTGATAAAAGTTGCCATTCTTAAATGCTAGAGTACGAAACAATCGCAGCCTCCAGATTTTCTTTATATTCTCCTGCCTCTTCATTAACCATTTCACCCAAAGATGGACTAAATATAACTGCCATCAGAATGTACTTTAGGTTACCTCAGATGGCAAAAACACTGTACATTTATAAGAACCAGCAAGGTAGGTGGTTGAAGGATATTTGCTGAAGGACACAAAGATATGTGTTGCAAGGAAATATTGATACAAAGAGCGGAACAAAGAATGATTTCACTTCTTAGTAAGTATTGAGTTTTCTGAGAGCCTATTTGGAGTGGAAGGGTATCTTTCTGGCTATTCTTTTCCTTCTCCTGGAAGAGCAAGACGTGTTTGTTCTAACTACAAAAAATATACTAATTTTATCTTTCCACTTTAACTATTTTTCTTTCTCATTCTAGCTAATAAAATACGTGATAGGAAAAATCATAGACGTACTGCTATAATGAATACTAATGTAACAAATATACTGAGATAACTTTCCAGTTGGTAAAGCACTCTGAAATGGTACGTGTTCTTGTACCATAGGATGATTGTAGCAATGTTGATAGAAGTAGGGGAAAATCTGCCACCTTCAAAGCATCATTTCTAGAGAAGCAATCTAGCCCAGATATGCCAAAGCAGTTCTTTTCTTCTCCATTTAGAAAAGGCCCATTGCTTTCTTGATAACTTCTGTGTTGAGGCTTGTTAGAGAGATGTGCCAGAAAGCCTGTTATTTTACTGTCAGGGTGCAGCAAGGGCTGGCTGCTCCGGGGGACCAGGAGTGACAGGGTTCCCCATGGCTTTTGAATGCTACTGTGAAAGATGTCAGAATTGTTGGAAATGTAGTTTAAAAACCTGTGGAATCAAAAATATTTGGTTGTTTTCCAGAACAAATTGGGGATGTCTTTCTTTCTTTCTTTCCCTTTATTCTAGATGTGTCTCAACCTCTTTAGGTTCCAAAACTTATATTGCCACTTGCTCTCTGTTAATGTACTTTTACCTTTTTTTTTTTTCTTTTTCTTTCTCTTCCTTTTCTTCTTTCTTCCTTTCTCTTTTATTTTGTTTGTTTTTATTTTTTAAACTGTAACAGAGCAAATTCATCTACTACAATTATGTGTGTGAATATTGTGCATCAGGTCTGTATCACATATAAACTACTTGGTAATACTCTCATCCAGCAATGCTGCAGGCACAAATTCTGCAGAACCTCGATTTATTTTGTAGAATGAAGTACAGCTGAACTGATGCACAACTACATGTGGTAGAGTATTTAATGACACTGCTTCAGCATGCCTTAGTTTGTATGTGTATCTGTTTTTCTCCTGACTTCAGTACACTTTCAACTCAAAGAAGCAAAATTAGATATAAATCCCTTTTTCTGAGAAACGCTATTAAAAATAGCTCCATTTGTTGGTTAGAAACGATGAAGGCACATTTTCAAGCTTTTTCAAGTGAATGTTTATGGTGGCCTGTGAAGTTCTGTGCATGTGTATTGCTATAGAAAGTTTCGATCTCTAAATGAAAAACTGAATAGAAGAAAATCATGTATGAAAATTGAATCAAGTTCTTGAGATTTCTTCTGGGTCTCTAAAGCTCTAATAACCCATTCTGCTTGAACTTAGTGGCTTATCCTTGACTGGCACGATGCAAAAGTAGGCACAGTAAGTAATTCATTTGAACAACATTTATTATTCCATAAATCTATACCTACAGATGAAATACATTTATCTGAAGCACAACTTAAATTAACAGAATGAAAATAGAGCTAGAGTGCTATGTGCATTTATGAAAGTATAAATTCTGCTCTATTTCAATAAAAACACAAAGAAAATAGGAGGTAAGCAATACTGTTGCTTTTAAAATAAATATTCATGGTTGTAGTAACATCTGATCAATCTTTCTGGGAGATCTATGCTGTTGGGTCAGAAGTGATGTGAAATGTTACAAAAATATTTCTACATTCTGTTATGTTATTGTAACTAATATGGCTTTTCCTATCAGAAATAAATAATGTGTGATAACAATATCAAATATGATAACCCGGAAAATGATAATATACTAAAAAAAATCAGAATTTAGACTTCCCCAATTCTCAGCCTTAGCAACAGCACTGCTTTAGTGCCACTTTTGTGTGTAATTTTTATTTAATCACATGTCAAACTGAAGACTTACTTAACATGTATTATACTTTAAGAAGCATGCTTTCAGCTTTCATTTTGACATCTAGTTAGCATACAATAACTGCCTTTCAAAAGCAAAATAAAATGTTTGACAAGCTTTAAATGTTATTTTCAGTTTTATTTGTTCTTTCAGTTCTTTGTTGTTATGTTGAGAAGCAAGAAAAATCAATTTAATTGTTAAATGTTACTGGAAAATGTTGTATTAGGTACAAGGGGGATTAGATTCTGAAAATAAATACTCATTGAGGTTCTCAGTCAGAAGTTTGTGAAGTTCCAGGTTTGTAACATTTTCTTCATCAATTATTAGTTTTAATGAGTGTTGAATGGCCTCTGTGCTGCAAGTGGAAGGTGAGAGCATTGGTGTAACTCTGTCAAAGCGTATGAAACAAAATATAGCAGTTATGGAACAAAATGCAGTAGTGTATAAAATTTGAGCTGGAAGTTACCTTTTGATTAGGAATTTTATTTAAGAACTTTAAGAAGTTGTGGTCATAACTGAAGGCAGTTGTCAGGTTATTTGAAGTTTTCCATTTTCTACTTTCCTAGCATTTAAAAGATGTAAGTAATAGAGAAAATGAATGCTAATAGCAAAAATAGATTTTAATATTAAAAAATGTATTCTGTGTACTTCTGTATTCATTGGCTGCATATGCGTGGAGAAAAATGTTGAAGTAGTCCTTTTATTTTCATGCTACCTTAGAACATCTAAATAAATTCTATTTTAAATTAGAATTATCATCTAAATAATATAATTGATTCAACATAAACCAAACAGTAATTTTTTTCTTTATGATCTCCTTTTAAAAGGATATTAATTTGCTTCAATGAATGAAGATAATAAGGTTAATAGTTTAATATTCTTCAGTTGATATCTACTGCTTTTTCTATTACCTTTTTTCAGTTTTTGATTATAAATTAGCTAACCCCTGGTGTATAATTCCAGAAATCATCCCTTCAGAGTATCCAAAGCTATTTACTCATCTTTTATTCTTCCCTCTGCCACAGCCTAATTATTGTAGTGAAAGATTGAACACATAATAGTTTGGGGCTTTGATCAGTCTTTATATAAATTTCAATAATGAGAGTAAAAGGTTTGAGGTTTTCTGAGATAATTTGATCCCTCCAGACACAGGCTGCTTTTACAAAATGCATTTCATTTTGGAATGCCGTATGAGACTTCTGACAGAACTTGTGACTGAGTTCATAACGTCTCTGGAACCAAAATTTTCTTTTCAGAACAATAAAAATAATTTAATACTGTTTAATGTACCAGAGAAATTACATAATTCTGGATACTTTTTTACCTCTTTTTAACTAGTTGGTCTGACTGTATTACAAGTTCCTCAGCATTTTTAAAATGCAGTAAGAATACATAAAGGTTTTGCTTGCATTTGTCCCTTTTTGACAGGGTAACTGTCATTTAAATAAATAAAATAAACCATAATCCTCGTTATTCTATTGCTATCGGTGATAACTCCCTTTGGAAATAAATAGAAAAGCAGCTGGAGGCTGAGGATATTTTATAATCTTATCAATTGAAATTTTAATGCCTCAAGGAGGAAATTTCCAAAATAAATGTGACGGAAGATAAGTCCCATCTTTTGGCAAAGTTTTATTAGAATGGCTTGTTCCAGATCATTGTCTGATGTCTGCATGAATTAAGAGAATGGCAGCACTTCTAAGTAGAGAAACCAAAGTTCTTTTCATCTTGATAAATTGTTCCAGAAGTGCTCTGCTCTGTCTTGGTCCTGTCAGGTGAGACATAGGCAGGGACATTGTCAAATCGTAAGTGATGAGCTTTTAGTTGATTCTGGTTTATTTTAAATCATCTGCTTTTCATCTTTCTTACAATTAACATCTCAATTTATACAACTAAATATTTGCAGCTCTGTAGTTTTTGTGGTAATTTAAGAGACACTTGGATTTCTCATAGATATTGTAACAGCAGACTCATTTAAGACAGAAGCAACTGTATGATCAATTCCCACATGCAGCTTACATGTATCTTACATGTATGCGAAGGCAGGTGCAGTTTTGTATGCAGGGGGTAAATCTAGATCTTTGCAGGGATATTTTTCCTGGATCAATTCCACAAAACTTTAGTTTTTTAGTAGACAGAGGTTGCTGGTGTGAATAGGGCTGTGAGAGGCAGTTGCCAGTTAAGAGGTAGAATAGGATGTTATTTTTTTCTTTTAAGTTTTATATAAGTCATAAACTTTCATAAGTTATATATTAACTAGTTATTTCCAAAGAGTTAAATAATACTATTCTGATGACACCAATTTATTTTGAGTGGGTTCTAAGACTTCTCCTACAGTCCCAGGAGCAATCTTCCCACCCCTTTCCGTCCTGTGTGATGAGGAATAGTTCTGTGCTCAGGTTTCCAGATTTCTTGGCTTGATCTTTTCCAGTTTCCCTCAGCTGCCAAATGAGGGAAAATCTAACACTAGAAATTTGGTAGATGTACAGATCTGCTTCAGAAAGCAGGACTGGAACATACAGTGTACTTGATTGACAAAGAAATCATCTGGAAAAACAGAATGCCAGAAAGAATGAATGCAAAGTGCTGATTTACACTGCATTAATCAGTGAGGAGACAACTGGCAAAAGTCCATTAGAGATGGAGCTGGACCCTAACCGTAGCCCTCACCCTAACTTGGGACAGAGTTATCATTTGGCAAGGAAATGTATTGCAAAAAAAAAGACAAAGAGGCAGTGGAACCTGCAGGAGATGTGAAATAATCCTTCATCTCTTCTCTGCGCTTTGAAGATATCCACTGAATCTCTGTAACAAGTTTTAAGCAGTACACAAGGAATCGTGTGAGCGTGCATGCAAGGGAGAGCAGTAAGAAATATTAGAAAACACAAGACAGATTGAAATAATAAGATCTGTTTATTCTGAAATAGACTAAAGTGCCAAATACCAGAAAGATGAGTGGGGATAAGCAGAGCATGATGAATAAGATGGAAGCAGTGATTTATTTTGTAACAAGAATGAGTCAGATTTGACATTGGAAGAAAACCTATCCATTAGTAACGGTGAAGCATTAGAACAGGTTTTCTGGGAAAGCAGTGAATTTCTTACTGGTAACTTCTAAGAACAGTTTTGACTCACATCTGTCAGGAATTACGTAAGTGAAGTTGATCTTGGCTGTACCGCGCTGTGCAGCAGCTGTCTTTGGGCATACATAGTAATGTCACAGTGGAAGACATTTTGAAAAAAAGAGGAACTTCACTTTGTAGCAAAAGTTTCATATACTTCATTGCATTCAACACTGTGACCTATAAGTGACCAAATACCTCAGGGTAGTGTGTACTTCTTTCTTTTTTTCATCACTGCATGGAAAATACTATCTTCAGCAATTCTGGAATGGGACAGTTTTGCATTGCCTTTCAGATGAAATTTTGATTATTTGCCTTTGAAATGAAGTTTTTATTATTAAGTTAAGAGCATTTCAGATTGTTGTTTGTTTTTATGGTTTTCTTTTTTAACGTTAGTGTTGCAAGTTTTCAAGACACTGCTAGCAGATCTGCTTATTTTTTGCTTCTACATTTTCTTTCAATACTGTGATAAATTTACATTTCAGTAAGAATGAAAATGTTGTCCTGTGCCTGATGCGTTAAGTCTTTTATTCTCCTGGCCCTTCCTCCAAGCCATGAGCTGTGCTCCTTCCTCTGTTTCCCAGCTTCCAGTCTTTTACTGTTGAGACACAGATCTGTGGTATAATGGAAATCAAAGGGGTTGTAATGAAATGTCTGAAGCAGAGTAGTGGAATCTGCTTTCAATTCATTAGTTTAATGGATGTGCAAAATCTATTAAAATTGTTTTCAATACATAAGTCATGTTATTGTTTGTTCTTTCTCTGACTTGGAAGAATACAACAACATTAGAAGTGTGTCACATTTCTTTAGGCCCAAAAGTGTGAAGCAGCCTTTAATGGGAAAGAAAATGTTTTCTGAAAACTAGAAAACTGAGCTGTGAAATAAATTGAGCCTCAAAAACTGATTGAAATCTCCAAGTCAATATACAAAAGGCATCCAAAGACTTGTGAAGTCTGACAGAATCTCTTTAGTTTGTGGTGTCTTTCATTTTGCATCAGGGCTTACTTTTCTAAAAAGTAGAAAAAAGCAGTGCTGTCAGGTGAAGCGGGTTATGAAAGCAGGCTGCCTGTTCACGAAAGCCTGAAATTGTGCAGAACTGTAGATAATGCGTCTTCAGCAGATAACTGAAATAATACATTTCCTAAATTGGTTGCATTAAGCAATTACTGATACTGTAGAGGAAACCATATAATTTTCTTCCTTCCTTGTAGCCTCAGCGCCGTGTCACGTTTCACCTACCAGATGGCTCCCAGGAAAGCTGTAGTGACAGTGGACTTGGAGACCACGAGCCCAGCAGTGGTGCCAGCACATCGCACCCGCTGCCCCTCGGCTTCCCGCAGGAGGAGTACTACGAGCAAGCGTCGCCCAACAGCCGGACAGAAGGAGATGGAAACTCGGACCCCGAGTCCAGTAAGTGACAAACTCTGGTCATGTTGGTCATTAAATTACTTGAATAGCAGAAGAGGGCTTCCCTTTAAGGCAGTGATTGAAACTGAATGTTGATTTGAACATAGCCAGAAAGGACTGTACTTCTTACAGTGCAGGGTGAGTTTGCCCACTTGGAAAGAAACAGTTTTGAGCTGTAAGGAGTTTATTAGATTGCCTGGTATTTTTGTAAATCTCAGGCGCTGTACACATAGGCACTTTCTGAAGATGTTAACACTGTTGCCTGTGCAGTTGAAAATGCTGTTGTGAGGGAGTTTATGCTCTCTTGTATGTTTTCATATCTAACATTACTGCACACACCAGTTTGCTTTTACAGGAAGAACTTCTGGATGGCACTGCAGTCTTTAGAAATGAGGGTTTCTTGATTTCTCTTTTGAGAAACTGTGGTATGTGGTAAATATCTCAAAGAAGTCTGCCATATGACTTAATTCAGCTGTTATCACTGGCTTTTTATGACACTGAAAACAGGAAAAATCAAGGTTTGCTCAGATACTAGTGTTGCTTTCTCTGACATGACCTAACAGAAACTCTAGTGCACTTCAGGCAACTGCTAATTATCCAGGGGCTCTTTATCTAGATTAAATTGAACTGTACTGTTGACAAAAAGACACCTGTAAGTATGGAAGCCTCTAAGGCCTTGTTAGAGACCTAATAAGTGATTTGGAAATACATCTGTTCTGGGCAAAATTTGACCCAAAAGGTGTATTACAGCTGCTTTATTATATTTTGAAGGATGAATTATTAAGTCCAATGTAGTTGAAATAGCTCTGTGAAGTATATCTCGGCAGTGGCAAACAAAACATCCAGCAGAGAGCATTACCTCTGACTTGGAGCTGCCTCTGACAAAGTCATCTTGGCTTTTGGAAATCATGCGGCTGTCCTTGCCGTGTGCTACTTGAGACCGGAATCTGAGGGACTTGTCTGCATGAATGAGTTCCTCTCTCTGTTTTACTTCTAGTTCATTAACTATTAATTGGGCATCTTAACGTTAAGACTTTAAAAACTTTGCAAAATTATATGATTCCTGAAGTAATGCCAGAATATTATTTTTTTTTTTCTGAGTTGAGAGACAGCTGACAAGAACAAGCAGAAGTTTTGAAGTTTATTTGCTTCTGTTTGTGTTCATGTATCTGAGGATGTAATATACCCATAAGAATGTTCTAGTTAGTCAAGCTGAATTTTTCACAGAATGAAACTCTAAGGGGCTACATACATATCCCAGAAGAAAGCAAGTTTCAAGTATGTATTGTTTGCTGTCTTTTCTATGCATACACATGATCTAAACTTCCTTTCCAGCTCCCTCTTCCTTTTATTGTTTGTAACTCTTATTTATGCTTTACTGAAGTGAGCAGAACGTACATAAAATCAGCATTTGGGTCATCTCATGCAGAGAGTAGGGTTCATGGGAATTGTTAGAGCAGTGTGGATCCTGTCTGGCTATTTAAAAAGTGGCTTGGGTTTTGGACTTGCCAGTGTGCTGCAATTTCAGGAGAAATAGGGTTCACAACTCTTCTAAATTGTTGGCCTAAAACCAATGCATCTGAATCTCATTGACACATATCACTGTACAGGCACCTGATGTCTCTTCAAGTGTGAAAACTGAAGAAAGTTTAATCACCTGTCTAATTATCTGATAGCTTAGTTTCAAACTTGAAATCGCAGTTTAATTAGCATTTCTTTTTCGTGATGATTTTTTGCCTAACTTGTATCTTTTTGTATCAATTTAATTGACACTATATAGCATGATGCTGACATTATGTAAAGTGTAGTTTTCAGTCCTTCTTTTGTATTTCTTGCTTATATTAGTGGCAGCAGCTAGTGACAGAAAAACATGAACATATAAATGGGTATCTCTTATCTGCTTTCATACATTTAACCAAGAGAGAAAAGGAAGACCTGTGACATATTTATATTCTGTACACTGCTGAAAATTGATATACTTTCACAAGATAAGAGCAACAAGAATATTTTGTGTACCAGTCTGTGAAAGTGTTCAGACTGAAGTTTGTTTCATTCATCTGTGCATGTGTGGCAAATTTAGTCACCTTCTCTTGTGGTAGCCAAAGCATGTGTATAACTGTTTGGCAAACTGGATAGAAGAATTAGACTGAGTTCAACTTGATCTTGTGGAGAAAAAAATTATTTTTTAAGGAGATCAATTCTTTAGTCACATTTGCTATATGGGACCTTACATGTGGCCAGCAAACAGGAGTGAATGAAAAGCTGGGACAAAGCTTATCGTGGCTTTAGATGATCAACAAAGTTCAAGAGAATTAGTCTTAATTCTTAATGACAGAAATCTTTGGTTATTTAGCCACATAAAAATGAGGTGTGCAGCAAAGATGTACGTTGATTATTAAAGATAGCATAGGTTTTTTCCTCTAAAGAGCCCTTTTACCTTGCTTTAATTTTTGTAAAGGTTGATGATGATGTGAGTGAGCGGCTGATGGAGAGTTACGATAATGGAACTAAAAGTTTAAAGCAGGTTCAGTGCCTTCATGTGGTGGAGAGGAGATAATATTTCTCCCAGGGTATCAAAACTGATAGTGTTGTTCTGATTTTTCTGTAATTCCAAGAGACAATGCTTCAAGAAAAATCTGTGCTCCTGAGCAAGTGGTGAAGTTATGATATGGCTTCTCCATTGGAACATGTTTGCAAGAAGGAAATCAAGATATCTATAAACAGAAGAGAGTAAATGGTATCATAAATCTCCCAAGTATGGTACTAGATTAGCTCTATTATCTCATTTCACTTACCTTTTCTATACTGGGGAACAAATGTAGATTTAATCTATATAGATTTAAGACCTAATAACTATTATTTTGACATTAAGGTGGAGCATTAGTAACTAAGGAAAAGACATATTAATGCAAGATTTGAAAAATCTTCTTCATTATCTTTGTTAATGAAATTGTCATTAAAATGTAGGAACGTGTCAATGAAATATTCTTCTATTTGAAAGCCAAGCATCACTAAAAATTTGAAGAAGGAGGTGTATATGATATAAGAACTGGATTTTGCTAAGGATTTGGAGTAATAGCAGCGGGATGAAATCTAATAGTTGAAAGTCTTTCTCATAGGAACTGATGTATGTAACTAGTATATAAATCTCCAGCAGAAAATGACATAAAGAAAAAACCAACAGAGTATTACAAAGATAAACTATAAATCACCAGTACCAAATGCAATGTGAAAAAAAATCCCAGTTTATTCCTAATACAAGAAAAAAAAAAGTAAAAGTGAAAAACAAAAATAAAACCAACCAAGGCAATGATGATACCACAACTTCAATATAATAAACAGAATGACTTTCCAAGTTGAATAAAGGAGAACTCGCTTGAGAAACAGGTATAAAGAACGATTTACTAATAACAAGGGAATGGAACATCTAGACACAGAAAAAGAAAGTAATATTAGTTTGTTTAAACTGCAAAGTAAAATCTGTCCGAGAACCAGGACTATTCTCAAGTAATAGAGAATGGGGGAAGAGAGATTGTGGTGGCAGAATAAAGTACCAGTTTGCTCTATGGACAAATTAATTGGTGCTGTCAGTAAGCCAGGATAGGCCAGACATTTTGAGATTTCATACTTGAGAACAGTAAGTAGAGAAACAGAGAAAGAGATTGGATTCAAACAGCAGCTTGATAAATTTATGAGAGGAGCAAACAGAATGCCCTGTGTAACAGCAGCAAATGTACCCTGTTATCCAGGAGGTCCTCTTTTCTTTTTTCACAGTACAAAAGTTGTCAGCAAATGTTGGCCATCTCAGTTCTGCTCTACCCTCTGCTTCCAGCTCCAGCTCCTGGCTGCGGACCACAGTGTGCTGCTGGTGACCACAGAGGCTGCTTGAGCCAAGCTGGTGGCCCCGTGGGAAGTTTGCCTTCATAATGATGTGCATGATCCAGTAAATCTCCCTGATGTTGTTATGAAGATGGGGCCAGTGCTGCAGACTGCTGGCAGGCAGCTGGTGATAGGAAGCTTTCTCTCTCTGGTGAAAATGGCAGCATTTTTGGCCATACTGACTTGTCTGATAATCAGAAACACTGAAGTTGCTGAAATATACTCTTTAAACTTCATCAGTAATGTTGCTCTGGCAGCTGGACTTGGGACCTCGTACTGATGCACAAGAAAAAATAAAATTTCAGCATTTTAAGCATTTTGTTCCCTGTTCAAAAACTGATGTAATTTTTATTTTATTGTTTTGATTTTTTTATTGCTTTCGTGTGCTTTTCATTTTACAGTAAGGATGATATCTTAGAGTAATATATTAATTCCATCATTGCTAAATTGTAAACTCACTATCGCACTTAGTTGTAATTTGAGAAAAATAGTAAGACACTGTCATTAGTTAAGGATAATAAATTCTGGGCTAAAATAGATCCCAGTGTAGTAAATCTGCCCGCTGGGTGCCTCTACTTCTGCTATATTGGGTTTTCCTATCCCCATGGCTGTGTACTAATAATTAATTCTGAAAGTGCTGAGGTAATTAATCATTCTGAGGCAATAGAGTTTGATTGATCTTCTACCTTTAATCAAATTAGCTTGTATGTAGATGGGAGTATGTAATGGCTGACTACTGCTCTGCACCACTCTTGTGAAATGCCTACCTTTCTGATGACCTCTTGGGAGCACACCGTGTATCACGTGCATGTCAGCCAATAGGGTAACCATCAGGTGGGCATTTGATTTAAAAGATGGGGAATGAGCAGAGATCAAAATCAGGATGTGCTCAGCATTTACGCTTTAAAGTAAAGTATGAAGTGCACCTTCATATAATTTTGGCATATGTTTGAAGGTTCTAAATGTCAGTTGAGGATGACAACTGTGTAGATCTTCCAGAAGTTTTAGCTATTTGTTCATAAAATAAAATTACTATCTAATCATAATCACATATAGTGAAGTAAGCCAGCACCTGATCACTAGTGGTGTTCCCCAGCGGTTGGTATTAGGACCTGTCTTGTTCAATATATTTACTGATGATCTGGATGAGGATATTGAGTGCACCCTTAGTAAGTTTGCAGATGACACCAAGCTGGGAGGAAGTGTCAATCTGCCTGGGGGTAGGAAGGCCCTACAGAGGGATCTGGACAGGCTGGATCACTGGGCTGACGCCAATGGGATGAAGTCCAGCAAGACCAAGTGCTGGGTTCTGCACTTTGGCTGCAACAACCCCAGGCAATGCTACAGGCTTGGGGCAGAGTGGCTGGAAGACTGTGTGGAGGAAATGGATCTGGGGTTTTTGGTCTATGCTCAGTTGAACGTGAACCAGCAGTGTGCCCAAGTGGCCAAGAAAGCCAATGGCATCCTGACGTATATCAGAAATAGTGTTGCCAGCAGGAGCAAGGAAGCGATCATCCCCCTTACTTGGCACTAGTGAGGCTGCACCTTGAGTTTTGGGCCCCTCAGTACAAGAAAGACATCGAGGCCCTGGAACATGTCCATGAAGGACAATGAAGCTGGTGAGAGGCCTGGAACACAAGTCTCCAGGACTTGTGGAGGAGCAGCTGAGGGAACTGGGATTATTTAGCCTGGAGAAGAGGAGACTCAGGGGAGAACTCATCACTCTCTACAACTACCTGAAAGGAAGTGTGACAAGGTGGGGGTCAGCTTCTTCTGTGTAACTAGTGATAGGACTAGAGGGAATGGCCTCAAGTTGCTCCAGGGGATACCGAGTTTGAACATTAGGAAAAGTTTCTTCTCCAAAAGAGCAGTCAGGCACTGGAATGGGCTGCCTGGGGAGGTGGTTGCCCAGGGAGGTGGTTGAATCACTGTCCCTGGAGTTGTTGAAGAAATGTTTAGATGTTGTATTAAGGGACATGGTTTAGTGGGGAAATACTGGTGATAGATGGATTGTTGGACTGAGTGATCTTGGAGGTCTTTTCTAACCTTGGTGATTCTGTGATTCTAAAAACTTCTGTAGAACAAACCATTATGAGATTCTTGATTTGCTGATGACTAGAGATTGGAGAAGGGGGAAAAGGCCACATTGTAGAAGTGAATTTACAGCAATGCAGGTGAGTAGCTTTGGCAGTTGGATTTTTACTTGTACCTAGAGAATGCATATTCAGAAATAATTCTGTAATTTGGTAATTTGATCCCTGAGTGCCTGACTTAAATATCATTAAAGCAGCTAACGCAAAGGGGAGGAAATGGACAAAGTGAATGAAATGAAAAATACCAAAGCAAAATATTCTGCAGCTCTAACTAACACAGAGAGGACAACAGCACTATAAATAAAGATACTCACTTTTTAAAAAATCTTTTCCTTCCTATAAATAAGGAGCACTCTATATAAATTTTCTTAAAAATTAGTTATGGATATTTTATTGATGTCTGACTATTAATAAAACCTTAACATACATTTTCTACTTTGGGAAGATAAGGAAGATAAAAAGCACATTTTCCTGGATGCATTTTTTTCTTTCATGCAAAATCAATGGGGAAAATTTCTGTTTTGCAACTGTTCTCTTTACAGCCTTACCAGCACTCTGTTGGTCTTTTAGACTACACACTGGGAAGAAGTAATTCAGGCAATAATGTTGTGTTTGTGAATACCATCTAATAGCATTTATGATGGAAGTCTGCATAAAAGGATTAGAAAGAATAGCTCCACCTTGCAGTTTAGAAATCAGTCATTTCTTCTGAAATAATAAAGAAGAATTTAAAACATTTGGTTTTGTGGGTTTTTTGTTTGTTTTTTATTTTAATAATAAATGAAATCTGACATCTGTAAATAGTGATGTAGTGGCAGACATTCTATGATATATATTTATGTTATCACCCAAGCTGACATGGTAATGGATAGGCCTATTTTATTTTATGTTTTTCTGTTTGAGGTTTATATAAGTTTTAAAGTACATTGCTGTGGCAAGCAGCCTGGCAGGACAGAGGTGGGTAGGGAAATTTCTTCCCTCTACTTTTTCAAACTCCTCTTATATCTGATTAGCTGTCACATTTGCAGTAAATAAAGGCCCTGAAGCTTGACTGGGTAACTGGAATCTAATTTGGAGCACCTTGTATCTGGGAGTATATTCGGCGTTTGATGGTTATGATAGCTTGAAAAGTCACAAAGGGCACTGATTAAAATGGAAAGTTTATCTGTAATGTATGAAAGCTGAAGCCATTGATAGACTTCCCTTCTGGTGACAGCTTTGAAGATGAGTGTATCCTACCTATCTTAAATCTAGTTATGGATGAGATAGAAGTTTATCACGGAGAAGCAGACCTCTGTGAGCAAAGCAATCCCTTATCTTGTCCACTGTGTTTGAAAATGACAAGTGTGAAGACCTGGCACAAGTGCCAAGTGAAAGCAACAGTCACAGGGACTGCCATGTAACCCTGCTCGAGTGAGTGCTCCATCAGAGGGAAGAGGCGGTCTTCTCTTGATAAGCTTGTCTTTCCTTCCAATTTTTCCTGGGCCACCCATACAGTAAAATAAGCTTAATATGACATCTGTGTTTCTCACTTACATGAGGCAATTCATTTCATGTCTTTCTGTCAGTCTTATTTTGTCTGATACTTTCACTGCTTTTTTTTCTTTTTTTTTTGAGACTGCACTGACGCAATCTGATTTCCTTTCTTTTTTCAGTTTAACGTAATCAGTAGCACCAAGAGGAGCTTTTGGCTATATGAAATGTTAAGACATTTGTTAGCGTTCGGTTCTTGTTTTAAAAGTAGAAAAATAAAAAAATCCTTTTTTTTTTCACATTTTAAAGTACTTAAACCGTATGAAAAAATGCAGGTTTATAATTGCATTTGAAGTATGTTATTACTTGATTTCATCTACCAACGTGCCTTAGAAATTAAGAGGAAGAAAGAAGATTTGCAATTGACTGTACTCTTGAAGTTGCAGTATTTGCTGAGACAAATCTTATCAACTCAGTGGATCTAGCGATTGTTGTCATTGTTTGTGCAGAGATGTGGTCCTGGATGAACATTTGTTAATATGGTATTTTCTTTAAGTGGAATTTTGGTTGCAAATTAAGAACAATTGGAATTTTTGTTCCAAAAAGCTCAGGTATACTATCATATTGCTGAATGAGTAAGATATTTTGCCTTTACTCTTCAAAGATCTTTTTGCCTGCTGGAAAAGCAGCATGTTTTTAACAAACTGCTGTTTCTGTATTTTTTGAGGTTATCTAATCTGCATTGTGATCCTTTTATTTTCTGTTCACTTTCTAAACCTCAGCCTTTCTATATTAAGGTCAAGAGAAGTACTTGTGCAAGCTCTGCATCAAGGGAACACAGGGCTGTTGGCAGTCAATATACTGTTGATCCTGGCTTGATAACGCCAGTTTTTCTTGAAGCCTACTGGCCACTGTTATTATATACACATTCTGAAAGATAAAATAAATGTGTCTGAGTTAAGCTGGAGAGACATAAACCAAATATTTATGATGACAATTTTTGAGCAATATTGCAAGATTTTTTTATGGGTTGTTTTATTCTGAATAAAATGTTACTCTATACTTTTATTATGAAACCAAGTGACATTCTACTTGTTCATAGTAGTTTTTGGAGTTAACTCTGTGTATATTCTCGATTTCAAAATAATTTCGGCTAGAAGCTGATTTCTCATGCATTCCTTTCATAATTTTCATCCTGCTTCCATGCTGTCTTGGTTATTTGTACATATCCATGTAAACTCCCCGTATTACAGGCAGCACTTCTGCTATGTATTTGTGTGGCTCCAAGCACAGTGCAGCTGTTATGCTGATTTTATGCTCCTGGTACAATTGCAGTAAAAATGATCTCTAATACTTTCATAATATAAGTGGTTCTGATCTATACAAATAACGTAGGCTGTACTAGCAATGCTTCTAAGCGCATGTAAGATCTTTTTTCTTATCATTTCATCCTGTGAAATTAGGTAGTTAGCTTGTCTTGTATTAGATCCCCTAAACCTAATCACACTGTTAATAATGATGTGGATTGGGTAACTCGTCATGTTGTGGACAGGCAGGAGTGTGACATGGAGATGTCAGCATGCACTAGCAGTGCTGTGCAGTGCTATGGTGGGCCAGCATCGGGCTGGTTTGATATGCAGTCACCTGTCACCTGTCTGCCAGATCAGCTGTTTCTCTCAGGTTCTTGCAGTAGGAAGTTAGTTTAACCTTACCATGTGAAGTGACTGGCAAATGTTCACCTGAATCTGTGCACATTATTAACACTAATTTGCTGATTTTATTTAAAAATTGTGTTATTTGTGTTACTTGTGTCTGTGATCATTACTGTTGCAGCCTAAATCAAGTGATCTAGATGGGATAGTGAGGTAGAACAGGAGCTCACAGCATCTTCCCTCTTTTTCTGCTCTTTTTTTCTGACATGTCCTGCTCTCAAGCAGCAGTGCTGCAATGCTTCTCCAGAAATGTTTTAAAACTCTGCTTAAAGCCTTAGGTCTTCAAATTAAAATCCCCTCTACATAGTCATTGGAAGCAACAGTCGAAATGCTCCTTCCACATTTAAGGATTTGGATCTAATTCTGCATGGTCTACTGTACTTGAATTCCTCTCATCCAGAAAAACTGTGCTTCCTTGACATATCGGGAAGAACAATTGCACCGTTTCAATAGCTGTTCTTTTGTCTGGTTATCTTGATTGATGGTCCAAAAATGTCTCAGAAGATGTGTCCTCTTTGGGATGAAATGTTATAAAGTCCATCCCTCACTCACCTAATACTTTAACAGAAAGCAAACATTTCTCTTATGAAGAAAAAGGCTGTACTTGAGTCTCATACCAATCACACACCGAAGAACAGCTTAGAAAATGGAAGACAGCTTCTGCCACTCTTCAGTAGTGTTGCACATGAAGAAAAACAGTAGCAATAAAGGGAGATTGGAATGGTGAGCGAAATCACTTTGAAAACTATAAAAGCAAAAACTGTTTTTATCGTAATACAATTGATATCAAACTCCTCTTTATTCACATGCTAATTTTTTTCACTGGGAATCAAATATCACTGATTACATATTCTGTTGGGGGTGGAGCTCCTATACATCTGTCTTTAAAATTAGCTTATTAATTCTCTTTTTTTGGGAAGATCGCAAGCAGCTCTTTCTACAGGCCCCACTGGCTGTCAGCATGTCATCACTCTGACCTACCCCCATACTGGAATGTATTCACATCATTGTGAAAAAGATCCGTGCCAGAGATCTGCAAATAAAGCTCATATTTTACAATTCTTTGCTGTGTCCTGTGAATGGAAAGGCATTTGGATATGTCTCTATGTGAAGTCTTAGTTGTATGATAATTAGTTTAGTTGGTTAAATTATGATTTGTATGTTCTAAAGGAGAGGAACAGTTGGATATCAGCTTGCGTATCAGAATATCCAGTTTTCCATTTGAGGATTCATTATTGCAAGATATTTAGATTTTGGGAAAATGTTAAGGTACTTTCTCTTCAATTCAATGTTATGCTTTTATATGCCTCTGCTATTCTACAGACTGATTTTAGAAGTGCAATGCTGTGAAGTGTTTTGGAGCTGGAAAAGGACAATTCTTTTCTTTTTTTTTTGTTTTCCTATACTCTTCTGATTGTTTGATAGAGTGAGGATATTTTTGTGGAGGGAATTTGTGTCTGGATCATTGTGTGACTTCTGGCCCTTAATTTGTGTCAGAATGGAGTGGGTTGCCAGATATGTGTCACAGCTTCAGAAATGATATTCTGTCATCCTGTAACTGGCACACTAAAAGAAAGGACTAAGGAAAGAGCTCTGACATTACTATGACTTACTTTCCTACTGGTATCAGCTATTATAATAGTTAGGAGGGCTCTAACATTAACACTTAACTGCCCAATAAACTTAATGAGTGCACTTGGTTTATGTGAAAGTGCCTGCCTTTGTAACAAGAAAGCCAACTCACTAAATCTCACTGCAAGCAGCAGGAGATTTTCTATCTTTGAGCTAAGATGAGGCAAATACAGTGAGGCCTTTAAGGAGCATTTCAGAGTAGTGTTTGTTTCTCATGGAGAGCATGCTGTGACAGGCATCTTGCAATCAGAGCTCTTCTCACAGAGCCAAAGCAGTTGAAAGCAAAGAGAGGAAAAGAGAGATTCACGTTACAAAAAATTGCCAAGGAGACAGCTGTCCACATCATGATAACTCAGTGCACCAACATAAAAATCAACTACTCTGGTTGACAATACTGGCAGAAATCCCAAGAAAGGCAAGATATCTGGGAACAGGGAAAACAAGAAAATGCCCTGACCTGATTCTAGCTCCTGAGTTAGGAGTGAATCATTATACTTGTAGGAATTACAAAGCCTAAGATATCATTGTAATCAGTAGAGATTTCTTAATAGAAACTCTTTTAACTAATTTTTTATGTTTTTATAAAAGCTGAATTTTAGGGTTTGTTTTGCCTCTGAAACATACTTGCAGAAACTCATTCCTCCTTGGTACAATCTTCATTAACCTCTGCCATTAGCTTTCTATTTCTAATCTGGTGTGTTGAAGAGAAATTATCCCACTGTTAAGCAGATGTTTTCTGTTTTTTATAACAGCTATCCTTGCTGAATAAGGAGTGAGGATGCTATATATAATGGTACATTAATATTTCTTGTTAAAAAGTGCTTTACAGGCTGAAGAAACTCCTATACATAGTCACAGTCAAAAGTCAAGAGGTAAAAATAGGAATCTGATTAACAGCTGTGCTGCACAGTTATTTGATGGAATGCTTTATCCAGTAACAATTTCAGAGTGAATTTAAAAGAAATGGTAGCTGCTCATTCTCTTTAAGACTTAACTAGTCTGTGAAATGTGGTTTGGTTCAGTCTTTATTCATGACCGTGATAAAAAGAAGTGTTTAACTCTCTGACAGAGCTGCCATTTCTCCCATAATCTTTTTCTGTAGCATCATGCTGTGGTTGTGGTGTATTTTAATGCTACCTACTGCACCCCCACCATCTTAATGTTGTCTGAGAATTGTTAAAGAGATGCTGACCCCGAATAACAATGTTGCTGTGATGCTCTTGCAGTTGGTTATTTTTGAATTTTTTCCCAAGGTGGTCTTACAGTCATTGCCCATTTCAGAAGGGAGGCACCAGGAGTGCAGCCTGAGGGGTTTGCCTGCCCCAGCCTGGCGCTTTGTACACGGGCAGCATTGCAGACAGGGCATGTGATTGCCACTGACATGTAGACACAGATTATCCGCTGTATTATTCAACTGGAACTGGCATTACCTAAGTAGTTTTCTAGGTTATTTGGTTAGAATAGACTGTGTGTCAGAAAAGATCTTGGCTTTTTAGTCAAATGATTGGCATGCTGAATTACAGGTGGTCCAATCCATGAATTTAGAAACCAAAAGCAGACAGCTTCCTGCACTGGTAGACAAAAAGATTGTTTCTTACCTGCAACATCTATGAAGCTCCAGAATATATAGAATAAATAGTACAGTATTATGTGTCATTTATGCTTTAAAAATTGATTGCATTCTAAGCATATACTACTGTAACTGTATCTTAGTATTTACATTGAAGAAGAGAAACTATATCTAACGTCCTCTGCTAACCCTTCTTCAGCTATTACAGCATAATTTTAAAATAAGCACTTGTATGTTTATCCTTTGAAATATGGAAAGGGAGGTTCATAAAGAGACTTTTCTGGCCCAGAAGCTAGAATGGAAATGGTGACCCAATCAGCCAGCATTTCTAATTCACAGCCTCTCTATCCTTTTCCTCCTAGCAAATGCACTCTAATCCATAACCGTGTAACATGCTGAGGTAAGATGTTAAATACAAAGAATTGCTTTTAAATAATAAGGTTATAACACAATCCAACAGGAATAGGTATCTCAAGGTTAAAGATGGCATTTCTCCTTCAATATAGGCTACTGCAAAGGATGAAAAATATGTTTAAAAAAATAAAAAGCTGTTGTTAATACAGCATAAAATAAATTAAAAATCTGATGTCAGTGTGTATGTTTCTAAATAAGGCTTCTAATTAATAATTCTGTGGCTGACTTGATTTCATTTTATTGAGAAAATTTGGCAGATCTCTGATACAATTGGAAAAATCTGGCAAAATTTTTGCTTCTCATATACACCTATGCTGGTAAGAATAATAATTTAGAAAAGGACTAGCAAATTAATAAGTACTCTTTTGTGTCATAGTTTTTTGCCAAGTGATTTTCTCAAATGCAGTGCAATTAACATGCAGTGAGAATGTCCAGCTTCTTCAATGACCTTCATATCTGTTAGACTGGACATATTTTCAACCTTCAGTTTTATTCATGACTACCTTCCTAAACTAAGCATGAGTTCAGATTCTGATCTTAACCTTGAAAATACTTTGAAACTCCTGACTAACTTTACTCTCTTAATTCCTTTCTTGCTTTAGAGTCCAGATAGTTTCCTTTCTAGCTCCCCTTGAGAGAGGCAGTATTTATGGCTATGTTCTCTTCTCTGTCCTTGATTTCGTAGGGGCTGCTCCTTGTGCTTGGGACAGGCTCACAAGTTATTTTTTAAAACATCCCACACCTACAAATGTTTCCATAACTCTTTTTTGTTGTGTATGCTATGTAAAGCCACCTATTTAAGAGTATATGTATAAACAGAGCTCTTGCTGTGAGGACTGTTTATGCTACAGCACTGTACGGTTGCACAGTGAGTCATCTCTGATGACTTACCTTTGGGCTGCTCACAGTCTGTCTGACTCTTTATATTATACAAGAAATAATTTCAAGTCTGGAGTGAGAAATGAAAAATAAAAAGTCTGAGAGCATAAGTATGTGAAGCTATCAGTAAGAAAACACAGCATTGTGTTCAGCAGACTTCATTCTAAAATCAGTAAGATAAAGACCAAACTTTGTAGTTATGTTTCCACAAGTTCTTTTTTTCCAGAAGAGAACTTCAGTTAACAAGTGGGATGCCACTTTTCATTCATAGTTTGTGAGAATATGAGAACTTGCTTGCGAGTCCTTGATGGAACTTGTATTTTCATTCCCATTGTGTCAGGAATTTGTCTACCTTCTGCTCAGGTCAGAAAATTTATCAGTTGTAAAATGTATTTGTACATTACTATTTGAGAATCTTGAACTGAAAGACCTTCTGGTTTATTTGGTATGAAAATAATTCTAGTTTGATGTGCAGGATATATAATACATAATAGTAATGTTGCATCGATTGTACTAGATTTGTTTGGAAAAATGTTGAGCAACCCTGACTGAACAGGACAATTTGCAGCCTTGATTAAATAGGGCAGACAGATGAATGGCTGTGAAGAAAAAAGAAAAACTGAAAATTTCAACAGAGCTAGTGTAACTTTTCTCTATTTTTTTCTTTTCGTCTGCTTCAGCTTGCTCATGTGCTCAGCATCTAGTGGTGGGGTTGTAATACAGATTTTCACAGTCATAACTAACAGAATTACCTTTCAGCAAAGCCCTGGATTGCCATTCTGGGTCTTTTGGGCATATCTCATCTAAATAACCATCTATCGCCGAGTGGGTCTCAGGTACTGGTGTGATTCTAGTTATTGTTGCTCTGCCTGTTGCATTCTGTTTGGGCTTTTGAAGGATGTATTTTTCTAGTCTAATTTTGGGGTTAATATAGTTGCATCAGGATAGAAGTTATATATGACAAAGACCTGTAGGACAGATGCTTTCTGGCTGCAAATGCAATGAAACTCTGTGAATAATAACAAGAACTATCAGTCCATAAATCATTACAATTACTGTGCAATTTCAAATGTTAAGATCTAAGTTCAGAAACTCAAGGCACCAATATAAGAGGCAAAACAAGGCCAAACTTCATTATGAAGCGGAATGAATAAATAAAGTGATAGATCCGCATAAATCACAGGTTCTATGAATAAAATACAGACAAATTAGACTATTTGGACTTGTGGAGGAGATTAGTTTGTTTTTTTTTTCAGTAGCTAAAGCAATAGACAAAAGACCATTGCTAACATACAGCCACATCTAAAAATTTGCCATATTTGCAGGAGGAGATACAACAGAAGAAAAATTTTGATCATACACAAAAGAGGTTTCATGTGTTTGTAAGGTGGACACTTTTAGATGATGATTTATTATTAGTCTAAAAGATCGTAATATCTTTGTGGCTTTTCCTGTAGCAACCACGGCATGTTATGAATTTGAAGTGCATGTACACTTGTATATAACTAAACCTTTAGCAGTGACTCATTTAGGAGATTGCCTCTCTTAAATTCACTGGTATTTTGAGAATTTGTAACTCTTAAATGTGAGAGTGTGGGGTTGTGACTAACTGACAAACTTGAGGGTTGAGCTTCTCATCCACTACATACTAAATTACAGCAGTTCAACACTGATCTTAGACTGTATTTCCAAGGGATATTATTATGCTTTACTTCAGGCCTTTGAATATGTTACAAACTACCTATCATGGGCTTCTGAAAGATGAGCATAACTCCCGTTTCCCTCTGGAAAATGAAGTAAAACTATCAAGGTAGTTTTCAAAGCATTCAGCAGATATCACTTGCTGGTAATGCAGCACATATTACTTACAGGCATGATGTCAAATCAAAGAAAGATCTAGTTAACATGCGGTCTCATATGGACCAGTTTCTCCAAGGGTCTGTATTCTTTAACTCTGAAGAGATGTATTAATGTAAAATTCAAATAACCTTTTACATTGAGATTCTGCAAGTCACTAGGAGCTACAAAGATAGGTTTTTCTAGTCATCAGAAAAACAAACTATTCCTATATTTAAATCCAGCTCATTTGATCATTAAAATTGTTTTGAAGTATATTGTATTTCCATTTTATCATTGAAACTTATATGTGCTCAGAAAACTGAACAGGATGTCAGGCTTTAGCCTGTGCTCATTTATAATGAGTAATTATCTAACAATGGCAGTGTTAAGTATGCATGAGAGCTCCTGTAGCAGGATTTGGAATTTTAAGGAAATGCTGTAGATCAAATGATAGTGTCTCATTTGTATTCTCTCAGTTGCCTAGCCACTATTACACTTGGTAAAGCAACTACAGAAATGGATTGCAAACATGCATCATTTTTGTGTGAGATGAGCTAAGACTCAATGATCCTTACATAGTAGCAATAATGCCTTTCATATGCCTTATCAGAAAGTACTGTACCAAGCAAGTCACACATTGTATGAAATGTGTTTTCAATCCGGTCTAGAAGTGCACCACTACTTAGAATTTTGAGGACAAAGAGGCATTAACTCTGCACATCTATGTGGACATGTAGGGAAATTTTTGTGGTTCAATTTTTATTGTCCATCTCTTTACTGAAGGACCTGATGATGCATTTTTAATACCTGTATTGTGCTGGAAAACTCACTTTAGAGTTTTCTATTTCTTGTCTGAGCTTAGTACTATGGGATGTATATATGAAGCCAGATTGCAATTTGAACAGAAATGTCTACTTGCAGTCTAGTTATTGAAGGATGGTCTTACCATCTTCAGCATCACGTGTCATAAAGCTGATTCATAATGCCACAATATCTGTCTGATTCATCATTGTATTAATTTGGATTAAGCTCAGATGTACTGGGGTGATAAGAGATAATAATGGTGTGATAAGCAGCAGAGAAAGTGCCTGTTTTTCTCTGGTCAAGGCTCTCTGGCCCTCCACAGGGCCTCTCCAGAAGAATGTGTAGGTGGAGAAAGTCTTGTTTCTAATGTCACAAGCTTCTGCCATACCCCACTGAAGGTAGAATGTCACTAGGAACAATTCAATGCTCTGTTTATACACTAGAGCATTAACTTTTTAGGAAAATCGTGGAGTATTCTTACTTACTGTACATTGAGAAACTTACTATAGTTAAGACATGACTGCAAGTGAAAACTGTAAAAAAAACCTGTCTTTTTCTTGGAGATTCAAATTCTGGTCCCAAGGATCATGTGGATAAGGAGGTATATGGCAGTACAATGAACTTCTTTCATAATTTTATACTTCATTCCAAATGTTGCACATTCAATTGGGTATTGAATTTCAAAGTTACTTCTTTCATCTTGCAGCAACTTCTTTCTTCTTGCTGTTTCCCCCAGTGAAAGCAGAGATAATGTATTTGCATCTGTAGGTTTTTATCATGCGCTGATCACTGTGATACCTAACACCTGCTGTTGACAGAGTGGCTTTATCCCCTAGCCTTTCCCCAAAACTGTATGGAACAAACCTGATGATCTGGAAATTCTGTGGCATATGTAGTAAAGTGTATATTGTTCCGCTACTTCCTGGGAGTTTTTATTGCTGTTACACAGGGTATATGGCGTCCTGTCAGTGAAAACCCTCCACCATTAAAGCCAAAGTTGAGGCCAAGTGTTCTTTATCATGGGAACAGTTCAAATCCATGTATAACTTGCTGCAGCTATCATATGCTAGTATAAACCTATGAGTTTATTACTAGCTATGAAAGATTTCCATTGAAGAACTTGAAGTCTTGCATTAAGGCAGTTGGCATAAATAACGTCAGGCAGGGAAAGGAATGTACCAGTCTGAACCGATGACTCCTTTACACAGTATACTGTTACTTTGCTATTAGCATAGTTCCATATACAACACAGTGAATCGTAGACAAATTCTCTGCTGAGTCAGATGCCCTTCTTTTAGTGTGCTTTTATATATCTAAATGAAAAATGTTACCTTTTGACTTATTGTAAATGTTTTGTTTAGCCTTTCATTATGTAGTTGTTCGTTTAACAAAAACAGAAGAATTTGCAGGAGTTCTGTATGAAGCCTGAATTACACCACTGTTGTCACTATGACCATAATTTACATGTAGAGCCTGTTAAGATTTCAAAACCAAACATACACAAAAGAGCTAAATGAGAATTAACACGTATGATTTTAGTTTGGTATTCTTTGCATATACTATATGATACTTACTTGATCTTTGAGTCTAATCTTATTTTTCTACAACAAATCTTGCTTATTTAGTCATACAATAGACAGTGCAGTTTGAGTGGCCTCTTAATGTTTATTTTATCGTTAATGGGTACTCTCTACCATGCAATTATTGTACCTTATTTAAAAATTGGTCTGAATAAGGACTAGCGTTCCTTTTGCTCCTCAGCACTTTTTTGATCCTAACAAAGAGAACTGGGGAGCACAACAGAGAAAGCTGTTAATGCTCCAGTTGACACACTAGCATAATTGGCAGTCTTGATCTTCGGGATCACGGTCTGGTTTTGCTGGGCAGAGGAATGGTTCTGGGACATGGTGATGGAATTTAGCTGCATATTTCTAACAAGCTTACAAAAGGGACCTGTATGCCCACTTGGCCAAGCACTGCCTCCAGAGCCACTGTTTGACCTGCCAATAGCTGGGACAAGAAAATATGTTTAATCTTTGCCAACTGTCTGGCCAACCAGCACATATGCAACCAGGCCAAAAAATTAGAAAGGAATGATAAAAATATGAGGAAGCTGGAATATGTCACTGAAATATAATTGAGGTATCTAGTGCCCTACATCATCTCTTGAGCTAGGCTTTTTTTTTTTCTTTAAAATAAAGCATAGTAATTTAAGAAAGAGTGCTTATAAAAAGGAGTCCTGGTAATCTGTGCTTTTAAAAATTCTCTCTGTTTACATTTCTTATTTACATAAATAGCAATCTGTTTAGCAAAATAAATGTGGTTTCTGCAGTTCAAATAAATGAACTAGAAATGTTAGTTTTCTATTTTTTAAAAGTTAGCTGTTTTCCATTGATAGTAGAGAATAATTCAGCTTCTATTCTAAGTTCTCCATTTTTTTTTTGTGTAGGAGATATGCTTGTCTATGTGCACATTTGTGCAGGTCTGTCTGCCTTCATGAAGTGAACAAATTATATGTGCATTTGAACATGTGCGTATATAGATATTTACATCTCATATCCCACTTCCTCATGGCTTAGTTTTGCTTAATTCAACATTTTATTTTTGCTTAATTTAACATTTTATCAAAGAGACTATCCGGGAGCAATTCCACAGATTTTTGGAGAAAGACAAATATGCTAATGGAAGAGCCTTTATGCTTTAAAGTCCTCCATTGATGTGTGTGCAAAATGGAGTTCACTGTTTGGCTTTTAATCTGCAACAGTCTATGTGCATTCTGTAGTTAAGTTACATACTCTGAACTGTTCCAAGAATTCAGTGAGTCTACTCTGAGTGAGCAAAGTTAAGTAGGTGCATAAGTGTTTTCAGGCTTTAGGCTTTATGAGCTTTCATAATTAGTACTCTAGACAACATTAATTAAAGAGTACTTTAGAAAGAATATAGCTGTTTAAACCTCTTCAGTGGTTTGCATCTTATTCAAGGATCCCAATCAATGCAACACATGGATAATCCATTCAGAAAATGATGCTGTGTTAGTATGATTATAGTTAGATAAAAACTGCATACATCTTTGCAATTGTACGTAACAAAAATAACTTTATAAAGTCTCTTCAGTTCAAGGATAATTTAATATAAGTTGGCAATAATGAAAAACAACATATATGTTCTATTTTATTATAGTTTCTTGCAAGTATTACTATCTGTGGTAATTAGGTATGATGAAGAGGCAGGATTTCCTAAGGCAAGTAATATCTCTCTTATTTCCATTTTAGCCTTTGGACAGAGTTAGAATTTGTATCTATCTCACTTATTCTCCTGTTATTATATAATTGAGGGAGAATTAAATATAAAGCGATGATTAATAGCAGTGAAATGCTTTTATAAGTAAAAAGACTGAATGACATGTTAATCGTTATGTTTTATCTAATTTGTTTTGAAAAGGTTGTCTCAATTTTTGTTCTACTCTATGCTTTATATGTCTTCCTACTTCAACCATTTCCTACCATGTGACAAATCTACGTATGACTGAGAATTGTGTTGGACAGTATGGCATCCTGTATGGGAACTGCTGAATCATGGCCTGAACCTCGGATTGAACACCTGAGGCAAGCAATGAGTCAGCCCTGGGAGCACAGGTGAAGACAATTCTCCTGTGGTACTGGAAGGGGTGGAGCCTGGCTCCACCTCTCCTAGACCCCATTTAAGAGCTGACTACCACTGGCAAAGGTTCTCTTTTGGAGATTGCTCCTCTTGGAGTCTTCTCAGTGAGCCTAGGACAAGGGTAAGCTTTCCATCCATTCTTCTTTAGTGTGATAACCTGTTTAGCCTAACTTTCCTGTGTATTTCTTAATTATAACATCCATATATTCATTGATTATACACATCCCCTGGAGTAGGTTGGCTTAAGGCTTAAATGCATTTTTAAAGTTTGGACATCACTTGCCTTTTATGCTATCTTTTCCTCACTTACTGAGATAATTTCTAAAAGTGCTGATGAAGAAAATTACTGATATAACAGAAAAGACCCAATAAAAGTTGACATATCTTTTAGTTAGTGAGTGTGTCTTGATCAAAAATAGAATCTCTCAGAACAAATTATTTTGAAGCCTAAAGTAGAAAGGATATAATAGTTAAGCACAAAATTACCTCATGAGTCTTTAATCACCTGACAATTATAGGAGGAAAAATCTCTGTCCTTTACTGAAAGAGGGGAAAAAAAGACCAGGAATAGAAACAGATACAATGACAAACTAAAAGTGAGGAGGAGTTTATCTGTCTCCTGTACTGCTTGAATATTCAGTGCCCAACAGTGCTCTACAGTGATGGGTAAAATACTAAAAAGACCCTACAAAAAAGGGACATCTGCTTGTTTTGCTGTAGTGCTTCTCTCACGATAACAGTGGGTGAACTCAGAGTCATTGCAGGAATTGAGCTGCGGAAAGAGATGTAAGGCAAGCCAACAGACAGACCTGGACTGCCAGAGGGAGCAGCACTGCAAAACATCTTTGTGTTAGGAGACAGAGTTAGCCAAGATCACAGAAACTCGCATCTTAAAAATACTGATACTATTCCTCCTATAAGGTGGACAGAGGCATAAAATTTTGTAGTTCTGCAAATATTCTTCCTCTGTGTATCTCTCTATGAATTTTCCACTCCATCTCTACTTTGCTTCACATATTTGGCTTAGTTAAACGAACCTCCACTATATCAGCATGATAATACAGTAATTATTAAACAGGTAAGATTGAATCATCATTTTTTCCTCTGGCTTCGATTCCTTGCCAATGACTGCTGATTATAAATACTATTAGTGAAACAGAAATCAGCACGGTGTACTCGAGTTACTTTTTAAATAAAGGGTTTTTTCAGCATTCAGCTTCCCCATAGGCTTTTAATCAAGGTTATGGGAAAGTCCATAAGCTTTCTGCTGAATATTTAACAATCTGGAGGTCATAGCAGACATGAGATCCCAAGGACAAGTGAAATGAGATTGCAATCAGAGGAACAGAGGAGACCTGGAGATAAGTAAAGCTTTGTCCACAGATAATATCTTACAGAACAAACATCAGAGTCACGTTTTCAAGCTTCTTTTGTGAGACTTCATTTTCCCAGTATAAACAGCCATAAAAAAGGGTAAATATAAATGGATGATTGCACTGGATTTTGTCACTGAATTTAATTGAAGTGATGATTGAAATCCAGTCTGAAAAAAATCTAAAACACTGAAGACATTTAATTATAATTACACACATTTTTTTTAACAGACCTGGTATCCTACTTCCCAAAGCCCTTTATAAAAACAAATTCTGTAGACAACTTATACTGAATTGTAATAACTGTATGTGTTTAGTAAAGAACTTTGCTAAATCTTTGTAAGTGCACCATTTTTAACAGTACAGTTGCTACAATACTTTATATATACAAATGGAAAGTAATCTTGTAAAGTCTTATCCAGGACTATACAGGAGCTATAAGAATACAATTATAATACTCTGCATAATGTAGGGATTGGATATTCAGAAAATTTATCAGTAATGCCAGTCTGACACAGGCATGTATACTTCTGCAGACTCATTGTAGGACCCTATAATTATCTTGCCCTTCCTCATCAAGAGCCCTTCTAAAATTAATAAACAATGTCTCAAGCATGCATGCTTCCCTCCACAAAAGCATGAAGAAGGCACTGGTAAAAGAATGTAGAGGTTATGATGAGTTTGTACCATGGTTTGGCTTTGCAGGACCAGTGGACAGGCAGTTATGAGAGCTCTCTATGGGTGCTGCAGGGACTTGGTGAGCATCTGAGATGATATCAGCTTGCAGTGTCTGCTTTTTTTTTTTTTTTTATGATCTTTGGAATTAACAACGTTCTCTCCCCATTAATTAGTAGAGTTTTAACTGTGCATTTCCTGAAACAGATACATTATTTATTCTTCCTTTGTAACAAAAAATGATTTAAATTTTTAATGCTTGGCAGTGTAGTTTCACAGCTTTCTCTGATCACAAAAGCATTCAGTCTTTGAAAGAAGAGTATAGATATAAATTCCTTTCATAAATCTAAGTTGTCCTATGGCTTTTTATTTGATTTTTTTTCCCCTTGCGTGAAAATTATTAAAATATGCGCCCTCAAAAAAAATCTCCTGAACTTCAAACTGGGATTTCTATTAATAGAGTAACAAGCCGTGTGGTAGTAAATCTACCTATATAGAGCATACTGATAGTATTGATTTTATGTTCATTATTAACATAAAAGAAAACTTGGTGTTAGTTATTCCATGCTGTTGTTTTTCTTATACCAGATACTGTTAAAGAATCCAGATGTTAGGGACTCTGTAACAGTAATTCTGAGTACACACTGATTTCTAAAATCCCTCTAATAAATGATGGCCATAATGGCTGGGCTCTTTCCCAGGCACAGTACTGATACTGACATTAATGCCATTACCCTGGAATGATGAAAAATTAATGTACTTCTTGAGTAGATATTTTATCATGAGTTCTTTAAAAACACCTGAGAAAACACCTGTTTGTGTATTCTTCTTTGCTAGGCTGACCTGATTTAATGAGATAAGACTTCTGTATGGAGTCATGGGGGATGAAGATTACCTTTCCTGTGTGGGGTTGAGAGAATATTATCCATAGCCCCCTAGGTTTTGATCATGCTGTCATAACAGGTCTTTGCCACTATATAAATAACTTCATATTTGTCACGGTTTTGTGATTTTGGTTTTCAGTATTCCACATCATAACATCATGTAGTGCATTGGGAGTTAAAGTGTTAACACTCTAATCCAGCTACCTGAAGAGATTTCTTATGCGTTATATTTTTAAAAAATACTAAAACTTGAATTGTGCAACTTTTAAGACTAGTCATAAGATAATAATCAAGCATTGCAACAATGAAATATCTGTGACATAAATACTGAGAAGTTTATAGAAAGATTGGTTAATAATGAATGTAATCTTGACGCTTTACTTGTAAGAAATTCATGTTTCACTTGAGATTGTACTTTTCAAGATAGAAGTGCTGAAAGTACATGTATTGCAAACATCCATTATATACATTTCATGCACATATTTTTTCCTTTGCCAATCTCATAACATGGTGTTATACTTTCAGCACAAGAAAAGATGTTCAGTTATTGATGAAAAAAATGAGAAAATTTGTGTTTTGGATGACTCTTGACCCCACCACATTGAATCTGTCTAGCAAACTTCTCACAGAAAATGGTTATGTTTTAACTACATTACTCAATGGAAATATCACAAAGCAAAAACCAAGAAAGGAAATGTTACTTGTTTGATTGTTTGTTTGCTTTAAATAAAGTTTGTTAAAAATGTATCAACAACCTGATCTCCTTCTATGATCTAGTGACCCGCCTGCTGGATGAGGGAAAGGCTGTTGATGTAGTCTACTTAGACTTCAGCAAAGCCTTTGACACTGTCTCCCACACTATTCTCCTGCAGAAGCTGGCAGTCCGTGGCTTGGACAGGTACACTCTTGGCTGGGTAAGGAACTGGCTGGAGGGCCGGGCCCAGAGAGTGGTGGTCATTGGGGCTAAATCCAGCTGGCAACCAGTCACGAGTGGTGTTCCCCCAGGGGTCGGTGCTGGGGCCTGTCCTCTTCAATATCTTTATTGATGACCTGGATGAGGGCATTGAGTGCACCCTCAGTAAGTTTGCAGATGACACCAAGTTGGCTGAGAGTGTCGATCTGCCTGGGGGTAGCGAGGCCCTACAGAGGGATCTGGACAGGCTGGCTAGCTGGGCTGAAGCCAATGGGATGAGGTTTAATAAGACCAAATGTCGGGTCCTACACTTTGGCCACAGCAATCCCAAGCAAAGCTACAGGCTTGGGGCGGGGTGGCTAGAAGACTGTGTAGAGGAAATTGACCTGGGGGTGTTGGTTGACGCTCGGCTGAACATGAGCCAGCAGTGTGCCTGGGTGGCCAAGAAGGCCAATGGCATCCTGGCTTGTATCAGAAGTAGTGTGACCAGCAGGAGCAGGGAAGTAATTGTCCCCCTGTACTCAGCTCTGGTGAGGCCGCACCTTGAGTACTGTGTCCAGTTCTGGGCCCCTCACTGCAAGAAAGACATTGTTGCCCTGGAGCGTGTTCAAAGAAGGGCAACAAAGCTGGTGAGGGATGAGGAGCGGCTGAGGGAGCTGGGATTGTTCAGTCTGGAGAAGAGGAGGCTCAGGGGAGACCTTATTGCTCTCTATAACTACCTGAAGGGAGGTTGTAGTGAGCTGGGGGTTGGCCTCTTCTCTCGTGTGACTGTTGTTGGACTTGAGGGAATGGTTTCAAGCTGTGCCAGGGAAGATTCAGGCTGGATATTAGGAAATACTACTTCTCTGAAAGAGTGGTCAGGCACTGGAATGGGCTGCCCAGGGAGGTGGTGGAGTCACCGACCCTGGAGGTGTTCAAGGAACGTTTGGATGTTGTGTTGAGGGATATGGTTTAGCGAGAACCATTGGTGATAGGTGAATGGTTGGACTGGATGATCTTATAGGTCTTTTCCAACCTTAGTGATTCTGTGATTCTCTAATAATAATACCAGGAAAAAGCTAAAAGAGGGAAAATAAAGATTTTCTTTTCCTGATGCTAGTAATAAACTCACTAGCTATCTTACCAGTCCACTGTAGGATATTTCAGAGTGTAGCTACTGAATTTAGTGTCTCCATTTAACAAACCATAATAGTCTTGTTATCTTTGATTAAATATGCTTTTCTAGCAAAGAACAGCAGGTAGATTAAAGATAAGGAAATACAGAAACTTCTCTTCTAACTGATTTTTGTTCAGCTTTATTTGTGGGGGACAGAGGGTGTTAGTAATTATGCTGGTTTCTCAGTCTCTGTAGAACATAAGTTTTATCAATTTAAATATAAGTTTAATGAATTAAAAACTTACTTAATTTTATGTTTACATATACATAAATACAGAACATATAGAACTTGAATTGTCTTAAGAAAGAAGTATTTTGCAAAATTATGTTATAAATCAAGACTTTCAATGTGTTTCATAGTACCTATATGCTACCAGCAGTTAATAGTAGTCCTACTTGCTGCAGGTGATGCCAACTCAGTCTGGCTTTCTCAGTAGCAGCACAGTCACAAACTCAGGTCTTGCCTAATTTTGGAAAATACAGGCTTGGGGTTGCTTATCTGGAAAAAAGCACAACGATCCATGGAGAAAGACATGATTCTGTAAGATCCAAGAAAATAGAAAAGGAAAGAGAGACTGAGATTAGAAAACCCTCAATTTGAAAACTTTATCAGTATCTCTGCAGAATGTTATAAGTGATGTGCTTATGAATAACACATAGTCCTTGCAGAGATTTCATATATTCATATGGAAATATTGTTATGCAGTAAGTGCAAGAGATGTCATACGTATGTCTCATATGTGAAGAGTGAAAGTGATCCCTTCAAACACTGTGTGCTTTTTTGGATTTTCATTTTGCTTTCTCTGAAAATACAGAATAATTTTAAGAAATGTTTGATTGGAGGATTTCGAGGAGATTTTTTTTTAAAGGTTAGGAAACATGAATAAGTGAAATAATGGAAGATATAAAAAAATATATAGCTAAAACTATTACAATATGAATCTGACTGAATAACTTCATCTTGGGAGAAATGGTAACTTAACACTTGCCTCTACCGATACTGTAAGGTAAGTATTAGATACGGATAATAATCAATACCAAAGAAAATATTAATATGTTGATAGAAATGGTAGAGTGAGACACTTCCATTCTATTTTCAAAGTACTAAAAATATGTATTTATTATCTAGTAATTGTTTAATCTAATAGAGAAGTAAACATGGCTAACAAATTGATAAAACAGACTATACATGCCAAATGAATAACAGTATCTGAAAACCTGGCAAGGCTGTGACAGGCCTTCCCAATAGCTAAAGAGCAGTAATGAAGGAATGTGTAGCCTTGTCATGTTATAAATGTTCATAAATCCTGCATAATGTGACAGTGAAAGGGTTTTCAGCAGGATTAAGCAAGGAAGTGCAAAATCATTTATTTTTGAAAAGATAAACTAGACTACAAAAATATGCAGGATGACATCCTATCAGCATCTTTGAGAACTTTATTTAGACCGCAATCTTCATATCTGATCAATGCTTATAAATAAGGATGCGTTTGAATTACAGGGTGTATGAAAACTTCCCCAGTACGTAAAGTTTGACACTGTGTTTTTACTTTACTGTAAATGCCCATTTAGCCCATTTACCGTGACATAAAATAGAGAATACATGGCACAGAAGTTGGATTCTGTGCTAGAAAAAAGAGTGGACACATTCCTGTATTCTCAGTCTATACACAAGTTAGCCTCCCTTAAGGTTTTCATCAGTATGAATGATAACTTGAAATAATGTCTCTTTTTCAAGATAGGGAAGAGAAAATTGTGATTTGTTTGCCCTTGGTTGTGTTCCATACTCAAATGAGAAATAACAAACAAACAAGCAAACAAAACCTGTTTTTGTGTAGGTAGCTAAAAATAGCCTGATATGTTTTCATTTGATTTTAAGAGACAGTAAAAATATGTATCCAAATTGTAATGTGAAGTGGTTGTCTGATAAATGAGTCATGAAAGTATGAAAATGTGTGATACATAGTGGGAAAACTGGCTGGTAGTTACTTGTAGGAGGGTAGTCAAGCAATGGAAATAGCAAGAATTTTCAGAAATGAATTTGAGAGTTCAGTGAATACATTTCTCAAATATTTTCCTCACAATAATATTTTTAACATTCATCATAGCTGTTAATTATAATTAAATAATTTTCTAGATAGCCAAACGCAAATGATGTGTACATCAAAGTAACATAAGAAAAGGTTTATAAGGAATTTTATGATTTCTCTTGCCCTATTTAGTAGTTGGATTTTTCTAGCGGTTCTGAGAAATTTTGTTTTAGAGGCAAATATTAAGCAATTAATTAAAAAACCACACCTCTGCAAATCTACTATCAATAGTAGAATTTTTAAAAGATACTTTAGAAGATAGGGAGATATGAAGATCAAATCCCCAGTTCCCACAGGTAGTACATAAGATGAAGCTATGAATAGTCCACACACACAAAAAAAGTAGAAAGAAATCCACAAATGTATTTTTCGAAGCTTTGCTGACATTTTTCATTTTCCCAATCTTTTTGTTTGATATCATTCATTTTTATTATTCTGAAACAGAAATCCAGCAGTAGCATCTCTGCCTTCATAAACTTCCTAGAGGGACTGCTATGTNGCCAAGTCCTCCTCAGGGAAGCCGCACCTCTCCTCCCGTCAGGATACTCCACATGCCCATAAGGGGCAGTAAACGGAACCAGAACATTAACTCTTTAAATCCTACTGGTTCACATGATGTTCTGATGTGGAATACTGATCACAAAAGAAAAATCACCAAACCACAACACTGCCTTCATAAACTTCCTAGAGGGACTGCTATGTGCTGTCACTGATATCTGAGAGCAAAATAATAATTAAAAAAAGTTTATATATATATATATATATATAAAATTTATAGGAGGAATAGATGCTTTTCATAAAAATTTAGTCAAAGGATTGGCAAACCCACTCATCTGAAAAGGTTTTGGAATAACAGCCATGGAGAATATTTTCCTGAGTTTTGGCTGATAATTGTGGCTGACTGTACTTGCTGTCCAACTGCAAATGTTCGCTCGACACAATATTACTGCCAACATTAGAAAATCATTGACTGTGCTATCTGAGTAGTAAATGTGACAGTGGAAATTGGAGTTGAGAGCTATATGGCTTGCCAGGGACCCATAGCCAGTATTATCCTATGAATCTTAATTTGCTCAGTTTCTTTTGGGCTTAGGTTTTTTTTGGTGTGCTTTTTGTAGCTTCCTGTTCATTTTGGTAACTTTGTTCTCTTAGTTGCTGCCTGTCTTTTTCCCCTCCAAAAAATCTCCCACAAAATGTATGTTCTTTATGACTTTAAAATATCAATGTTAATGACCTTTAAGCAATTATGGGAGTTATTAATCTGGCTAAGCATGGAAACGTTTATTAGAGCATACAAACTATTTCAAATGACAGATCAATCTTACTTTCGAATGAAGCATTTATCATTGTCTTTATAAACAAAAAGGTCAATGACATTAACTTCTTAAAGAGGAAAATGAACAAATTTTGGTATTAGCCAAAAGTAATCACATTAGTTATGTTAAACTGTATATACAAATAGAAAATAACATAGGCCATTTATCTGGCTGTGAATTTAAATTTCATGTTGTGTAGCTTTGAACAGATTTTTGAATGATTAATTTAAGAAATCCTGGTACCATAGGCTAATCATCCTAATTAATTTAAACTGAAAATGGAAAGATATTTCACCATCATATAAAACTTCAGTTGAAGAGGAGATAGTCTGTTAGACCAACTTTTGCAGGAAAATAAATTATAAACCCCGTTAGGGAAACATGAAGCTCTTGGGTAGAGAGAAAATATTCTTGAGGGAGTGAGCTAAAAATTGATCCATGTATACTATGCTTAAGGAAAAAAAGGAAGCCTTTTAATAATTAAAAGTTGCCATTTTCTATCTTTGATTTTTACTTTCTTCCTATATATTGCATTTCCTCTTAAATCACTGAATTTTTCTCCAACATGCTCAGAGACACAAGAACATAATGCTGCACTCTACCTCCTAATACTTAAAATTAATATGGTCTTGAAATAATGTGGAAAGCATTGATATACATTCATGCTTTTTCAGAATGAGAAAATGCTCTTATTCATTCAGCACTGGCAATTAGCTGTATTGTAATTCTAGGTAAGTTCTCTGAGTGCCAGCCTAGAGATGCATGCCTACTGTCTATTTTAATGGTTTTTGTGCCCATGAAATGGTTGACGTGTTAGACATATACTTAAGGATTTAAATTAATCTTTTGTCATTACTTTATTTGAGTTTCAAGATGGGGAAAAAAAAAGCTGTTACTTTTATGTCTTCCTGCTGGAGTTCTGGAACTCGTGACTGTAATTTCAAGTTAGATTTTTCAAAACTTTCTATAGTATTCATACCGTATGCATGCTTTGTGGAAAAAGAAAGAATGTGTGCATTCCTATGTTAGAAGGAAGAGTTCCTGATTTTATTTGTTAGCAGGATTTAGAGAAGTCATTATCTCCCATAATAACCAATTTTTATATAGCTTTTCATTTTCACCTGAACTCTGTGAAAACCCTACATGTCCTGTACCTTTGCTAACATTTGGAAATCATATGGCCTTGTTACAATTCCCCTCAGGGCATTCACTTTTTGTTAAATCTGAGTAAAGAGTAGTATCTGATTGGTTGTGTTTTCAGTTTCCCAGGCTTGTTAAGTGACACTTCCTTTGGAGTGCGGTTTTGCTTTATGATTACAGCTTTCACAGCATGGACTATTATTTCATCAGCAGAACAGAAATATAGTTAATTTATTTCAATGATGACAGTACCTGGTAGCTGACAATTAGGCCTTTTTAAGCTGTTGTATCACTGTTTTCTTTGGTTTGGCTTTCTGCTGTGAGTAGATGTCATCTGAAGACAAATTAATAATTCGTTATCATTTGCTGAAGGAAGAAAGAAGAGATCTGGCAGTGAGCTAAATGAACAGGACCACTGCAATGGTAGTAAATAAGTAAATATCACTAACAGTCAACCCTTGAAATATACTGGTAGAATGCAAGCAAACTGAAATAGTTTTCCACAATTGTTTATCTCCTGCAGTACATTAATAATAGATAAATATTCAATGATGCTTTCAAGTTACTTTGTTCTTTCATTGTGATTAGGGAGAGTATCCATATTCTGAAGTGGAGCATACTTCCAAAGCCTTATCTTGCAGCAGGACAAACAGGAGTCATCATTCATGTTACCGTGCATGTGAGAGAGCCTTTGTAGTCAATCAAGTAATTGGGATTAAGCCCAAAGTACTTACATACCTAAGAGATTATTTAATATGTGCTCCAGTTTCTAAAGAATAGGAGAATCTAAGATAGCTGGTGTCCAGTGTCCCTTGAACTTTTAAGTGAGTTTCTTTTTGTTTCTGTGGAAATACACCCTTCCAAATGATCTGTGTTATAATATCACTTGCAGAGGCCAAGATATCCCTCTTTAAGATGCTGAAGCTTTTCAGAATGATCAACAAAGTTCTTGTTTTGTCCTGGGTTCAACAGGATTTTGATCAGGAAGTTATTAGCTACAGGTAAAAGCAGCTCTTGTCAGAAAGGACTTTGTATTCTGTGGGATTTGGTTTTGCTGTGCAGAAGGACTTGCTCGTAGAGGACACAGTAAAGCTATTTAGTTAGTTGTAGTTAGCTGTCTGACTGCTGCTTTTAGTTAAATCGACCACAAGCCAAACAACTTGGCTCATTTCCATACCCTTATTTCTCAGAGGTTTTTGTGTGTGTATATGTTTTTTTTCCCCCCATTTTGCCAGAGGATAATCTGAGTGCTACAGTTTATTTGTGTTTTTGACCAAATAGCACACAGCTTTACTCTTGTTAGTTTTGTTAATCATACATAATCTCATAACCAATTTAGACGTTGTCCCTCAATTTTGCTTTTTTTTACAGACCTTAATAAATGAAATCACTTGTATTAGTAGTATTGGGGGGGGGGGGGAGAAGAGTGGAAGTGGGGATGGATGGCCTGGGAAGAAGATAAGGATGCTGTCCAGATGTGCAGGGATGGTGTCAGGAAAACCAAGGCATAGGTGGAATTAAATTTGATGAGGGATGTGAAAAACAACAAGATATTCTTTAGATACATTGGCAGAAGAGACGGACAAAGGAGAGTGTCCCCCTTCTGATAAATGAAAAGAGAAAGCTGGCTTTCTCAGATATGGAGAAGTCTGGGGTACTTAATGAGCCTCAGTCTTCACAGCCAGTCAGGCTTCTCATGTCTCTCGTGTCCCTGAACTTCTAAGCAGGGACCAGGGGAGCAAAATCCCTCTCAGTGTAAGAGCGGAGCAAATCTTAGACCACCTCATGAGGCTAAATATGTACAATCTATGGGGCTAGATTATTTACATCCCAGGGTTCTGAAGGAGCTGGATGTGGTTGTCAAGCTGCTCTCCGTCATATTTGAAAAATCATGGTTGTCAGGTGAAGTCCCACTTGACTAGAAAAAGGAAAACATCATTCCCGTATTCAAGAAAGGGAGAAAGGATGATCTGGGGAACTGCAGGCTGGTGAGCTTCACATCTGTGCCTGGAAAGAATGTGGAGCAGGTCCTCCTGGAAGTGATGCTAAGGCACATGTGAGATGCGGAGGTTGTCTGAAACAGCCAGCATGGCTTCGCCAAGGGCGGATCATGCCTGACCAATCTGGTGGCCTTCTATGATGGAGTGGCAGCATCAGTGGACAAAGGAAGGACAACTGATGTTGTCTACCTAGACTTGTGCAAGGCCTTTGATACAGTTCCACGCTGTATTCATTCTTCTAAGTTGAAGGCTGGACTATAAGGTGCATAAAGAATTGTTTGGATATCATAGCCAGAGGGTTGTTGTCATTAGCTCCATGCCCAAGTGGAGGCTGGTCATGAGTGGTGTCCCCCAGGGGTCTGTCTTGGGTGCTCTTCAACATCTTTATCAATGACATAGACAGCGGGACTAAGCGTGCCCTCAGCACATTTGCTGGTGACACCAAGCTGAGTGGTGCAGTTGACACAACAGAAGGGAGGTACACCATCCAGAAGGATCTGTACATGCTTGGAAAGTGGGCACATGAGAATCTGAGAATCTAATGAGGTTTAACAATCACAGAGTCACAGAATTGTAGGAGCTGGAAGGGACCTCTAGAGATCATCTAGTCCAATCCCCCTGCTAAAGCAGGCTCCTTAGACCAGGTTGCACAGGTAGGCGTCCAGGTGGGTCTTAAATATCTCCAGAGGAGGAAAATCCACAACCTCTCTGGGCAGCCCATTCCAGTGCTCTATCACCCTTACTGTGAAGAAGTTCTTGTGCACATTTGTGAGGAACTTCCTGTGCTCCAGTTTGTGGCCGTTTCTCCTTGTCCTATTGCCACACACCACTAAAAAGAGTCTGGCCTCATCCTTTTGTCTCCTGCACCTTAGATATTTATTGTCATTGATCAGAACCCCTCCCAGTCGTCTTTTCTCAAGGCCGAACAGACCCAGGTTGCTCAGCCTTTCCTCATAAGAGAGGTGCTCCAGGCTCTTTATCATCTTTGTGGGACCCTGCTGGACTCTTTCCAGGAAATCTGTCTTTTTTGTACTGGGGAGCTCAGAACTGGGCACAGTACTCCAGGTGAGGCTTCACCAGGGCAGAGTAGAGGGAAAGGAGCACCTCCCTTGACCTGCTGGCCACGCTCTTTTTAATGCACCCCAGGATGCCACTGGCCTTCTTGGCCACCAGGGCACACTGCTGGCTCATGGCCAATCTGTTGTCCACCAGAGCACCCAGGTCCCTCTCTGCAGAGCTCCTTTCCAGCAAGTCATGTGTTGCAGTTGGGTTGAAGCAATCCTGGATACAAGTACAGACTTGGAAAAAGAACTCACTGAGAGTAGACCTGCTGAGAAGGACTTGAGGGTCCAGATGAACAAAAATCTGGACATGATCCAGAAGTGTGCCCTTGCAGCCCAGAAGACCAACAGTATTCTGGGCTGCATCAGAAGAGGAAGGGCCAGCAGGGGCAGGGAGGTGATTGTCCCTCTCTACTGTGCTCTTGTGAGAACCTATCTGTAGTACTGTGTCCAAATCTGGGGCTCCCAGTACAGGAGGGATGTGGAGCTGTTGGAGCAGTTCCAGAAGATTATCAGAAGTCCATGAAGATGGTCAAAGCAATGGAGCACCTCTCCTATGAAGGAAGGTTAAGGTAGCTGGACTTGTTTAGCTTGGAGAAGAGAAGGTGCTGGGGAAACATCATTGCAGCCTTCCAGTGCTTGAATGGAGCTTACAAACAAGAGGGAGACCAACTTTTTACATGGCCTTAGCAATAGGACAAGAGAAAAAGACTTTAAACTAAAAGAGGTGAGGTTTAGGCTAGATGTGAGGAATAAATTTCTTACTCGGAGGGTGGTGTGGTGATGGAACAGGTTGCCCAGAGTGGTTGTGGATGCCTTAGATCTGGAAGCATTCAAGGCCAGGTTGGATGGGATCCTGGGCATCCTGATCTAGTGGTTGGCAACCCTGCCTATGGCAGGGGGTTGGAACTTAATGATCTTTAAGGTCACCTCCACCATAAGTCATTCTATGATTAACCTTGAATACAACAACTTCAATGAATCTAATGAATTATTCATGCTATTATCCACCCTGAGAGTCATCAAATCGCTCTGTGCTGTCTGCAAAGTGCATTTTACCAAAAAATGATAGCTCAGTAAATTATATTTGTATACTTGAATATTAAACTAAAGACAGTACTGTGAAAAGCCATTGGTGAAAATACTTGTGTAATCCATTTAGAAACAAGGTCCTGCATGTCACTTCCTAATTCACTTCCAGTCATAATTCATTTAATAATTTGTTGGCAACGAATGGCCTGAGAGACAAAAATATTTAATATTCAAAGATTTGTATAGCAGCAACAGAAGATAACTATCACTTGTAGTGATTGTTTATTATTATTATTATTATTATTATTTTTTACAAAGAAGCTATTCTTTTTGATTTCTTGAGTTTGGTATCCTGAAGTATGAAGTTGCCTTTTTCTCTACTATATGCATTTGCTTTTTTTTTTCTTAAGATAGAATCCAAAATGTTACTTGCTCTTCACTGTGCAAACTGTCTAATTCTGGAAGGAAAGTGACTATTTGAAAGTCTTGGTTGAGACTAGTACTGACATTTTCATTGACAATAACATTTTCTCTCTTCAAATTGTTTTTCTCAGCCTTAGATTTTAAGATAAATCATCTTCACAAAGATTTCCTTCTTTTTTTGAATAGACTGCTTTTTACCGGTATAGGCCTAATGTGATAAGTCAAGGTCTGAATACAGAATTGCATTCTTAATTCCAAAACTCTTCTTGGATAGCTGAAAGAGATGTCTATGTACTAATATGTACAGTCTTTGCTTTCTCTGTGATCTGTTCACTGTCTAGACCCTAGCACAGAATTAATTCACCATGACTGTCCGGTATGTGTTTGGCTTTTTTCCTTATGCTTCATCCTGGAGATCCTCTTTCATACAGTTTGTGCTAAGAAATTAAGATGACTTGTTCCATTTTTTTTTGTTATAGAAGATGATGTTTCATCATGCAGGGTCAGCTTTATGTCTGTGAAACTCCTTAGCAAAGGAAACAAAAATTTTAGGGGAACTAGCAAAATGTTTTAGTGGAAATTGGATATGTAACTTGGATTGGATATCAGTTTTGTAGTATCAGTGTTTTAGCAGTAGTTTTTTAATAACATATCTATTATATAGATTGCATATGTTATAGATTAGCTCATTCCAAAGTAATGGGGTAAGTGCAGGAATTGTCCATTTCTCAGTATGATGAGGTATTTGTGTATCTGCAAGAAATTGTTATCTTGAGACCACTTGCAAAGCAAAATTAAATAGAATTGGAAGGCGAATTGGAAAAGGACTAAGCCAAAAAAGGCATCATTAATAAAAGCAACTGCGATGTCAACTGTTGAATGTACATATATATATGTACAATACATACATATACATCGAGATACAGTGCTATATAGTCCACATACATATATAAACTTTTCTACTAAACTCTATATGAAAGAATTCCTTATCCAGGCTAGAAATAAGACATAAGCATTAAGATGATATAATAACTTTAAAAAGTGTGTTTGGTGGGAGGAAGTATAATCATTTATTCTAATTCACGTGGTCAGCAATATCATATTCTAGTATTAAATGGATTCATCCAAATTTATGAATATAATCAAAACTGTAAAATGTAAAGGCTATTATCTTATATAGTCTTGTTCTTTTCTACCCATGATCACCTTGTAAGTCCTAATGTACTAATTCTCCATCTGCAATTCTTTTGCACTGCTAATTTTCAGAATACCTCCATATCACCTTTGGAGCTCAACAAAAGTTTACCTGGGTTACCTCATTCAAGCGAGATACAATAACAAACAAACATACAAAAAGAACAACAAAACCAAAGAATTAAATATATCATTTCTGTAGATTATTTCTTTTGCTATTAAGATACTTCCTCCCATTCTATAACATTTTTTCAGATGAGCAGAATTTCTATTGGCAAAAAGGTTAAGTCAGTACTTTGGAGATAAATAGTTTTATTTAAAGCATTTGGAAAAAAAGACAGATTTCTTTGTAGAGATACACAACTGTCAGATATCATACTGAGCCCTCTGTATTCCAGACAATATAATTTGTAAATTATAAGCTCTGAAATCAGTCAGAAGATGTTCTTAAAAACACCAAGTAGTCAAAACACAGGACTGAAATTAGCTCTACGAAGAAAAAGCAAATAAAAACTACTCTGTAATGGCAGACTTCAAAAATACCCGATGGAACACATTTTCTTAAATAACCCACAGGACACTCCAGTTGACTGCAAAATAGAAAGTGCTGCATTCACCCTTCAAGTCCACACAGTGATATTAATTCAAGTTCGAAATATACTGTTTATTTCTGTAGTCCTATCTTCCTTCCAGTCCAGACGGTGGCTAGGGAACTTAGAAGTGCTGTGACTAAAAGTCTCTTGGCAAAAGTACAAACTGATACAAAAAAAATAAATTATCGTTCTTTATATACAAAATTCCATCTATCCTATTTAATTTTGGCACCTCTAGAACTAGAAAGCTTCACCTGTACTTGGATGTTCAAACGGTCAATCAGCTCTTCATGAGCATTTGGCTTTAAATTATTTGGCTGTTTCAAAATTAGTGCATTGTTGTATTAGATATATAAAAACCATAATTAATGCTACAAGCATACTACACAAGGAAAAGATGTGACTCAGATCATGGGAGTCTTTAGAGATTTATCATAATTATGAGATACTGTGAGTTATGAAGTGTATTAGGAACTAAATCCATAAAATACATGGTTTTTGCCCTGAGCATTTTTAATGGGTTAAAAGACATTTCACAGACAAAAGCAATTACAGAGTATGTTTAGAAATGGGTAATACCATCTTGATGTGGCTCTGAAGATGCCAGAGGGTTCAATTTGAATCTTTTTGATGTTTCAAATTTTAGTTAATGATAAATCTTTTTCTGCAGTTCTTCATCTGTGTATATCAGGCAGCAAAATTATGTCTGTGTCCTTCTCCAACACCTCCCTTCCCCCTCTCCCTTGTTCTTTCTAAGCATTTTGGATAGTTACTACAATTAGGAAATATCATTTTAAAGTATTAGTAATAAATATGACAAAGTTATATCAATGACTGCAAATAGGTCAACAGATTAAAATAGAATTAGCATATTCAACCTTACTGAGATTCCCTTCAAGATGTGAGGTCTTGGATAGCACACCGGTAATGTCAAGTAAAATCCTTACAAAATCATGGGAACTTCGGGCTATGTGGTGCAGTCTAATATCTCACTACTGCTCATAGAATCATAAAATGGTTTGGAAGTGACCTTACAGCTTATCTAGTTCCAACTGCCCAACACGGGCAGGAACACCATCCACTAGACTAAGCTGCCTAAAGCCCCATTCAATCTTCCCTTAAACATTTCCAGGGAGGGGGATCCATAGCTTCTCTGGGCAGCTGTTCCAGTGCCTCACTACTCTCACAGTACAGAATGTTTTCCTAATATCTTATCTAAATCTTTTAGTTTAAAACTATTTCCCCTCATAATGAACAGTTTCACCCTCAGCTTTTCTGCAGGCTGCCTTTAGGTAAAGGGACACTGCTACAAGGCCTCCCTGCAGCCTTCTGTTCTTCAGGCTGAAAAACTCCAACTCTCTCAGACTGTCTTAATAGGAGAGGTTTTCCACAGCCCTCTGAGCATCCTCATGGCCTCCTCTAGACTTGCTCTAATAGATCCATGTCCTCTTGGCTCCAGACCTAAAAATGGTACTTCAGGTGAGGTCTCACACGAGCTGAGTAGAGAGGGAGAATCACCTCACTTAACCTGCTGGTCATGCTGCCTTTGATGTAGTCCAGCACATAGCTAGCGATAACTCATCATTTCTGCAATAACTTGTGTAACTGAATTATTATTGCAATAACTCATTAGTTTTCCATATAAAAATAGAGTTGAAGATTTGAATCTTTTACTGTAAAAGAAGATTAAAAAATCCTCTCTAATACAATGAAATCATTATTTCTTAATTCTTTTTTCAGACATCATCTCTTTATTTGAATGACAATTTTCAAAAGCCTGGATGCTCTTTCAAAAAAGATCCAGCTGAACATGTTACTGAATCTCTCTTACATCAAATTAAGGAAAGCAAAAATATAAAGTTGGAATACACAATGAAGAGTAAATTCCCAACTCCAGTTGCCCTTGTTTAAGACCTATTTTGACCTGCATTTTAACTCTCTTTTTTCAGAATCCCCAAACAACTGATTACTGTTTAGTAAAAACAGAAACATGCAAGCAATTGTGCTAATGCAAGCCAAAGTTTCACCTAGCCCAGTAGCCTGCAACTAGTTTTGTTGGTAGGTGTGTGTTCAAGGAAGGATATGAAGGATATATCTTCTTATATTCTCAAGGTCATCAACTGTAACTGATGTAATCATCAGGCAAATTTCTGAATCTGATGTGGTTTGTTTAGCAATCCCCTACAGATCTCTCTTCCAAGTACTGCTAAAATTGCTCAGAATTTATGTTGCATGTTTTAAACAATTTTGAAATATCATTGATAATTATTTGATAAGTGACATCACTAACATAAAGTAACAAAGATAAAATTACATTAGTTTTTGGGGTGAGGTAGGAGAAATATATTGTCGGAAGATGTCTGTAGACATGTTTGTGGGCTGCAGTATAAACCATACTCAACAAGCTGATGGACGTATTCAGTCACGTACAACTGCCTGGTATATGGTTGTCAAAGGCCTTGGTCTGTGCTAGAAGCAGACATATTTACCTCTCACATTTACAGATGGGTCAGGACTGAGGTCACTAACAACAGAGTGAAAGAAATCTCAGACTTTGCCTGCTAGTAGTGTATCTTGGGAGGCAGCTCTGTTCTGCCTGCATTCAGTATCTAATGCTCCTTGACCCTTACTCTGTTATAAATAATCAGAAATATTCATTAGAGAATGGCAGTGGCTTTGGAGAAGTGATGTAGTGTATATTATAAAAAGAAAAATACATCCAATTTTCATAACTCCTTGTAAATTGTATTGGAAAGCCTTCAGCTGAATATATTCACATCCTACTTTATGAAATGCCACAAATAATGTGATGAGTTGAACTGCCCTCAAATAATTCAGCTCATGTAGATACTTCACAGTGCAGAAGGTTATCAGTTCTATTTTCAAATGGATAGAGCATATTGAAATTTTTGAGGAAAAAAAACACTTTGAGGTCACATATCACTATTAAAGTCATAAAGTCATGTAGATTGAGGAGTGCTAACGTGGTATTACTTTGTTTTTTTCTATGTCTGTGCCTTTCTGTTTTTCAGTGTAAGTTTGAATCATTATTAACAGTGTGGAAAATGTTACTTTTCCAGATACTTGATGAAAAAAATGTGACTTCCAACTCTGATATCACAGCACGGTCACTTGCTTCAGATTCTAAAGATCAATGCATTCTTCCATTCATGTGTATTCACATTAATAAAGGGAGTTTTAGGAAGGATTTCAAGTATTAATGTTGAATTTTGAATTTTGGAGGTGACTGTTTCAGATATTTTCCACTTATTCTTGCAAAATCTGTTACATTTCCTGTTGTTTTATTTAGTTAGTTTTCTCGGCAGCCATAAATGAAAACTTGATTTTGGAACTCCTACTGCTGCTTTTTTTCCTCACATTCCCATAACACATTTGCAAGCTAATAGTTTAATAAAACAAACAAATTGAGGCAGAGCAAGGAATACAAGATTCAAAAGCTTATTCAGGCTATGTTATGGTCTATAAAGCAGCATACAAGCAGAAGTTCTCATAGGAACTCTATGTAAAATTCTCTTTTCTGTCCAGGGCAAAGTAGCTATTAATTTTTATCTAACAAATCTCTTCCTTCAATTTCTAGCTTAACCTTTGCTTTTGTCTAAGACCATGAAAGTCTGCTAAGTTGTAACATTTGCAAGTGTTCAACTTTCTACTGAAAAGAATAAAAAACAAATGTTGTAGCTTCCAGCAGCAGTATAATACAAAACTTCAGAACCCACAGTAATTGCAATGAAGATCCCATTTCATGCTTGAGCTCTTAAAACTTCTGTGTTTTAGCACTGTTACTATTAACTGTAGGAACAAGTCAGATGAAAGGTTAATGGGGATGGCACTGTAGTGGGCATGCAGTGTTTTCTAAGACATTGAAGCACAACTTAATGTAGCTCAAAAGGCAGTATTTTCATATTTTGCAATTGTTCTTATTGTTTACGCTTATGTTTACTTCTGTGTTGAACTATGTTTCCTTTAGTTCTTTATTATAAATAACAACAATTCTGACATCTACAGTACAGTGAAATCTAATCATATTATCTGTGGTTAATCATATTACAGTGGAGGCTCCCAGGGTAAGGAAATTTGAGCAAGGGATATCTATAGTAAGTGCTCTCACACATATAGATAGAAATTTACTGTGCTTTCTGCATAAATTACTTTGTATTTGAAAGGGGTACATTTAATTGGGAAGCTATATCACGTTTAGTGATCCATACTACTTCTCCACACAGATTCTCTATGTGTACTGTTGCTTTTGAAAAGGAAGAGCAAACTCTTGACAGAGGATTCTTATGGCATGTTAGTGGAGTCTACAAGTGTAGTAAGTGCATAGTGACCTATAAATTAATAGCCTTGTTTCCTGCGTAATAAGTTCCCAAGGGAGATAGTCTCTCAGTCGCAGTGATTGTAGTGGCTAAGGAGACACTGGAGGCAAAAGAACTCACCAACATTCTTCAGCTGGTAACTCAAAAACCTTGCAAAAATACCATTTAAAACTCCAACACAGCCTAATTTTAGCCAAACAATACACTGTTTTGACTGCACTTCTTATCGTAGAAATCTTCATGTACTGCACTGGCCATTTAAAGTAAACAAAAATCTGTTTTATACTTAACTCTTGATTACAATTTTTTTCCCATCTCTTTAATGATAATGTTGAGCCATTTCCAGTTCCTGGCCGGTACGTCCAAGCCACGTTCTTTACTGCAATGTTTAGTATATTGTTAGTGGATTGGCCTTTTTATGCTAACTATATAATTCATCTTGCTCTTCATACGTATCTCTAAGAACAACGGTATTAGATTCTTGTAATCAGAAACATGATTTCTCAGAATTTATCTGTTTTCTTCCTTCTGAAAATCTCCACAATGCTTACAGAACTTTCTTTTTTGCAACAAAGAAATAATCTTCACCTCATAAATAATTCCAGAATATTGTTGCTCTAGCTTAGTTTATTTAACAGAAGGTAAGCCACTTTATGCCCTAAGTAATGCATTTTGCATTTGTGTACTTTTTTCTTTTCTTTTAACATTTCTTAAAGGAGTTGCCTTTTGACCCAGTTTTTAAGGGAATTGTATATAACTTCTGCCTGACATATCTTATGTGTTGTAAAAGCCTTCAACAAACCAAGAGAGAATCCCTCCAAAACAAAATCATACAGCAACAAAGTAGATGGCCACAAACTAGACTTTTCTTAAGACCTTAGCAAAAGAGCTGCATCAGCTTATGATTCACTGCAGATTTACTGTCAATTCTTAATCTGCAATGTTGGTTTGCCTCTTATACAATGAAATAAGCTACTCTCTTACAGTGGAAACAGAGCTCTAAACATACATTTAATGAATAAGATGTGTACATGGAAGATATAGGTGCATGTGGTTGACCTGAAAGATGAACTTGGCCTCTGTAATTACAACTTCCAGTCACGAGTAAGGTGGTTCTTTACCACTTGATTGTTTTCGTGTTTAAGGAGGGCTAATTTTTAATTAGCTTTTATTCTGAAGTGTCTTATTACTCTTAACTGGTGACAGTCAAGTACTATTATGTTTTTATATGCTTAAAATATTTAATACTTTTTAATATATTAAATGTACAATTTTAAACAATCCTCATAAAACCCAGTGTCCAGAACTCCTAGAAGTTCTAGTTTTCAGTTCACATTTCAGACTGAAACATGCATCAGCCCTTATATATGTGCTGTCAAATATTCTGAGGAGTTGTTCATTTGTCACAGTAGCTCATATGTTTGAAGACCAGTTAAGACCTGCCAGAAAAGGATTTGAGGTATTCAAATAGCTTATACATTGCTAAATAAAAATTATGAAAAATTGTTTTTAAAAGCAAAAGCTAGAGATTACATCCTGTAAATTCAAATTAAAAATAATACTTGTGAGTGAAATCACATAATTTGTTGTTGAGTTTTCAAGATTTTTTTTTTAAATCTAACAAAACAAATATGCAGTTTGAAATTATGTTAAGGAAAGGTTTTGTTTCTTAAATGTTAAAATCTTCAGTCTTCTGGAGATGTTGTGGTTTTGACAAGTGAATGCAATCAGTGAAATGGCTGCTACTACTTATATTTTGAGTAAAGAATAATTAAAAAAAAAAATGTTTTTAAAACCAGTGGAAAATGATTGGGATGGCTTTTCTTTAGATCCAATAGTCTATTCGCAGACAGGACGTATGGCATGGATCAGAACCGAATGCACAGTAGCATAGATATTATTCAATGTGATTACATGAGAAATCATAAATCAAACCATGTTTCCGGTGGCTTTAACATGTTGCTCGCGAGGAAAGTGGCTGGTTAATTAGTAACAGAGTGGAGTATCTGTAAATGCGGATTAAAGTTACTGTTATTTATCTTAAAGTAGAAAAATGAATTAAAAAAAACTTGACATTTCATTGTCCTCTATGTGCAAATCTCTTTTGCAGATACTTCTTTATTGTTATGCTAGGGAAATCAATGCTTTTGTTTTGTGTACTTTAAAGTTTATTTCTGCAGCAGAATATAAGCCATAGAATACATCACACAATATACCTTATAAAACTTTGTGATCTGAAGGGATGTGGCTGAGTAGAATTAACAGTGTGATATTAGCTAATGAGATTTGGGTATCTGACGTGAAGTAGTTATGGTTCAGCAGCTGTTGTTTGCTGTAGAATACTTGGGGAGAAATACTAAATTTCTGTCCTTTTTGCATTTACTGTTGTAGAGCAAGTAACATTAAATAGTAAAAACAACATTACCATTTTCTGAATTTGCTCCTTGCCCACTACTCCTTTCCAGTGACAGGGAAATTTTCTGTGATCTTTTATTTTCAATCTCAATTTTAAATATGTTTTACTGCGGTTTCTCAGCTGCTACGTTTAATTTCCATCTTTTAGGAAGACGAATGTGTAGATTTCAGAGCCACCAATCTTGCATAAAAAGAAGAAATGCTTTGTAACATTATATCAGTGTTTTTTCTTGTTGTATTCATACTGCAGTGAATTAGCTTGTTCAAAGAAACACTTACTCAAAGAAAAGCTTGATAAATTTTCTTCTTGACCTTTTTCCTGACATTATCTAAGTACTTCATCAACACTGTTCAGTTCATCTCTGTAAAGCTTCTTCTGTAGGCCATCATTGGATTCTGTTTTAAAGGTGGAAACTCAGGCAGAAAAAGACTTAATAAAACATTTTTATCCTCTAGAATATCTGTGATGGACAGGAATAGGCAATAAATTGTTCTTACCTTAGTCTGGTTCCTTATTCACAAGACTTTTCATATCATTTTGATTGATTTTAACCAAAGTAGCATGTAATGGCTATGGTAACTCTATAATTAAAGAGTCAATATAAATAACCTGTTATTAGGCTGTTTACTTCATTTAAGATTCCTTCTTCATAGATCTGTATTTTTTTCTTTAAACAAAAGTTCTATTCATTAATATATATACATATTTTTATTTATTTCTGTTAACAACTCATCTTTATGGTGTTCTCACCATAAACTTAAGTATTAACTAGAAAATGCTCTACAATGCTACTGGAAACTGATGATTTTCAATAGCATGGTTGGTTTCAAATGCAAATATTATTGTCTAGTTTCAAGGCCTGATCAACGTGGTTTTTTTTTCATATGGATAACATGTATGAGTAAATGATTACATTTTTTTTGTTCATTTGAAGAGACAGTAGACAATATAGCATGCCAAGGATTTGACTTAGATGGTGCTTTCGACAAAAGAAGTCAACATCAGAGTTATTGTGTTTTAGTAGCACTTTGCAATAAATAAATTCTAAAACAGACTGTGTGAACAAACACTGCAAAACCATTCTCAAATACCCTTATGTGTTTATACATTTTATTTTGTGACCCATCATTGAATAATTCAGTTTATATAAACTACATACATTTCAGTGTTCTGTTGAAACTAAATGAAAATCCTAATGGGACCTATACTATCATTTTCTTATTTTTTTATTTGTTCATTTGTTAAATGTAGGTGAAAATGAACTTGTAAAATATATATTTTTTTTAAGATAGCAAATCATAAAACTGTGATAAACCACTGAAAATTGAAAATGCTCATAATTGAGTTGTGTAACCAGCATTGCAGGTTTCTGGGGAAAACCCACCCAGAGAGTAAGATCTTATACTTCAGCAATTCCTATAGCAAGTTCCAATTTCATTTCAAGTCATTGCATTGGTAAACTAAAGAGAACTTTGATGTGGCTGCTTACTCAGTCATAGAACAAGAAAACAATTTATAGAGGCTCTCGTTCAAACAGCTGTCTGCTATCTGCGTTAATTTTTCTGGGCTATAAATTGTCATACAGTTCATAAACAATTTCTAACTCCTCCTCTCTATTTGTATGGGGACTGATTCAATCATTTGCATGTAGTGAAATCTCTAAAAGTGCAAGTATTGCATCACTGTGGTGAGTCAGTCTACTACATTCAGTCAGCGCTTATCAACATCCTTCAGATTCAAGCATAGTTCTAATTAAAACCTACAGTTTGGACAGTCAGATGCCGATTGGTTCATAATTCCCTCAGAGCACAACACGAACTGCAAAGGACACCTCTATATGGGAAAGCATTGAGCATGTTAGCTTGGGTATTGGGAGCACTGTTACCCCTCACATAGGTAGCCCAGTCTGTTAAGCAAATTTGCTCAGTTATCTTTTTGCTCAGGTCAGATGTTTTTAAACTGCCCAAATTGTATATAAACTACCTTTAAGTCATTTTTAAAATGAACTTTCTTTCCACAGAAATATGAAAAGATTATTCCACTTTTAATTGTGTGATAGTATAGGCAGCAACAGAATTTTGTATATTGGAAATCAGCTGCAAATGTTATCTTAATAGCAATTCTCTTTCTGGATCTACCAAGGCAAAAGTTGTTGATCACTATAATGAGCCTATTAGGCCTAGTCATAAGTTTAGCTCTATCAGGAAAAATTTAGATTATTTTCTCATCTCTTATATTCTGCTGAGAATAATTAGTAGAATGATAACCTCTTTACCTAAAACAAGAAAAATTATTTTCTAATCCCAGTAGAGTGTGTGATTTAAAATAAGGCCAATACAGTTCTGAGTGGTTTTTGTTGTTATTTGTTTGCTGTTGTTTGTTCCTGTATACTTATAGTGTTACAGTCAGTTAAGCTTTTTTGGGTTGCTTTTCATTAGTACAGTGCCATGGAGCTTGCTTGACTCTAGTGTCTAATAAGGCTACAAAAAGTTTCATAGGCTCCCAGATAGGGTGGATTTTCAACTACAATTACAAAGTCTCCAGCAAGATGGCTATTCAGGTATTTGCTTAAACTGGCATTATATTGTGATACATAGCAGTAGCCTTACCTTCTTATTGTGATTGCAACTGAAGTATGTAGAAGCAGAAACCAAGGACACTTCCAGGACTCTGATTCCAAAGTGAATAATCTGCTGCATTAACAAAAGCATTATGTATTTGCTGAAGATACAGCGATACCTTGTAATGTTTATGACTAGCAATGTCTGCTGTCTAATGCTTGAGCTGCTTTATACATGTTAAAATCAATAATGGTCTTGGACAGTTTTATAGTTCTGTGTATTTCAGATACCCATGCTGGTGCAGAAGCTTGTTGTTACTGAGGAAAGATGGCATGCGCTTGGCGTCTTAAGTATTATATACACTATAAGCTAATCTTTCTCTTAAAAGCAAAAGAAGATATACATGCAGAAAAAGAAAATCTGAGTACTTGCGACTAGAAAGACAAAAACAAAAAGGCGAATTCCTGAATTTGTTCTCACAGATTTTTTAGATGACTTCATGACAGCTCTTGGTGATCAATGGCACAATGATTTCTGTGTGGTTCCAAAGGTGTTTGGAGTTTATTTGAATAAATCTTACGAATCAAATTTTCTGGTGGTTTCTCAAAAACTGTACTAATCTAAATCATTTAAGACAATAATTACTTAAAAATATGAAAGATTTTAGGGTAATTTCTCCTATTGCCCAAGAAAGATATTGAGGCAGTATTGACTGCAGTGCTGGTGTGAACATTGAAGGTGTCTAAAACGTGACATCTCCATCCTTGAGTTGTGCTTGAGGTTCTCAAGTCATTTAAATCCTATTTAAATTTTGACAGAATAATGAGAAATGACTGTTTCTATTCCAGAGCGCTAAGCAGGATCTTTGCTTAGTTTCTTGTATTCTCTGGCAATGATCTGCCATTTAGTTTGGCACTGGAAAAAATATAAATAAAAGGACTTGTACCACCCTGCTGCTATCTAAGAAAAAATGACTATTTCTTGCTCTAAGTACCCCAAAAATAAAGGCTATGAGTGGGTAACAAAGATTATAACAACAAAACAGACATTTTGACTGGTTTATATATATAAATCAGCATTAATTTTGAGAAAAGATACTGACAAAACTCCATGTAGTGGTTAACACTTTATGTTTCAAAAAGAACTAAACATCAATACTGATTCTCCTCCTGTGAATAGTAAATATAATATTTTTGTGATGATATTAGAATAACATTTCTAGTCACGGTTTAATGCCTCCTTCTGCTTCACTAGGGAAGCTGCTTAATATATGAAGAACAGCAGCAAAATTGTTAATAAAGGAGAAACAGTTCACAGTGTAATGCTTAAGCAAGTACTATTGATAGAACAAACAGTGATCTAGCCCTGTAAAGCACTGTCTTCTAACCAAAGAAGCTTGCTGGTTTTATGTAAATTTTCACAGGGAAGCAGACCATAAAATATGTTCTCCACAGAATACTTTTGCTGAGGCTGGAGTATGTGCTTGCTGAGAAATGGATGGCTGAGACTGCCATGGAGATGCTTGCTTTATTTCTTAGTAGGCTGTTTATGAGAACTCTTAAAAAAACAAAAACAAAAACAAAAACAAAAACAAAGGAAAATTAATGCAAACACAAAGACATTTCATGTTACCCAGTGAAAAGCTGTGTTACCTTTGTCTGCTTCACCTAACTGCTTTTTAAGAGCTGCATGTGTATAGGTATACAGTAGTTTTAAGTTTTAATGTGTTGACAAGTCAGACAATAGAGCCATTTCTCTAAAGTATTATAGATACAGTCTTGTTTTGTATTCACTCACTTGTGTATCATATTTATGTTCTTGTTATTTCAACGTCTGTACAAGCCAGAGAGATCTGAGGTTATATTAAGGCAGTTTGTCTCCAGCAAAAGTTGCAAAGCAAAAATGATTACATACTGAAAAACTAGTTGTATCTAATTGCAAGAATACTGTACTCTCAAAATCAATATCCTTGGGAAAAAAAAAAAAAAGAATTAAAAGCAATAATAAAATCTATTAGGAGTTAAATTGCTATGATATATTAGGATATGTTACTAAAAGGCTTCCTATCTTTTCCGTGGGGCACTGAAAAGTAAGGTAGGGTGAATGGATGAGTCATAATATCCATTATTAAAAAATAGTTAGGACTCACCAATATCCTAGGGTCATTAGGTAGCTTAATGGGAAATAGTTCTAGATACAGAAAAGGACTATCTCGTTCCATATCATCTCATGATTAGGTGGAGTATCTATAGCAATGCCTGTTTGTACTCCAGTGTGGACATGGTATAGCATAGTTTATGTATCATTCTCCTTAAGAGATAATGTAAAATGCTTTCCTGAAGGAGATAAAATAGAAACAGGGCTTTCAAGAAATAAGTAGAACGGCTGTCATGCATGCACAAATGCAAAAATGGAGTACGGAGAAATCAGAAACTTATAGAATGGCAAGCAGCTATTCTGGCAAACTTCTTAAAGCCTGTGTAAGTGTAAAGTTGTTCTACCATAGCTTTTCTTTCAAGAGTTTAAGTGGAAAGTATCTCATGCATTAATGCTATAAGTACTCTGAACTAGCAGGTCCTACTGCCTTAGACTGATAATCAGAATTTTGAGAGTACCTTTAATCTTATTTCTCTCCAGCTTAATTTCCATAGTTCTGGTCTGTCACATATTTCATCTCACAAAAACTCTGTCAAAGTAGATACATTAATATTAGTGAAGTCAGATACCTCACTGATGAATGTTGTAGAAGAGGTAGTAGAAAGATGAATGTTTCTCCCAAGAAGAGGTGAACAGGTCCATCCTGAGAGCTGAGCCTACATGTGCAATGAAAAGAAACCAGTCATTCACTAATGAAGACACACCAACAAAATGAACAATGAGTTAAATGAACACTTGGCACAAAAGACATTAGAATCAAAAACTGCATCATGCTACAGACATAGAAAGGCCTCAAAGGTTGCAAAGACGAGTTTGAGGCAAATCATCTCTCTGAGTACTTGACTTTTTCAATCTTAACAGTCCACTGTCTGAAATTAGTGACATCATGAGTGCACACATGATGCCTACTGATTGATCAAAGGTTGCACATTTCTACAGCTTATGGGAGACAGTGAATACCATAATTCATATTATCTTCAATTACTTCTTAAAGCTTGTAAGAAATAGAAAGGGCAAAAAGAGGCAATGATAACAATTAAAATCCATTGTGCCAATATCTGTGTTTCTCTGATTTGATTCTATCACACATTGCTATAGTGTGCTTATGACTCTTCTTCATTTCCTATATCTCTTTGGACTATTGGCTTCTCAGTAATTAAATAGTGATTGAGAACTACCTTAGAAATAAAGATCTGGAAAAAAAATGAACCACTTCCGACTCTCCCAAAGGTAAGCACAAGCATGTTGATAATGACATTATATGGGCAGTAATGGCAAAAGCTACTTAGCACTTGGTTTGTCTTAGCAATCACCTTGGATTGAGGCTGTTTTCTTTTTACATCACAATAAATAATACCGCATTTAAATAAGAAAGCAAAAATGAGATGAGAATGCATAAAAGAGTAAATTGCGTATGACCTAGCCAATGAACAGTGCAGACAGTACATGTTTGGAATAAAAGTTGAGGTAGTTAGCTCCTTCTGAAAACTAATGCGGGGCTTATGAATAACTCCTAGGAATGAACAATGGCAGATAAATGGTTGTTCCTGCCACTGCAGTTTAGATTCTTAACTCTCTGAAAAGAAAGACAAATTGCATACAGGATTTTTTAAAGCCTTGATGGAATTATCCTCATGTTTCTCTTAATATTCCTTGAGGTAATCATCTCATAACTCATTTTTAAAAGAGCAAAAATCTCTGCTCTTTCTAGAAATACTTTCAGTGTGAGATGCAGAAAAGACAGTCTTACAAAAAACATTTCTTTCTTTTCTGTCTTTACTGAATTAGAAATGGGTATATTTAAAGTGCTTCTCTGGTTCTGCATATTATGCTATCAAAAAGTGTGAGTCTGCTGAGGCGTGAGGTGCATTAGAGTGATATAATTTACAGGATCGCCGTGGATGTGTAATTTGTATTCCTGGCTGAGTAGTTCTGAACCAGGAAGTTCAGATAAGAGTAAGTTCAACACTTGTCTGTCTGTTCTCCACCTGAATGGGCAGCAATGATGGAAATAAAGAATCAAGATTCAGTTATTCTGTAAAGTGGAAACATGAGCAATAGGAAATGAAAATGAAAGAAAACAGAAGCAGACGCACAAAGAATGTGGAGCACTTACAGGCAATTGGGATGTGCCCAAACACTCTGCTTTAAAATGGCAATTTAACCTTGCATCTTTCTGACACATGAGGTCCTTCAGATATTGCACAAATACCTTAGAAACATCTTTGTGTGCAGCAAGTATCCCACAATTGTACCTTAGATGGGATTGTAAAGGAGAGACATTTTCACTTACTGTAGTGCTTCTAACTCAACTTCTTGATGCTGCACACCTGACCTGCAGGTTAATTATTATTTTTTTATGCTACATAGTGTAATCTCAGTGTCTTGCATTGGTCTGCATTTATGCAGGCTAGAATAATCAACATGTACTTACTGCTGAGTAATGTGATTGTTGGTTAATGTTGAATAGATCTTACTGTGAGTGATGTTCCAGAAGAATCAAAGGTAGGTTCCACTCAGCATTATCGCCTGAATTGGAATTTACTTAGATGCCTGCTACTTGCCTCACATAAGCTAACAGAGATGCCCATTAGCTGCATCTCATGAGCATGCAGTTTACATGCTATCTTTACTGGAGATCCTGCTCATTCACAGTTAGTGTACGGTTCTTCCAGAAGCAAACTCAACTTTTGCTGTCACAAGTAAAGGAAATTATAGGAAAGTGACAGGACTTTCAAAAAAAAATTTTTTTTACATTTCTAATGTATCTCAGGACATAAAATGTTATAACTTAAATTAAATAGAATTTAGAATGCTTTCCTCTTTTTGGCAGTGTTTCCTTGAATTGAGTACATCTAGAAAAGAACTTTTTGAGAAAGTCATCATCAGTCACTTTAGAAAGTGCCAAACTCAGAGAGATTGTTTATCGTCTGGAGAAGATTTTCAGAGATGTATTAGTTATTGCCTTCAGTTATAGAAGTTTTTACTATAAATTTGTTACTTAATGAGTTGACTTTTCCAATTTTTGAATAAGTTTCCTTTAAAATATTTTAAGAAGTCTCAAAAAAATCATATTAGATATTATGAAAGAAGAAGCATGTACTGCCAATTCTTTTTTTTAAAGTTTAGTTAAAAGCCACCTTCTGAGGGTAAGAACATGAAAGAGAATATGTTTGCACACAAAGAATGAGTGTCAGTTCAAAGATACCTGTGACCTTCCTATTTAATGAACACAAACTAGTCATAGTTCTGTCTTATAATTGCAGTCAGACCAGCAGCAGTATGAACTAATGTTATTCTTTCTTCTCTCAATGCTCTGATTATGGTGAAAAGGCAGCAAATGCTTTGCCAAAGCTGTGTGCCTGAGATGAGGAGGAATAACGGTAGTTCAGAACTACAGTATAAATTGTGTGTGGTTATAAGATGCAAAACATAACTGAAAGAACTTCGAGTCTGACAGAGATCTAAAAGAAAACTTTGCATTCTGATTCTTTTCAAAACTGTCTTTTAACTCCTGACTGATCTTCCTCCGCTATTTTTAACAAGTTCATTTGTCAGGTAAGGACTATGGGGTTTTTCAGGCATTCTCCCATTCTTTGACAGAGCAACTGAGCGCTGTGCTGAGCAACAACTTTGAAAAGTTGTTTTGTTTTTTTTTTCTTTTTTAAAGTATTATGGTCTAACAGTAATAAAAATCTTATTCAACAGCATGAAATTTTATCACATCTCTTTTTAGTTTTATGTATCACAAAGACAACCAAATACAGCTGAAAAATTGAGGAAAGGAGATAGATACCTACAAGATTGTGTGTTTAGATACACACAGAATACTTGAAGTAGGTTTAGAAATAGTCATGGTTTGTCCTGATTCCTGTTCTTTACAATGCTTCATCCTTGTTTACAGTGTTACCACATATTATACTGCTTCATCATAGAAGTGTTCAGGAAGCTGTATCTTTGCACAGGACATAAGACAATCTGAAAACTGTTAGAAAAGAACATTTTGAAGGTGGAGTGTTTAAAACTGTACTCTAAGATATATCTAATATAGCAAAACTTTAAGAAATATTGTTTCTTTTAAGAAAAATTATTTTTATCTACTAACGTGAAATACATCTCCTCTGATGCTTTTTATAACCATAATTAATAAGATACAGTCATTAGAGAGGTACAGTGCAATTTGTATTTTATTGATGAAAATCCTTCTAATTACTGTACTGTGATTCTGGGAATGCAATGTGCTGCTCCTTTAATAGTTTTATTCACTAAAAGTTAATTTGCTGATTGTATTAAAATCTCTTGTTTTCTCTGGACCATTTTCTCACACAAGAAGCATTTCAGCAGTTCTCTCATGAATATATTTTTTGCCAGTTTATGTATTACTCTACTTTGATAAAGAAAAAAAAAAAGGAATTTCTACTAGAAGCAACATTCACATTAGTTTTCTTAAGTATTTTTGTTATAGTTGTTAGAGTATTGTTTCTTTTGCCAATAATACGAGTTAAACTGCCTATGACAGTGAATTCAGATTTCTTTTTTACCACATATTTAGTGTTTTATTCAGAATTCCTTACTTATGTACATAGGTTTCATTAAAATTTCTCCTTCACCATCTATTTTCTGAATAATCTCATTGAGTAGTCTGCCATCATTTATGGCAGGCTGCTCAGAAATTATTTTATCTTAATTGTGAGGTGCAGAATTCCATATTTTCCCATGTGTTTTAGGCTCATCGATTTTAAGGAAGCATAGTAATCAGAGGATATGTTTTTTGTGTGTGAAATACTTCTGCAAACTCCTGTCTTCAGACTGCTATTATTTCAAAGATTAAATATGTATAAATCAGGATGTTTATAATTTGCCATTTGCTCTCCCCCACTTACGAGTACCATTGTGTAAAAAGTAATTTCTTTTAAAGGAATTTCTGCTTCTACAGAAAGATTTTTAAAAACTTACAAAGCTCATAGATTGTGATCATCCTAAATGATGTCAGTGTGAAGAACTTGTGTTTGAAAACCAGTCTTCCAGTTCTGATACATTATTGATATGCTTAATGAAACTAAATGAGGTTTTAGGATCTTGGTGCTTGTTTACACGTGTACACAGGAAAATTAATGCAAATGAGTTTTGAAATTATCTTAATTCGTTTTATCTTTAGTTTAGGAGTGAAATAAGCTAAACTAAATTAAGATCATTTTAATTTTAAATAGGAATATCTGCACCAGGACTTAAGATAATGTAATTAATTCACTTCAAAGTTCATCCATTTTAGTTAATTCCAATTAACCTTCTTGAGGATGGCAACATTGCTAAATTCCTACAAGCAGGCTATCTCTAAGGTAGTAATGTAGATGAACAGGTGTAGTTCTGGCAACTCTGTCCAGAATGAGAGCAAAGAAAAAACTTTCTCGTAGATTGGTTCTTTCTTCTGGGAAATGCTTCTCAACTTTGTCTAACTATGCTCACTTTCTGAGTAATATTACAGAATTTTATCAGATTTACTTTTCTATAGAAAAATATGAGTACCCCAAATGCTGCTTTATTTATATAACTGAAAGTGTAGTGCAAAACACTGTAATTTTAAGAACATCTTCAAGACTTGTAAACATCTGCATTCAGAAAAATGTGCACTTTGCTCACCAATTCATTGAAATCACATTCCTTTATCATCTGATCAAATATATCCAGTTTTGTTAACTTTATTTTTTTAAATTAAATATTGAGAGCTAGTTATTTAAATTGAGTGAGACCATCAACTTTTGAAGACTGTTAGCCTTCATGATTTATCCTGAATTCTCATTGCAGAAAGTGAGTTCTGATCTAAATGAAAGCATTGCCTACATTATGAATTGTAAATCTTCTGCTGCTTAAGTTGATGGATTTAAATCACTTCCACTGTATGTAAGATGTTTTGAGACAGGTAAGTTCTGATACAAAACTCAGGCAAATCTGCAGTGTTGGCATAATCTAAGTGATTAAATGTTCTGAGAAACACATAAGGAGACCCTTTGAAATTTCTGGCTTTCTGCTCAGATACTGGATCAGCAATGCATCAAGTTGTACCTCAAGTGTGCTTACTACACGTTATCTCATCTTATCAGATTGAGAATTTTATCCTTTATCCTATCTTTTTACCTTCATGCCATATACAGACCACAAGTCACTTATTCATGATCACTTGCAGTATGCAAACTTGTTTGCACAGAAAATAGACCACAGTGATCACTAAAAAGAAAGCACATTTAAAAGAAAAATAAAGTCATTTTGTCCTATATTCCTTTTAAACTCAATTAACATTTAATTGCACAGTGTTTTCATAACACTGCACTTAATATGTAATTGATTAGGTCTGTATCACAAGTGTAGGTAGGATAGAAATATATGCAAAAAGTGGGGTTAATCCTCAGGTTTATTTCCCTAAAACCTTTTAAGGACCACTTTATCAAAAAGCAGTAAAATTCAAATTTATAAGAAAATACCTTCACGACCTGTAACTTTCAACCTCCAGAATCTTTTTCTTTACTATGGTCTGCCCAAACATATTTCCGAATAGTCTCTAAAATAAAATAACCAGTGATCTGTTCTTAAGTTTAAATGGAAAACCAGGCTGAACCAGGCCAAACCATGACAAACAGATATTGGACAGCTTCTATTTACACACTTCATTTGAAATACTTTATTTTCTAAAAGTTTTTTTTTCCTCTTCCCATGGTTTCTCTTTCCCAGAGTGATACTGCAGACAGCTTCTGTCTTTCTTGCTCTAACTTACTAACATTTGCTCTTCAATCATCTCTTCCCATTAGCAGCAGCAGATTTTCACCTGGCTCTCTGTTTTTCTCCCTGTGATATCCTGCCTTCATTCTGGATGTTTCAACTTACAGGCTTATGACCAATTTCTTTGGAGCTGTATATTTCCTTGTTCACATTTTCATTTAATTTGTGGCCCTACTGCATGAGTTCTCTGCACCAAAATAGCTTTTCTTTCCTACTTTATTGAGCACTTCTTTCTTTGAGGCATATTGTTTCTCCTTTTCATGGATGCATTCAATACTGCCATCAGCCTCTTCATGCATATTGCATCCTACATTTTTTGGACTTGTTTTAAACTTCTTTCAAATCTGTGCTCCCTTCCTTTTCTTCTTGCTTCCATCAAATTTTTTACATCTCTGCATAATATCTTGTCACTTTCTTCTGAAAATAAAACTGAAAAAGTGAGGTGTTTATATATGCCTTCATGTTGTTTTGACATTCTTTTCTCCATCACAAACATCCTTCATTACAAAGAAGCACAAGTTTCTCATCTACTTCCTATCCTACTAGTCTTATCACATTTCCTTTTACTTTTTGCTCTGTTTTTATCTTTCATTCTTTCATTTTCTTTATTTCCCACGAAAATAAAAACATGATGATTAGGTGTTAAACATCTCAGCCTTAAAANAAGGGTAAGCCTACATTTTGGTACACTTCAGAGATAGATCAGCTCTCACTAGCGCAGAAGTGTGAAATGACTGGGGTTTTTTTTTGCATTTGTCATTGTCCGTGCCACCAGGCTAAAACATCACATGGTAAAAGTCAATACGTACCATATGAAGGAGCAGTAGCATCAGTAATTCAAACCAAGGGATGAAAGGAGACCAACTCTTAGAAGAATCTGTAAACCAATTTCCAAACTGTCATCTTTCACAATTGTTAAGATTAGGAGGAGTCTCAACTTGAAAACAAAGTATATGTTTGTCTCAATTTGTCTCAAATCTGCAATAAGCAAGAGGTCACTAGAGATTTAAAGATCAGATGCTTTTCCCTTGGAAGGCCTCAAGGTTGAGAAAGCTCAAGAATGACCTTGTTGCAGAAATATGAGGCTGACAGCTGCAGCAGTGTTAAAGCTTTCTGACTTTAAGTCGGTGCTGGAGGTGGCTAAGAAATGGCAGAAAGATTCCTTGGCAATGCTAGAAGACACATGTCAGGACACACTTCTGGAATTACTAAGCAGATATTTTAACGTACTTTGGCTGGTTCCACTACTGATGTTGTCGCCCATGTCATATTTTAGTACATCAAACACTATGTTACATAAAATACATTTCTAATTCAGTAATAGGCCTTGAAGGATTTGCATTTATAACAAATCTGTCCTGTCATGACAAATATAATCGTTCTGTCCATCTGTGATACTCAGAATACACTGAAAAGTTTTCTCTCAGCTTAGGTGCCACAGCAAAGGAGGTGTACAGTAAAAAGAACTATGTGATTTACACTGTATATTGTGGCAGGATTGTGAAGTTATGAAGTAAATCATTTTAAGCAATTATTTGTCTCTGAGAAGACAGGAGAGCCAAGGGGTAAGACTTTAAAAAAGCTCAGTTTATATTAAATATTTCCTCAGGTCTCAAAGGCTCGGTCAAAACTGGTTTCTTAAGAATTTCATAAAAGTTGTCTCAAGAAAACTCGTCTGTTAGAAGCTTACTCACATTACACAGCTGAACACTGAACATTTGCCAAACCATATCAATTCTACCAAACAGTTACACAAGGCTGCTTTATCAACAACTCCTTCAGTATGCAAGAGGTTCTGTGCAATGATCAAAGCATAGTGACAGTGCTTTTACTACCTAATTATTTTTGCTTCTATTTGTAGCAAACCCTTTTGTACCCTCTTTCTAAAATGCCAATAGTACTATAAATGCAGTATTAAATCTCAGTAATGGTATAAGTACTTTTTTTCTTACTGTACTCTGTTGCCTGTTGTTATGCAAAAGAGACTCAATAGTAAACAAAAAGACACCCTGTAAGATAACACCACTTCTTCCCTGGGGAGAGAGAAGAATGTTCAAATAATATACAGCACAGGTGAAGAGATCTCATTAAAAGCCTTTACCCTCTAATGCTCTGTCAGGTAGAACTCTGGAAGTGTCAAGGAGAAATGACTAGACTGCAGAAAATTTGGGAAGCAGAACCAAGAGACAAACAGTGAAAGAGGATGAAAATTTGAGCTTATAGAAAATGTCTGCATTTTTAAGTGTCTTTTTTTAGTTTTTACTAATTTCCTATAATGTTCTGTACAACCTTTTTCCTACGAGGTCTCATGATTTAACACGGAGAAATGGGGAAAACTGTGCAATAGGACTGTGAGACAGAGCCTTGAGGTACATGGTTTAAATGCAAACTCTGGGTTTCAACATTCAGTAGGGTTACAGAAACTTCCAGTTGTTTTGGCACATTCAAAAAAAAAAAAAAAAACAACCTGGAAACCTAATCAGGAAACAATCTATGTAACAGTTTTCATTTGTGCCCCAATCATAAGGGACAGATTCCCCAGTAGATTGTAAATTTTCTGGCATTGTTCAGCGAATAGTACGTTATGTGCTTCTTGACATCTATATCAAACAATATCAATCTCAATGATTTTGTGTAATTATATTTTTATGAAAGAACAGTGAATCAGGTAATAGATCACGACAGTGCTATGAGGGAAAAAAAAAGAGGAGACGGCTTGCAGCTTCGGAAAACACACATGCAAAAACAACTACACACACACAGAAACCTCACACACATAGAGAAACCACAAACAACAAAGTCAGTCCTATTCCAAATAATAAATTTATTGGAATTTTTATAGGGAACATATTTAAATGTGGTCAGAGGGAAAGTACTGTGATTTCTGTATGCAAAAGCAATGAGAATCTACACACACACAACTTGTTCTTCACAGTTCAAATAAACAAAACTCTTCTAATACTATTCAAAAAGCAGAAGAGATCGGAAAGCAAACTGAAAAAAGAACAGCTAGGCTTAACACTGAATATCAAATTTGAACTGAAGCATACCAGATGATACCCTTTTAATAGCAAGTATTTGCATTCCAACAAATAAGTGCATTTAAGTGGTAAAAACGTATGGAATTTGTTTTGCCACCATTTTGATTTTTGTAAGATAAATGCAGTCAGTGATAATGTGAATAGTTAAAATGCTAGAGGCTTGAGAAATGGAACTATCAACAATGCCTGGAAAAATTTCTTGTTTCCCTGCTTTATGTGCTATCCAAATCCTTTTTTAACACAGACTGTATACAAGTAGCATTTCTTTGAACTTTTTTGAGTTGCTAGAATTCACTGGATACCAGATCACCTGCTAAGCTATGTATAAAAGGAAGACATCTATAGGTGCATTCCACAGGAGCTTTGGCTATAAATTGGTAAAAATGAGTTCTTAATGGTAGGTTATTTTGTGGGATGCAAACTTGCTGTATCATGACCTTGCTGCCACTAGATACACTGTTCATGCCTGGATGGAGTTTCTGACAAAATCAGCATGTAATCATGAGCATTTTATCAAAAGTTCAGAGAGAAGATACAGTCACTATAAGTCTGACAGGGTCACTTTGAAAATGCATTCAGCGTGCACTCTTGCATACCTGCTGTAGGAATGCAGTTCAATCAAAGGCATTTCAAAAAATGACTCCGTCACTAGATGCTTCAGCTGTGGTAATATATTTGGATCCTATTTCCTTGGAAAGTTAACAAAGCATACTCTAAGGATAGATGCCTTTGGCTAAGGGATAGCCAGTATTATATATGCAATGAGTAAGTCAATTCATAATTAACATGTAAATATGCATTTCTGTACTATTGAAAGCCACTATTAAATAAGTTTCTAAATATAGGATATACTGAAAAGCAATGTCAGAGAAAAAGAACCTAAGGCTGAACTTATTAAAACTGTTACATGTATTTCTGTCACTTTTGGTAAGTTGTGTTCTTCAGCTTGTCAGATATAAGCCAAATAGATACTAACGAATGAATAGATAACTAAAGGCTGAAATGAAAGTGGGTTCTAATCTTATCCAATGCTCAGTCTGCCTCCTCATGAATTAAATGGAGAAAGAAACAGTACCTTGCCACCTTGCCAAAAAAGGCATCCAACCTGGATGCCTGAAAACCTCATTTCTGGTGTCCCCGTAAGACACATGGCAATGAGGGTAGATTGTAGCCTCATTGCTAGTATATTCTGGGTTCATATGATCTCCACGCAGGGCCTGAAGCCTTTGAAGTGAAGGAATCTCCAAAACCCCCCTGCTTAGCATCAGATTTGCAGAGGAAGTACATATTTTCCATGCAGACAAGTTGTGCATGCAAAGTAGACCTGGTGTTGAACATGTCAAATTGATTGTGTTTGCACAGAATGTTTGCATGTCATATGCATCACAAATCTAACTGGGACATAAAGATACCTAAATACCACTATGCCAAAACAGTGATGACAGATACAAATTTGTATGCAGAAAATGTTTTATAGTTGTGCCATGCTGACAGAACTAGAGACCAATACATATTTGAAGAGTTTTTCTCACAGAGGCAGAGAAATCAATATTAAGAAGTTCTCACCAGCAAGCAGGGTCTCAACCATGAGGCAAGAAGGAATGAGGTGTGGGCCCAAAGTGTATTTTCACTTTAAAGTGGCTCACTGATGTGTTTTATCACATTAGTACTCTGTGATCCTAACAGACATGGGTATTTCAGAGTAAGAAAATCTTATGTTTATATGGTTTGATTTGGCCTAATAATAACTGCCTTGGCAGTAAGGTGTTCCTATTCAGTTATTTCAGTTGTATTGTAGCATAAATAATCCCTGAGGCATGAGTCATCCTTCAATTTTAGGATGCTCCCATAGAAGAAAGCTGTGCACACTAACAGCTTACTTGCACACCAGTCACAATCTCCATATCCATCATTGGATATGTGGTAATAGTTACAAATTTAACTTTAAAATTTCATTCTCCCTGTTCTCCAAGATGACATAGCTCTACTGCTCACAGTTGTAGAAAACTCTTTTCGTGCTTTCATTTATGCCTACTCACCAACAAGCTAGTACCACTATCAATAGGTTTACTCTCACAATATTGTATTCTAGTTTTTGACCAGCTTGTTAAACTTCTCCAATACTGGAGGAAATATTCCAAATACAATACTAGAAGCACAGAAACGTGTGCTTCTCGAAGTTTAAAGAACCTCTGGAGGGCATCTAGAGCTTAAATTGAAAGGGTATTGGGAATGCAACACAACACTGTTTTTAAGTAAATATATTATTCTTGATCTTTACATAATAAATCCAAGAAAAAAGTCTTGTTCTTCTCAGTAGAATGACAAAAGTACTAAGTATTTCTGTCTGCCTTGGGAAAGACTATCTTCACCACAACCTGAAAAGGGTAAGCTATGTGAAATAGTCTGTAGAGAAGATAAGGTAATAGGTGTCCCATAATACTGCTACTGAAGCCAATATTTCAAGGAGTGATATAGGTCACTCCTTGCATTAGCTGCTTGATTGTATTCCTAAAAATCTTAGAAAGTAGTTAATTCTTAGATCAGAAAATGTATTTTCCTGGAAACAAACTTTGAGAATAGTGAAACTTTAATAAAATTAAAATGTCATACACAGTGATGTTATTTATGACACAGCACTCTGTGAACCTAGACCATCATATGGATGCTGATGAATGCTGGAATTTAGTGTTAGCATGATAAATATGTTTATATTTATTTTAAAGTGCTTCTCTCCTGGGCAGCATTGTGTATTTGTTAATCATGTCATTTAGTTCAATTAGTTAAGGTTAGAGGTCATAAAATGCCAAATTTAAAGTAAATATAGCATTAAATTTAACTTAGAGTGGATTTTTCATATGACTTTTATATTGCTGTTTCTACCCACAGTTTTATTTACAAATAATTCAATACTAGCCTAGCAGAATAAACCATTCTCATTGCTTAAACTTAATTAAGAATGCATCCCTGATAATTGATTATGTTAATGCTTTCATAGAGATTATTCCCTAATGGCTATCTCAGGATATTTTCTGCTAATTAATTAGCAAATTCCTTTTCTGTCTTACCTTGTCACTAACACTAATAACAATCTGAACATTACCTTTGTACTGCAGCACTAATAATCATTTTCCTAGAAGTTCTAGAGAAACTGAATACCCTTATGGTTTTTACTATTTGTTTTTTCAGAGTTGTTAGCCATATGTTCTTCAAGTTTGTTTTTTTCTTTTCTTTAAATTAACTGATTTACCAAAATCCAATTTGCAAAATCCAGCATATTTCCTGCTGCATGGAAAAACGGGCCAGACTAGATCAAGGCTAACTAAGCTAGCTTATATTTGATTCACAGCTGCCATGGGGCATTCAATATTGCAGAAACTTTCTCTCAAGAGAAAAATTCTTGGGACAAAAAAGAAGTGGCTTAGTGCTGTACAGAGGGGCAAATCAATAGGATACAAAATGATTGAATGTGTGTGAAATAGTGAAACTTGTTGCAGATACTGGATTAAATGATTATTTCCCAGAAGTTCAAATCTGACATATGTCTGAATCACTCATTAATGAGCACCTGGTCTAAATGAGGAAGTGTTCAAGTTTGTCATTGTGTTATATCCTCTGATGCTCATGTGTGGTAATATTCAATGATGCATTCACCTTGCTCATGTTTGCAGATTTAAGAAGGTATCATGAAACCTATTGCTTTTAGCAGCACCATTCATCCTGTCAAGACCAAATGTATAACAAAAACAGGACAACAATAAATAAATTTCTAGGGCCTAATTGTGGTTTTCATAACTATATATTTCTCATTTGTCCCTAATTCTGATGTAAAAACTTACAGAAGTGGACTCTACATCCAGCAACAGTTATAAGTAAGATGCTGAATGTGAATTTGAATTGAATTTTTGAATATGTCATAGCTTCACACTTGAGACAAATGAAAAGTGACCCTAACAATGGATAAACTCCATCAAAATAAAGACCTATGCCTGTGCACTCTGAGCAGCAAAACGTGCCTGAGAGTAAGTAAGTTCTGATGAATTTTGCTGCTAGATTGATTTAAGTTCAGTTTTTAGATTTCACACTGCAGTACTGAAGATGCAAGCAGATATTCCCTTTTGTCGACTACTGTGGGTGTGAGAATCTATGGAGCCACCAGCTGTTCTCACCATTCTTTCCCCAGCTCCTTTGTGTGTGTTAACATCCAGGGGAAGCATTGCAGGAGCAGCTGCTAACTCCTTAGTTATCACAGGCGACCTGCCAGAACTTCTTCAGCAGCCTCCTTAATCCTTAGGTTTTGTGCAGCCACCCATGTGTTGACTCTGGTGATTTCTTCCGACAGAAGCTTGAATATCTCCACATATATAATTATAAAATTTTCAATAGCTGCAACACTAACTGAAATGGTCTATTCAAAAGAACCCATTACAATAAGCCATAGAGTAAAGAGCCCATACTTTTACTTGAAGTTTAAAGGAAACTGAGTATAGTTCTTCCGATTACTTCAGAACTATCCCAGGGCTTGCAAGTATTTACCGTATATATCTAGTGATTTGCTACATGTCATAAAGATGTAAGAAGTTCTGCGTTTCACAGCGTGGCCCTTTCAATCAGCAGCTAATGATAACTGCACAAGATGAATTCCTCTGAAAAGTATCAGAGAAATAGCTGTTTGTGAGTTTACAAAAAAGATTATATTTTTAAAACATACTAAGGTGGGCATACTCTGGAAAAAATATCAAAACAAGTGTTTGACATTCAGCAAATATTTCTTTGGTAATTTTGTTCAGAACAGTCTGTGTCTTCCTGTAAGTGCACTGCCCTTCTGATTTGATTTTTTCCCCTCTCTTGCATTTATCTTTGACATTTAATTTCCAGATGGGTGCTTAGTATGACTGATGCTTTTTTTTTTTTTTTTTTTTT